>VXBI01009104.1:490-21627 GCA_013397375.1 Toxostoma redivivum
GGGTTTGCAAACGGGACCCAGCGGCCTCCCGGCTCCCCCCCCCACCATGGGAGGGAGCCTGGGCCTGTGTTACCTGCTCAGCCACTGGAAATAAAAGGGAGCTGCTTCCCGGGTTACCCCCTTCAAAAATGTGTGTTCACAGAGCAAACTGTCTTTCTCCAATTGGTTTCTCAGGCTGTCAATAACCAAACCAGCCTTCAGTTGATCCCGTCAACTCATAGAGAAAAACCTCTGAGTCTGTCCCACCTTCCCCAGGTGAAACCAGCACAAGTACTTTGGCCATAGTCAAGTGACATTTAAAGATACTGTAGATAAAATGTTAAATACACTTAAACAAACACAAGAAGGACTTTTTCAAGAGTATTAAATGCATTGTGTTAAAGAGACCCACTTTGAGCACAATGTGTGCTTTCCAGCCTACATTAGGGAAAAACATGCTGCAACTGCAAATAACACTATAACCTTTGCCTTGCTCTTTTTTTTGACATTTTGCTTATCTTGAATTTGGTTACTCCTCCAAAGCAGACTTAAAATCTCTGAAAAATGAGAGAATTTGGGAAGGATCTAAAAGGATTTTTTTGCAAATAGTTTAAAAAATATATATTTGTACCACTTCAAAGAATCACAGAATCACGGAGTTGCAGAATCATTTAGGTTGGAAAACACTTTTGAGGTCAGGAAGGCCAAATTTTGATCGATCACCATCTTGTCAACTACACCATAAAGCTAAATGACACATCCAGTAATTTAATGAACACTTCCATACCTTGTCTTAAAAGAAAATAAAAATCCACAAAAGCTTATTCTTATATGGAAAGGAAAAGCAAGAGGAAGAAGGAACAAAGAGGAAAGAAGAAGGAAGAAGAGAGAAAAAGAGCAAATAAAAAAGGAGCAAAAGAAAAATGAAAAAAAAAAGAAAAAAGAGAAAAAGAAAAAGGAAAAAAATAAAATTTTTCTAATCCGTCAATACAAGTATGCATATTTTTTGATATAGAATGTTTTCCTGAAAGCTGATGGGGCTGTTTAAGGCATTACCATCAGTATTTTTCTTCCATAATCCTAATCATTATAAATAGGGAGACTCTTCAAGTCCCATATTATTATTTGAAGGAACTGGTTTAATTATTCAGAAACTTGTAGGATATATATATATATTTAAAGAACATTTCATAATAGCAAGTGTTCTCATTTCTGTGGTTTGGGCTTTGCTAGTGAAATGACAGCATTATTCTCTCTATCTTTTTCTCATTTTTCACAATGTTTGTATTGATTTTGTTACAAGGCTCTGGATAATATGCTAATCTATTTGTATGATCACAACAGTAATCTGAAGGAATTAAATAAAACTATGGAAAATATATGTCTTTAAGATATTAAGTGCAGCAAAAAAGCAAAGGCAATGAGGAAGACAATCTGTATTCACATTGTCAAAGGCACTAATTTACAATCTGTAAGAAAAACTTGCTTTTTAGTGGAATATTATGATTTTGAAATTATGCCTGCCTAAGTTGATTACCTTCAGTTGATGTTGTGGATGTCAGGGTAGATGAGGAGAGGGCAGTAGATGCTGTCAACCTTGACTTCCACAAGTCTTTTGACCCTGTCTCCCATAAAAAACTCACAGGTAAGCTCAGCAAGTGTGGGTTAGATGAATGGACAGTGAGGTGGATCTGGCTGAAAGGCAGAGCTCAGAGGCTGGTTGTGGAGTCTGGTTGGAGGCCCATTGCAGTGTTCCCCAGGGGTCAGCACTGGGTACAGTCTTGTTCAGTTCATTTATCAGTGACCTGGATAACGGGACAGTCACCCTCAGCAAGTTTGCAGATGACACAAAAACTGGGAGAAATACCTGATACCCTAGATAGAAATAGCTGATACCCTAAAGAGCTGTGCTACCATTCAGAGAGACCTGTACTGGATGAAGAGTTGGGCAGAGAGGAACCTAATGAACTTTGACAAAGGCAAGTGCAGGGTCCTGCACCTGGGGAAGAATAACCCCACACACCAGCACAGGGTAGGACCTGATGGGTAGGAGTTCTGCAGAGAAGGACCTGGGGGCCCTGGTGGACAGCAAGCTGTCCATGAGCCATCAGTGTGGCCTTGTGGCCAAGGCCAGTGGTGTCCTGGGGTGCGTTGGGAAGAGCATTGCCTGCAGGTTGAGGGAGGAGATCCTGCCTCTCTATTCTGCACTTCGCACTTTACTCTGAGCCTTCGCCTGGAATACTCTATCCAATTCTGGGCTGTCCAGTTCAAGAAAGACAAGGAACTACTTGAGAGGGTTCAGTGGAGAGCTACAAAGATTATTGGAGGACTGGAGCATCATCTCTTATGAGGAAAGGCTGAGGGAGCTGGGCCCCTAATTTAGCCTGGAGAAGAGATCAATGTGTACAAATATCTTAAGGACAATGTCAAGAGGATGGAACCAGACTATATTCAGGGGTGCCCAGTGACAGGACAAGAGACAACAGACACAAACTGAAATACAGGAAGTTCCATCTAAATATGAGGAAAATCTTCTGGGTTTTTTAATCAAGCACTGGAACAAGCTACCCATATATGTTGTGGAGTCTCTTTGCCTGCAAGATATTCATAA
This sequence comes from Toxostoma redivivum, assembly GCA_013397375.1. Taxonomy (NCBI): domain Eukaryota; kingdom Metazoa; phylum Chordata; class Aves; order Passeriformes; family Mimidae; genus Toxostoma; species Toxostoma redivivum. Next base: position 3,081 of record VXBI01009104.1, read on the forward strand.
CCCACCTAGATGTGATCTTGTGCAGTCTGATCTATGTAGAACTGCTTTAGCAGGGCATGCTGGACTAATGTTTCCAGAGGTCCTTTCCAACCCCAGGTATTCTGTGATTCTTTTCAGAACCCTCAGGTTTTCAACTAATGCATGTTTCTGACAGATTCAGTGGAAGTTTATGAAATGTGAATCAGGTTTTGTATTTCACAGGCTTATTGAGATGAAAAGGTAATTAGATTACTTGGTCTCATTGCTGTAATTCTCTCCATCCTGTAAGCACCATGTTGTCAATCCTAACATTAAGTAGCCAGTAAGAAATAGCATTTATAAATATTAAGTGACACAATGTACTGATGAAGAAATATTTTGTCTATTATTGTCTGTTGCTGCTACAAGCTGCAATGGAAAGAAGAAAATGTACCTTCAAATAGAAGACTTGGTTGCAGGTTACTGCAGAAGATGATTAGCTCTTTATTAGTTATTGTTGATAGAGTGTTACTCTGTGTAAAATTTAACATCAATACTTAAGTCAGGTAATTCTAAAAGTTGAGGATATAAACAGGGTTTCTTCCATAGATCACAAGATGTCCTAAGCTGTTTTTTATGTCTCACATGAACTATCAGGTATTTATGGAGTGATAATTCATTTCTGCTGTCCAAAATCTGCTTCTGTCAGCATACTGACACCTCCAGCGCAGTTACATCAATCAGGAGCATTAGCTTAATAGCATAAGGATAAAATCTGAAATGCCAACATATAAAATGCAGTATGTGTGATTAATACTACTAATAAGAGATTATTCTATAAATATATTTGTAGAAGCAGAAGAACTGGAAATGTTTAAATATGCTAATCAATAAAGAAGTACCATATGAACACATACATCTTGGTCTTTGATTACCATAGCCTAATGCTCAAAATAGTATTTTGCAGAAGTCTGCTCATAAAAAATATCACAAGTGTTCACTTTCTCAACAATTTAAAAATAAATCTTGTTACCTTCATTCCCCACTGATTTATTGGACTTGACCCTTTTCAGTTTGCAGACCTAAGAAACAAACATACTTTCTACACAAAGCCAAAAATGTATTCCTGTCAAAAATCAAATAAAAATATCTAATCAAAGAATTTATGTTTTTCCAGGTGTGAAGATGTGATATTTACAGAGAAAAAAAAAATACTATTACAAAGTGTTGGTAAGAATAATTGCGACTTCTAACACAGTTCTTTGTGTGTTCTAGCAGGACCTATACTAAATTTTGTAGTGCCTCTGCAGTCCTTCTGCTAATGACAGGGAGATGAGTGTGTATAATCTATTCCAATTTTGATCAAGGCTTTTGACACTGTCTCTCTGTGCTTGACCACTCTGATCTCCTTTTATGACCAGATGTATTGCCTAGTGGATGAGGGAAAGGCTGTGGAGGAAACCAACTGGACTACAGCGAACACTTTGACAATGTCTCCCACAGTATTTTCCTGGCAAAGATGGCAGCCCACGTCTTGGGCAGGTGCACTCTTTGCTGGATTAAGAACTGGCTGGCTGGGCAGACAGTCGTGAAAGTAGTTATATCCAGCCGTTGGCTGGTCACGAGTGGTATTCCCTAAGGCTCAGTACTGGGGCCAGTCCTGTGTAGTATCTATACTGGTGATCTGGACAAGAGGATCACACTCAGCAAGTTCACAGATGACACTAAATTGGGGCAGTGTTGATCTGCTGGAGGGCAAGAAGGCTCTACAGAGGGATATGGACAGGCTGAATTGGTAACCAAAGGTACAAGGTTTCATCTAGAGATGTCTTGAGTCCTGCCCTTGGCACAGGAAGTGCTTGGAGCAGAGTGGCTGGAAAGTGGCCCAGTAGAAAAGGACTGGGGGAGTCTCAGGAGAAACTTTGTCACCCTCTAGAGCTGCCTGAAAGGAGGTTGTAGGACGTGGAGGGGTCACCCTCTCCTCCCAAGTAACCACTGACAGAAAAAGAGGAAATGGCTGTGCCAGGTGAGGTGCAGGTTGGACAACAGGAAGAATTTTTTCTCTGAAAGAGTAAGTATTGAAGCAGGCTGCCTAGGGAAGTAGTGGTGTCACCATTCTGGAAATTTTCAGTGGCACTCAGTGCTATGGTTTAGGTAACCTGGTGGTAGTCAAAGGTCAGACACAATGATTTTGGAGGTCTTTTACAACCTCTGATTCTGCAATTCTCACAACATTCTCATAGGTAAATTCAGGAAATGTGGATTGGATGAGTCGGCAGTGACTTGATTTGAGAACAGGCTTAACAGCAGAACCCAGAGGGTAATAATCAGTGGCACAGGATCTCTTTGGAGGCCTCTCACCAGTGGTGTCCCAAAAGGTTCAATACTGAGTCCAGCAAAGTTTATTTTAAAATTACACTTCATGATTCTTTTTCAGAAAGAACAACATCGGTATTGCAGTTTATTTCACTTAAGTGTTTTTTTCCTAGAAAAAATTAGGCCAAGATTTTGAATTATTTGTAAATAATTAGAAGAAAACATATAATGCATAGTAAAAACTTAATATTATAATTACTTATACACAGACATGGTGGATTAAAACTGAATTAACAAACTGTAAGCCCTTTTTGACTAAATAAAAACAGTAGATGTTACATGTCATAGAATAGAATCATAGAATCATAGAATCATAGAATCATAGAATCATAGAATCATAGAATGGTTTCAGCTGGGAGTTTAAAGATCATTTAGTCTCTTTAGACGGGGACATCTTCCACTAGACCAGGTTGCTCAGTGCCCCACCCAGCCTGGCTTGAATACATCCAAGGATGGGGGCATTCACAGCTTCTCTGGGCAATCTGTTCCAGTGCCTCACTACCTTAGAATTTTTTACTAATATCTAATTTAAACTACTCTAATTTTAAACCCATTCCCCTTTGTCCTGTCACTACATGCTCTTGTAAAAAGCCTCTCTCCACCTTTCTTGTAAGTTCCCTTTAGATACTGGAAGGTCACAATTAGAGGACCCCAAAGGCTTCTCATTTTGAGGCTGAACAATCCCAAATTCCCTAATCTTTTCTCAGTGGAAAGGTGCTCCATCTCTCTAATCATTTTGGTTGCCTCGGGACATTCTCAAACAGCTCCCTGTCCTGGGCACCCCAGAGCTGGGTGCAGCACTGCAGGTGGAGTCTCACCAGAGCAGAGCAGAGGGGCAGAATTCCCTCCCTGGCCCTGCTGCCCACTCTGCTTTGGATGCAGCCCAGCACCTGTTTGGCTTTCTGGGCTGGGAGTGCCCATGGCTGGGTCATGTCCAGCCTCTCACCCAGCAGCACCCCCAAGTCCTTCTTAGCAGGGCTGCTCTGATCTCTTCATCCCGAGCCTGTGTTGGTAACTGGTGCAGTGCCTTGAACTTGGTCTTGTTAAACCTCATGAGATTCCCATGGGACCACTTCTCAAGCTTGTCCAGGTCTCTCTGTATGGCATTTCATCCTTCAGGTGTGTCAACTGCACCACTCAACTTGGTGTCTTTATTGTTTGCTAGTCATTCTGACTGTGTCATAAGAAAGAAAAGTACGACCTTCATGTAACAACTGTAAAATGTATTGAAAAGGATAATGCAGGAGAATCGTATTAGATGGTTTGATGTCAAAGAAGGAATTTGATCTTCCATATGCCTAATAATCCTTGGTATTTTATCAACAGGCTGAATAATAAAGAATAAATTTCCTAAATGTGCAGGAAACATACAGGAAAGTGTTTCAAGTATGCTGAAATTTGAAAGAATAGTAGAATGGAAAATACTGAATGAAGTCAGATAAGAATAAAGGTGAGTAGATATAAACTCAGGCATTGTCAACTCTATCCACATAAGGTGGGAAACAACCTTGTAAAATAGTCTATTCTATTCCATTATAAATTTTTAAGAAGAATAGATTTACTATCTGAAACAAGGACAAGTTTTTCCTAATTGTACTTGATCTGAATATTATTTGTATCACACTCTTACAGATGCACCTTGGAATCATGAAGATTTTGGTGCCAGTATTTTTTCATTGAAAAAAAGCCAAACCCAAAAAAAGGATAAACCTTTTTTTTTTTTTCTCACTGTTCACTAACTTATTAGAGTTTCCACCATTTACCATTCTTATATTCTTATAGTCAATGTTTTACACTGTATTGTCATCTTGTTGAGACTGAAGTCTAAGTGTGTTAGACTGCAGAAATATAAGACTGACAGACCATTTGCTCTTTAAGACAGCTAAAAAAAGTTTGTGCAAGGAAGAAGATACATTGTAAAAATCCTTTTTTAGAAAAGTTCTATATATCAATATCAAATGTATATTAACTGTAGAAAATTGGTTTGAAAAACTGAATTGGGTTTTGGGGAGGAAATTTCTGTATGCCTCCTTCCTTGAGAAAGGTTAAGTTTATCTCTGTCTTTATACTATCTTCTTAGCTAGTGTGGTCAATAACTAGTAATTATTAGCAATTACATCACCTTAGAGAATCTTTTAATCAGATTATTTTACTGGGCTCTTTTCTCAAGAGCCTTTATGAACTCCAATTCTGAGATCCTCTTTAAAACTTAAGTTTTTGTACGTACAACATTAATTTTGCTCAGTGTTGTCATGTTAACTACTGTTTCTGGCCTTCCTTAATATATCAAAAGCAGTCCGTGTATTATTATCTGTCAAGCTCAACATAAAAAACTTACATTTTCCATCTTGAATAAGAAAAAAAGATCCTACAAAAATTTTTCAGATCACTTTCTACAAGGACATAGTTTCCGTATTCAGTTAAAACAAATATTTAGATAAAATACCCTTATGATTGGGTTCTGTTGACACCCAAAAATATGTCAATTCCTGAATTAGGCTGATTGGTCCTTTTGACAATTCTACAGAGGCAATATGGCAATCCCATATTTTCATGGGATATATATATTTTCTTCTCTCTAATGCTTCATGACATACACCTCTACCTACTGCCCTACAGGGGCACTACTTTCCTCTAAAAGGTGAAAGTTCTCAGGATTAGATCCACATTAAATCCACATGTAAAAACCACAGTGAAACAGTGAGATCTGAGATCTGCCAGTATTATTTGCCTCTTCTTCTTTGGAAATCAAATTAATTAACTAATCTATTTTCTGTGTATTGGACAAATCCTCACTTAAACAATTGTATGATTATGTCAAAGGCTTTTAAGTCAAAGGACTCCTGTGTAACACCTGTCCTACTGGAAACCTGTCCTCTAATTGTGGCAGATAAGCTAAAATATAAACACAATACTTAACATTTTTGCAGACTTCTTGGGAGCATTTGCTGCTTTAATGAAAAAAAAAAAAAACAAAACAACAAAAACAACCAGACAAAGAGAATTAAAATGACCTTGCCTCTTTGAATTAGTGAGGGTTGGTGTGTGTAAACATTAAATCAATGGCTGGCATTGGCATCAGCCCTGCTCAGCTGTAGCAAGATCTGTAGTAGTCCACTCATAATTTGAGTTGTAAAATATTTGTCTTTTATAGCATCCAACACCACTTCTATCCTCCTCAGTACCCACTGTGCTAACACCTGTCTCAGCTAGGACTTCTGTTTGAAGGTGGTTTAATGATTTGGCAGTTGTGCTGCACAGATACACACTGTAAACAATAGATTCCTGCAAGACCTCAGGGATCTTGCTCTCCCCATCAATGTAATGACTGCAAAAAATACATTTTACTTTATTTTTTAAACTGCTACTGGGTAAAACTGCATGCACAGGTTTTAGTGAAACTGAATTTGGGTTTTTGTTTGTTTATTTGTTTCCTTGCTTATTTGTTTTAGAAGCATATTTCATACAATACGTGGTAGATGTCAAAAAAAGTATACTGAGCTCCATATGTAATAAAGAAAGAACCTTTCCTGTCTTAAGTCTGTCTTAAAGGCTTTTTCACTCAGTTTAAAATAAGTCATATTTGTATTATGTCCCCAAAAGTGTAATTTTATATTCAGATCTTACGGTATGGATTCCCTTCATTGAACTTGTAGGTGTGTAAGAATAGTATTAATTACAATTTCTCCCATATTTTTGTACAGGATCATATCTAGAAGCAAGGAGTTCTGTTTTGTTTGTTAGGTGGGGTTTTTTGTTTGTTTGTTGGGGGATGTTGGTTTGTATATTTTCTGTATTTTTTTGTTCTGGGCTTTGTTTTTCTGGTTGGTTGGTTGGTTGGTTTTTGGTTTGGTGGGGTTTTGGATTTTGGTTGGGTTTTTTTTTTTGGGGGGGGGGGTNTTGTTTGTTTTTTGTTTTTTTTTTTGGGGGGGGGGGATGGGGAAAGGTGGTAGTTATTCATTTCCAGAGAAAAGAACGATAATAGAAAATAAAGTTGCTTACTGGAATTGTAAGAGGTGCAAATAATTAATGCAACCACCCATGAGGAAAAGAGGAGAAATAAAATTGCACTCAGCATACATATTATGAGGGGATGAAAATGGAAGAAGGAGAGGAAGGAGGGGTGTGAACAGTTACAGATTCAATTATAATAATATAGAAAAATATAGGGGGAAAATGAGTTTGTTACTGAATGGGAACATGGTCATGCCCAACTTTCCACACATGCTAAGGGGGCCTAAATGGACGGTGGAGTGGAGACATCATGGCCAGCTTCTGTTAAAATCTTTGCAAGAGGGGGAACATGGTGGTACGTTGTAAGAGATAAGCCACACAGCAGCTGTCAACAGAGGGAGAAAAAAGATTTCTTGGTGTTGAACCAGCAACCATGCCAAGATCACAGATGCTCACCTCCATTCCCAAAGGTTATTTCCAATGTAATACTGACATTACCAATCTCCAAGGTACAACTATCCCCACTGAACATGATGTATTATTAGAATCATTCAAACTCCACTTAAACATAAAAATGAATATAAAAGTAAGATAAAGATGGGAAGAATATAAAGAAGACTCCATTGTAACTTTGGGATCAGTTAACAGGCTGAACCTGTCTTCTCCCTCATAGCAACAATTATTGCATAAGAACCATACTCTATGCAGGATGAGCAATAATTTTGAAATAGCTTTTGTTAGGGATTAGGCCTTCTAAGTATATTGCTTTGATCACGTTTTTGCAGCCAGATACTATGACTGGCAATTTTCGAATTTATCCTGTCACAATTTTCTGTTATATTAATAAGGAGTGCTATTCCATAAACTTTTTACACATCAGTCCTTCAAGGACACTAAAAGTTGCTGGCAGTTGGTGATAGTTGATTGTTTTTGTCTGGAAAGCTGACTCTCTCATGTTGTTAGTGTGTGTCAGATTTTTCCTGAGGCACTGAAAATTAAAGGTGTGGGGACCTGGAAGGGTTTTTTCTGTTTGCATGTGACCCTGAAAGTACTAGTCAAACTGCCCTCAAATCCAGCAGACTGTCCAGTGAAGCGTCCTCATTATGGACCACTGACAGGTTGGTCGGGCACAAGGGTCTCAACTAAGCTGGGACATTGATAGACTAATCAAACACAAAGGGTTTGGCAAAATATCCCTTTTCCTGTGATAGACAATTGATGTAGTCAGCAGGCTTGCCATGGATAGATTGCTGCAGAAGCATAAATGTGCCCCTTCCAAGCTTGGAAAAAGTAGGCTCCAAAGGTTTTGGAAGGATGAAGAGAAAATAGTGGAATGCATTGAAAAATGTTAGACTGAGCAAAACTCTAAGAGGGTGTGTGGCACACACTTTCTTTGTGGGTATTTGTCACTGCATGCTGAACCCACAAAAAGAGATACATACACAGGTATACCTGTATGTTTGCATACTGGCTGTTTTGCATCAAGAAGTTTGAAATTATTTCTTGAGTACTGAAACCTCTCTGATTTTTTTTAACCTTACTATTACTCTTTTAATTTTTGTCCTTGCAATGTTTCTGTTTAGGTAAGTATCATTTGAGTCTGTATGCACACATATATTAACTTCAGAAGTTCAATTTTGTCCTCAAGATCTTGGAACACGTGATCTTTATCTCAATTTCTGCTTCTTCCTCACAATTCATGCACTATATTACTGTCTATTCCTCTCCTCTCTGTTCTGTATCTTCTGTTAAACTGCTTCCCATATTTGAACAAGTTTTCACCCTGTAAACCAGGAATAATCAATGGTTTCCTTCAACAATCACTGTAATTGTCATCTTTGCAGTCCATTAACATGTCAATTTAGTCTCCACAGAGATAAGATCAAAGATACAGAGGTATACATGTGTGCCTACATATTTCTTTCTGATTTAAGAATCACACTGAAGAAGTGCATTTGTTTGAGGATGACACATACACTTGAAATACCTGATATACACTGGAAAGTAGAGAGCATTAAACTCCTCTGCCAAAAGAAATCAAACAATGATTATGTACTATGTTCCTTCTCTGTATTCTCAATCTCAATAAAAGAAAAAAAAAAAAAAAAGATCCAGAGGAAACAGAGTGAATTATTAAGTATTTCTCATGCTTGTCTACTTATTCTTCCAAACAGCTTTGCACTTTTTTCTAAAAATGGGGTCTTTTTCCTCAAAATGAAAATATTAAAGGCAGTTTCACCTTGTCCATCCCCTCCTTTAATTATAAAATAGCAAGAAAGTTTGTGGTTGAATAGATAGAATATAAATGACTCATTAAAAGTCATAAACACACAACATGTGATTCAAGGGACATTACGCAAGAATCTATATAATTTAGCATAATGTGATCACCTGAATATAAATAATGTCTCAAAGACCAAGAGGAGACAGAAACAAAGGGGACAGCTACTTTCAACTTAATTTAATAAGAGGAAATATTAGAAAATTAAAGTCTATTTTGTTAACCACAAAGTTTATTTGTGGCTATAGATTGTTTTAATTTAATTTAAAGTAAAATATGATATATAATTTCTGTTAACAGATATGAAATTAGCTCTTCTTCAAATATCTAGGTTGTTAGATCCTGTTTTTATAATGCCTAATAGTGTGCCTCACTCTTCTGAGTCTCTTTCTGACTAAAAGAGTCATAAATTATTACTGATGCAGGTGTGTTTACTTACAGTAAACCTAATGTCTTCAAAGTGCTACACTGCAATTTAGTATTCTTACAAAAGAAGCTATTTGGAGGTTTACGATCTCTTTTTTACCAGCTTCTCTCTGCAATACTTGAGATGATACTCTGCACATAAGAAAATTTTGTGGGCTTTAGCATCTCATAGGAAATGTTTAGGTTCTAAATCAGTACAGTGATTTAAGTCCCTGTGTGCCCTTGAGGGACAAAATAACCCTTATCTTGAAGTGACTGGGAATACTTTCATGCTTAAAAATATATGTGCTTTCCTATCCAAGAATCCTGAACTGTAGCCTTTCTGTGGAAGAGAATAAGCCTTTAAATTGCTGTCAGAGAAAGTCTGGATTTCTGTCAGACCTTTTATTGATACTGCATTCAAATGAAATCCTGTGATTGATTTGGAATATAAGGAGTCTTACTATTAAACAACATTTTACAACAGAAAAATCACATAAATCAGAGCTTACATTTATAGAATCAGAGAATCAGCTAGGTTGGAAAAGACCTTTGAGACCATCAAGTCAAACCTATGATGGAATGCCATCTTATCGACTACATCACAGCACTAAAGTGTCAAATCCAGTATGTTCTCAAACACTTCCTGGGACTACCTTCCAATTCCCAATCACTCTTTCTGTGAACCATTTTTCCTAATGTTCAGCCTAAACTTCCTCTGGTGCAGCTTAAAACTTTGTCCTCTTATCTTGTTACTACTGGTTGTCTGGGAGAAGAGATCGACCCCCACCTAGCTGCACCCTCACTTCAGGCAATTCTTGAGAGTGATAAGGTCACCCCTGAGGCTCCTCCTGTCCTGGTGAACAACCCCAGCTCCCTCAGCCACTCCTCACAGGACTTGTGCTCCAGCCTTGTTGCCCTTCTTTCGACATGTGCTGAGCATTTCAACGTCCTTCCAAAGTTGGAGAGCCCAGAACTGGACACTGTACTCAAGCTGCGACCTAACCTGTGCCAAGTACTTTCCTGGTCCTGCCAGCCACACTATTCCTGACAAAGGCAAGGAAAAATGCTACAAATGTTAACTCTATGACATGCACATTTGGGCTGCAAGTGCTTGTTCAGACACATAAGTTGAATTAAAAAAAAATTGTAACCAATTGAAAACTCTAGATATTTCATACAAATAATTTTTTTTTACTTTAAGCGAAATATTAATTTTTAAAGAACAGTTTCTAAATATGCATCCAAAAGAGACTTATGTAGTTTCAGATCAAACTAACTATTCCATTTCATCCCTAATAATTTTGACCACTGAAACTGTTTTCTTATAACCCTGTGTAGAAAGAACTTCTATGATGTCTCACTGTCAGAAACTGGAAGGATTGATGTCTCAAGATATTTTGGGATGCACATGTGTGTATGGGAGGTACAGGTAAGGCCTTTCCCTGGCAAGACAGTGAACTGCCCCACATGGCCCCCAGCCTGAGAGCCTGTATCCCAGCCCTGCAATGCCTGCCAACTATTGGCACACTGGAGGCAGGGCTCTACTCTTCTCTAGCCCTGCCTCTGAGCGGCCAAATGACTGGAAGTCCCACCTAGGGGGAGGGCCATGAAGGCTGAGGGATATTTAAGGGCAAGCAGGAGGCTGTTGTGCTTTTCTTGACCCTACATTCCTCTTGGAGTTTCTATCTGATCACTGGAACTCAAAAATTGGTAGCTGTATGTTTGTTTTTCTGTATCTTGTCTGTCTTTCTCTTTCTTTTCCTTCTAATTCCTTCTTCTTGGAATATTTTGGGTGACTTAACATGGGTTTGGATAACTTGAGTTAAAGTTTGGTATGCTGAATGACTCAAGTTAATGCTGTGAGAATTGTTTTCTGTTGATTGGACATTGTACTAAACCTTTTGCCGAAGTTCCCTGATTTTCAAATGTTTGCCAGTAAAGTTGGTTTGACCTCTTGAGCATATCTTGTTGATATTTCTCCCATATGTCCAACTTAGAGCCCCTGAACCACTTAAACCCTTTCAAGATTCTTACTGAGCAAGTTGACTGGGGCCTTACATTCACTTTTTTAAGATCTTAGGCCTTTGTTTTACATGTTGCACAAATTTACTTTAATATAATTTTGAGCAGTACCAAGCAGAGCACAATGAATCACCTAGAGCACAGCTTAAATAAATTTCTGCTGAGGTAGTTTTTGCTTATTTGGGTAGATTGCTGTCTGTTCTGGGCACTTTCTCAACCATAGCTTTGTGATCAATGGGCTTAAAAACTAAAAGTCTGCTTGACTTTTTTTTTCTGTTACAAAAGACAATTTGACTTAACAAATAGATTGGTGTGCTGAAGAAAGCCTGAAGAATTTGCTGATTCATAGGCATATAGAAGATAACAGCAAATACAGTACTTACAAGCATTGACAATCTGGGCTAGGTTTGGGGGAGCCTTTGAGAAGGTAAGGTCAAAGACGTTATCCTATGTGAAGAGGCCAAGGCACCAGGGCTTACTCAAACAGGAGAAGGAGTGTCTTTAGGAGCATCTCTGGCACTGACCAGAAGGGATGGGAGGGGATAGAGAAGACAAAGGCAAAGCTCTTCACAGCAGTGCATGGTTGCCACAAACTTATGCCAGAGAGCAAGATGTAGTGGCACAAGTTGAAACATGGAATTCTTAAGGTGGGGATGACAAGAGGCCTGTCCCCAATGCAGACAGTCCAGAGGTGAAGCCAGAGCCCAGGGACATTAGTCCACCTTTTACCTGGGAACTCACACATTTTGACTGATGGGTTAAGTCTGAGCAGCCTCACCTAAACTTGTATTTGAGTCTGCTCTGGGCATAGTCTGGGGCTGGAGACCTCTCCAGGTCCCTGCTAGCCTGAATTGTCATGTGATCCTGTGATAATTGCATTATTTGCTAAAATTGTGGGTATAAATCATATATCGTTTGGTCTAATGGATTTAAGGTTTGGGTAATCTATGCACATGTAGATGAAAAATTCACTTCTAAATTATTTTTAAGTTTTACTTTCAGCACATCACAGTCAATGAGTTTCATAAACTCAAGGAGTTGGATAAACTGGCTGTGATTCTATGAAGAGTCATGGGGGAAAAATGGTCAAAATAAAGTCTACTTCTGCACAGCATCAATCTTCAGTGGTGGAAAGCTTCTTCTCAGGTGGAATTCAAAAGTTTAATGAGAAGGTAATGTTCTTGCTTCACTTGAATAAAATCAGCTACCATATAATTACAAAGAACAGGATGAAATGTAATTATTTCCTTGTTTGCTTTGTTTTGTTTTCCTTTTGTGCATCTTGTTCACATCGATTGGCATGATTCATGGAGCGGTTATGAAAGTGTTTTAATTTACACGTTCTTTGTGTAACAGAATCATAGCACTGAATCATCATGGAATCACTGAATTGTTTGGGTTGGAAAGGATCTAAGATCATCTAGTTCCAATAACTCTGCCATGGACCATTCAATAGACGAGGTTTCTCAAAGACTCAATCAACCCGATCTTGAACACTTTAAATGAAGCAGCATCAACATCTCTGAACAACTGGTGCAGTGTTTCACTGCCATTATAATAAAAAATAAAATAAAAAAAAAAAACTTCTCTTTAGGTCCAGTCTAAAGCTACTATCATTCAGTCTTAAAATGCTGTCCCTTGTCTGGTCAGTACAGACCCTGGTCTCTCTCCATCTTCCTAAAAAGCTCCCTTTACATATTGAAAGGCTGCAATAAGGCGTCATGAATCCTTCTCTTCTCCAGTGTGAGCAGCCCCAGCTCCCTGTGCTAGTTTGAAGGCGGTAACTCTGAAAAAAAGCTCTCTTTCATTTCCTGCCTCTCTCAAGGTAACCAGCCTGGCCCGGGTGAAATGCCCAGACCAGGCAGAGGTGGGTCCAGGAGGCCACTGGGCCCCGTTTTCAANAAAATTCCTATAAACCATGGAGAAAGACATGGGAAAGTTGGAGTGTTCCTTTTGATAGATCATTGACCAAAAGCACCTGTGTTGAGAATCCTTCACCCCAAGGAGAAAAGGGGATCTCTGTTTCTGCAAATGGAGCATGAACAGAGAGAGAGATGAAGACAACTTTTGCTTTGAAACAGTTAATTCTTAAAACTTAATACCCCATGAGTTTAACATGGCCCATAAGCACAGCTTTGGGAAAGCTGTGAAGATGGGAGGAGTTAGTGGAAAGTGAAGCCATGAAAGAGCTGTTCTTTTTTTGTGGAGAAGTCTCTATGGCCTGACAAGAGGAAGCTTCTCTCTCCGAAGTGAACTTAAAAGGACTACATAAGTTGGGAACTGACTGAAGTGTTTTTTGTATGTTGTTGTTAAGAAGGTCGGGAGAGGGGTGGAAGAAGTGGTCTGAAGATCTTATTCTGAATTTGGTTTTATTTTCCTTTCCTTTGTGTTGTTAATAAAGTTTTTCATACCCTTTTAAGTTTTAGGCCTGCCTTGCTTTTACTCCTAATTCTATCTCACAACAAAAAAACAGTATATTTAAATTAGCAAACCTAGACTATAACACTCCCTCAGTCTTTTTTTCACACAAGAGGTGTTCCAATGCTCTGATCAGTTTTACTGACTATTTTGGCCTCCTCTGAAAGGTCCCCATCTCTCTTGTGCTGAGAATTCCAGCACTGGACACAGCGCTCCACATGAGGGATCAGTAGAGCAGAATAGAAGGGTAGAATCACCTCCCCCAGTCTGTTGGCTACAGTTTTTCTGGGATAGAATAATTTTTCTGGGCTGCAAGAAGTCATTGCCAACTTATGCCAGATTTGGCATCCACCCATATCCCCAAGCCCTTCTCCTCAAGGATGCTCTGAACCCATTCAGTCCATACTGATATTGGAGTGCTGCCCCAACACCAGCGTAAGACCTTGTACTTGGCCTTGTTGAACTTCATGAGGTTTGCACAGGACCACATCTCCAGCCTCTCAGGGTCCCTCTGGATGGCATTGCTTACCCAAGTCTGCTCAGTAGCATTACTCTGCCAATTTTCCCGAGTCATCAGCAAAATTGCTGAGGATGCACTTGATCCTGCTGTTTGCGTTTTTAACAAAGGTGCTAAGTAGTACTCATCCCCATACAGTGTCCTCCTCAGGAAGGCCACTCATCACCAAGCCTCCACCTGGATATAGCTAATTGCAGCTCTTTGGAAGAAACCACTCATCCAACTTCTTAGCTATGTAGCAATGTATCTGCTAAATGCATATCTTGAAAATTTAGAGACAGTAATATTGTGGGGGAGGGAACCATATCAAAGTCTTGCAGAAGTAAAAACAGATTACACCAGCTGCCCTTATCCACCAGTGCAATTACTCAATTGTAGAAGGCCATCAGTTTCACAAAAGGCAAATTGTGCCTGACTAAGTCATCCCTGTGTGGACATAACTGTGTCTCATTACTTCCCTGTCATGCATATGACCTGGCAGACCTTCCAGAAGGATCTGCTCCACAACATATAGCAGACTCAGAGGTGAAGGTGACTTCTGACTAGAGTAACATGCTGGTTTCTGAAAGTGTTTTTTTCTTTTAGTACAAGATTCTTCTGACTGTGACCACATAGATATCTTTCTCTTTTTTACAGTATCTGCCATTGTTTCACAATTATTATGTATCTCTAATTGTATTCCCATTGTAGTATGAGTGTTATTTTGTAGCTTCTTCATTTGTTTTCAGTTTAATTTAAGATCATTGAGCTTACTTTCCAATTTGGCAGGACCATCAGTTGTTTGTATAATTAATTAAGCCTTTTGTTGTGTTTTTTTTTTTTTTTAAACTGTAGCCCAACAGATCTTACTGAATTAAATTCCCACTCATCACAGAGCAAATTCTTGCTGAAATTAAAATCCTGTTCTGCAAAGACAAAACAAATCGTCAGCTGCTTCCTTTGATTGCTCTTGTGTCTGTCCCTGCCACTCTTAAAACAACAAAACTGGAATTTCTTCTTCACAAAGCAGAGATTTTGTTGGGTTTTTTAGATAAACACCTTTCAAATTGAAACACTCCTGTCTGGCACTAACAGATTAAATGCTATATGACAGAGAAAGCATCGCAGAGATTGCTGCTATATTTCAGAACTATTCTGTAGGAGTAAATCAACGGAGACAAGTATACTGGTATAGTGTGGGGAAGGAAAAGGGAACATATCTTTACATTTCTTTTGCTGCCTGGTTATAGACATTAATTTTATAATCAGGAAAAGGAATTATCAGTGTTATAAATGCATGACATGTTGTTGGCTCTTTGCAAGTATTGGGATAAATGCTATATGTATAATGTTAGAATAGCATTTATATATGGATATAGTTTCTTCTTCTTTTCTCTCTGCTGATAGCAAAAGTTAGACATAAGTTTTTAGAGATAGTATGCTTAAACTACCCGCTTAGTTGAGATAACGGCCCGTGAACATGTGATGGGGACCCTGCAGCTGACACAACAATTATCAACACTCACCGGCTGCCAAAGGCCAGGACCACCACCCAAGTTAAAAGATGATAAGAAGAGGATTAAAACCACAAGCCAAGAAGCATGCATGCTCTAAAAAGGTGGACCTAAGGAGTGGCCATGATAAACAGTTCTCAGAAAAACTTGATTATACTTGAAGGTCTATGAATATGTAACAGGTTGATGTATTATAAAAGGTATTTAAAGGGCTGTTCCTGAAGCAGCCCTGTCCTCTTGGCAGCATGCCAAGCACCCGGCCGTTTTAACCCTTTGCTTTATGTCTGTCTTGTATTGTCTTTTTATTAAACCTTTTAAATTCTCCCAAAACAGTGAACCGTGTTTTTCACAGTCCGTGTACATAATTTACATTACTTTGAGTAGCACTCAAGAGTTGTCTTTCATTTACCATGACATGTACAAGTGAAATTTACAACTTATTTACCTACAAAAATTTCAGAATTATTTCAAGCTAGAAGCCATTCTTCCTTTCTTATTTTGCCTTTAGGTATAGTGCTGGTTTCTCCTGGATAATGCAGAAGCATTATTGTAGGCAGAAGTTAGTAATTTTGAAAATAGAGAAAAGTGTATTGTTGTTACAGTGCATGCTTGTTTTATTTCTTTAGTTTTTTTGTAAAAATGGTTTGTTCCTATGTACCCCTATGTTTTCCCCAGTTCTTTTGTCCCCAAGTTGAATCCACCTCTAAAGCGCCCTTGTTTGGCATTCCCCACCCCTTGTGCCTCATTGTAACCCGGCCCTTGTTCCAGTCCCTTCCCTGTCCCTCATTGTAACCCTGCCCCTTGTTCCAGTCCCTTCCCTGTCTATCATTGTAACCCGGCCCTTGTTCCAGTCCCTTCCTTGTCAGTCTTACTCATAGGCCAATCCCTACTTGTTCCACCCCTTTGGAAATCCCCTATTTCTAGATGCCCCTTTGGCCCATGTGACCTTTTCTCCTCCCCCTGCTTCCCTCATTGGTTATAATCCAGTAAGACCCTGCCCTCCACTTCTCCCCTAAGGATTCCCTATTGATCAGTTGTTTGTACCCACCCCCTGATCTGCCCCAGTATTTAATCCTGAGCACAGGGGCCTTTGGGGTTTTTTGTCGCTAGATTTTGTCACTTCAATGCTATGTCTGGAGCCTCAGAAGCAGGCAGTCTTCCTCGTCTCCTTTACTCAACCCTGGATACAAGGCACGTTGAAGAGGTAATGGTTTTTAAGATTCTGCCTCCAGGAAATCTTACTCTGGGGCAGTTCCCCACACTTGGCACAGCACCAGTGTGCACATACAGAGCTAGCCCAGGCTGAGGTGGCTGTGTTGAATTATTAGTGGAGTAGATGGGAAAAATGTATTGTAGGTTCATAGGACACACCAAAAGAAGGTTGCTTTGATTTCAATGGTTCTACCATTCCTTCAACTTGCTAACTTTAGTTGGGGTTTTGGTTCACTAAGGATTTTGAGATCAGGTACTCAATTTGAGCAAAATGGATCCATTTTTCAAATTGTCACTGTGTCCTTGGGAAGGTCATAGCTATATTTTTTGTAAGCTAGATTAAAGAAGACGAGCTGTGGGGAAGGAAGTGACAAGACAGGAAAGACAGATCAGAAGGGAGTAGAAACAGTGTGCCTACTTTCTTTTCCCTCTTAGTTCCTGGGAAGATGTTATCAGGGATCTACCTGGCTTGTTTTCACACACTCTGATATTTAATGTTTCTGAGACAGTAGCACAAGTAATGATTTTGTTTTTCTATTTCCATCAGCTTTAGCAATTATTTTTCTCTTAATGATTAAATATTACTCATTTGAAGCTTGAAAGTGTGGTCTAACAATGTTTCAAAATCATTATCCTTAGCTCACAACTTCTGAAGAGTTTTGACACCTACATCTCTGATAGTGATTGTCAAATCTGGCATGATGATAGTGCTGAGTCTTCCACAGCTCCATGCACACCTGGCTGAAGGAGAAAGCTGGTGAGGATGAACATGTAGTACCAGTAATGTATACACAAGCATATACAATGTGTAAATCTGCACATAAACAGAGCAGACAGAGCATTTTTTTATTTGCTGAATACTGATAATTGCACCCTTCAAATAATCCACTAGATCGCAACACCTCCTTCAGCGATTATAAGGGCATATATCAGGAAAACAGTGAATTACGTTGGCTGCATATTTCTTCATGTAAGTGGCAGATGTGGACAGGTCAGAATCAGTGAGTTACCAGTGGACTCTTTTTGATTTGTTGTAGTTGTTATAGTATAAATTTTTCCCAGTTGCAATTTATAACATACATAAATGAAACTGGAGGACATTTCTCTTTACCTTTCTGGGGAACCACTGGTCTTCTAAAAAGAGCCTGAGTCTCCTCCTTAGTGTGGACATTAAATTAGGCAGTTCTAACCTCATTACACCAATACAGAAAATATGCATACATAAATAAAATTATATATAAAAATTTGCATTACTTACCCATAACAGGTTAAAATATTTAGCTGCTAAGCAGACAAACTTTTCTTCAAGACTAGCTAGATTTTATTGTTTGCCTCCAGATTCTCTTGTTAACCTGTGGAATATATTGCTCTTAATTATACTTACGATCAACAAACAGCTAGAATATTAATGAGGTATTTCAGGAAGTTGTTTCTGGGTTTAGTGTGAAGAAAGGTGACCTTTTGACATATTTTCATGACAGTTACTCAAGACAACAATTGACCGTTTTAGTTTTTGTAGAATGCCATTTGAATTTTCAAGTTGTCAAAATGTCATATAGTTTTTTGGTTTTTTTTCCAAGCTTACATGTGTTTTCTGTAAATGAAAAGTTAGAAGAGTGATACTGATATGGAAAAGGCTGACTTATTCAGTGAGCTCTTCATCTCCACTGGTAGTCAGGATCCCCACTTGTGTCAAGTTTCTGATTCTCTAGTAGGGCATTGGGTGAGTGAATTCCCTTCCACTACAATTAAAGAACAGGTTTGAGACCACTTGATGAAGCTAAATAGCCACTGTCATGGTTTGACAACTGGCTAAACATCAGGCACCCACACAAACCACTTGTTCACTCTTCCCTGCCACAGCTGGGCAGAGGAGAGAAAAAAAAAAAGCAAAGGGATAGGTTCAAG
>VXBI01009105.1:0-86197 GCA_013397375.1 Toxostoma redivivum
TTACTCTAAACCAAAACAATCATGCAATGCATCAGGCTGTGAAACCAATATGGCTAAAAAACCAACCTAGCAACAACTACATAGAGTTTCTTAGCCTGTTTAGTTTCCGAACAAGGACAACAGATGGAGTAGCATGGGGACACGGACAAGCAACTGGAGATAGGACACTGTGAACTGTCAGATCGCCTGAAAATGTCCATGACTTAGCAGTCTGACACTACTCATAGTGAATAAAGTTCAATACTTGAATATGCCTTCAGAGAATCAGGACCAAAGAACTGTATTCACAATTTTTTTGTAAAAGCAGTTTTTTAATATGCATTTTTACATACCAGATGACTGGTCCTACTTAAAGTGACATCCTGATTGATTTGGATACATTTACATGAATCAGATTAACTCCACTCATTCAGCATTTTTTGCAGAAATATTCAGATACTTGACATTAGCTTAATTTTTCATAGATTCCAGTGGAAACTAATTAATAAATGGAAGCAAATTCATGCTGGAGAATCCTAGAGAATTTAATTTCCTTTAAAAGAAGGCAGTGCTGCTTAGCACCTTGTGTGAGAGAGTGATGGGGTAAGGACTGAATCTTCAGTACAAATATCCTCTGAAAAGCGCTCATATTCTATGAAAATCATGCAGTATCCTACAGTGAAGCATGTTGCGGGAACAGTAAAGTAGGAAAAAACAAATCCTCCAAGACATAGCTAAAACACTATGGACCTTGTAGAGGATTTTAAAACAAATGAGACTATGTACTCATCTTTTTAACAGTGTGTCTATTTGGACACTCAAAAAATCCCCTAAAATAAACAGAACAAAGACAAGACTTCCCATTGATAGATATTTGTATAGAATAAAGCTCTAATATCCCTCCTACACATCCTTTAACTCTAAAGTTCTCCCATAGGTGTAGTTTTTATAAGCGTTTTGATCTACTTTTGTCAAATAAACTGCATTAACAAAGATCTGATTTTTGCATTGGTTTAAGTTAACCTTTCTAATCTGGACAGAAATTACTTAGGGAACACTTACATAAATTGCTTTCTTGGAAGATTATAGTAGCAGGAAAGTATTAACAGTCCAGTAGAGAGACCTTGCTAGGAAGCTGATGGTAATAATATCTTCTAATCCCCAGGATGGGTCTAGGAGAGGTTTGCTGCTTTGTGATTTACAAATACCGCTGCACAACAACCAGTATGGATTCTGCAGGTGGTCTGCTGTAGCTTTATTTGTAACCACTGCATCTACTATCTCTATTGTGATTGAGAGTAAATGGCACCCTGGTTTAATGCCATGGTGATTAATACCTCTGAATTAAAATGTTTTCAGTAGCTAATACTGAGAAATAGCCAAGAGACATGTCCATAATCTACTTTGTCATATCTTAAAAACAAATCACATTCCTGTGCTAATTCCACAATAGCTAAGACTGAGATTGGTGTCACTGCTTTCAAAAACTTCTGCTGACTTGATCCAAAAATTGCGTTATTTCATAGAGTCAGTATGTGAAATCCTAATTTATTTCAGCAGGAAGTTGTAGTTTGTCCTACGCACACTTGCATTCACAAAATCATCCAGTTCTGCTCATGACTATCACCTGGATGTTCCCTGGAAGAACACTACTTCTCTTGGTCTATCTCAGTTCCAACATTGTGTTCCCCCAGGGGGAAGGAAAAAGAGCAGAGTGTATAAAAGATGAGAATGCCAAGGGAAAAAACAGTAGTGGCAAAGAGAAAGAACATAAGAGATGACAGGGACAAGAGAAAGAGAAGCAGAAACAGAAGAAAGATTCAGCCTTCTGAACAAAAGCTCTTCTCAGACTTTCTAAAGGGATAAAGATTTAAAGTATAGACAGAGTCACAGAAAGTATGACTGAAAGACAATCCACTTAAGGAAAAGCTATCACCTTTTCTTGGCTTAAAAGCTTCCCATCAAGCAAAATACATATAGCTGGTGGCTCCGCCTTGTCCTCAGCAGTCCTCCTCTCTGCTGTGCACAGTCTATGTAGGTACACCCACAAACCAGCATTTACTTTCAATTACAAGTAATTTGCAAGCTACTAACTCTAAATGACAAAGGAGGGGGGAGCAGAGTTCATATTTCATTGGATGGAAAATAAGAATATAGAACAAATTTAGATAGAAGGTAGCAGATGAAACTTTGGTCAGGGAAAGGGCAAAGTGGCCATATGTTCTAGGTACAATACCACAGATCTCTCAGGAGATGAGCCCAGATGCTATGTGGAATGCAGCTCTGACTTTGTCATTGAGGCAAGTGACAATAAGAAAGAAAGAAGAAACAGGAAAAGAAAGACTCCTAGTCTTAAATGCCACCTAAATCTAATTACCCTAAACTGAGGCAAGATCAGAAAGCATTAGCCTAAACTCTGACTTTGCTGTTGTTCAGTGAATGCAGCTTTCTGAGTTTCATCATATTTTCTTTTGATATGCCTATCTATTGCAATAGATCCCAGTCTGCAGTAATGCTGCTCTTGGTGCTTTTTCCTTTCTGCCCATTTCTCAGTGTGGTGTGTCGCACTGAGCTGCTGCACTGTAGTTTTTATTTCTTCCATCAGCTTTCATCTCAGTTCAAAGAGATCTGCTGTTATTGTCAGCAGCTCCATAAACCATGTCTATGCTAGAATATTGCAAGCACTTGCAATTATGAAGAGGAAGTAAGGGTTTCTTTATCAATTATTACACTGGTTTTGTACCTTTGAGATTAAGGCTCCCTCCCAGCATGCATTCTGTATTTCTGGATAGGTCTCCAGTGAGAGAAATATGTTGTAAAAAAATGCTGCATAATAAGATTTAGGTCTTGCAACCAACATTTCAAACTGCCCTTCCCACAAAAAAAAAATTAGCAAGACTTTCAGCTCTTTCCCACCCCCATCAAAGAAGTTATTAAGGAAAACAAAAACAAGACTTTATAATTGTTTGATATTTATCTGAAATATGTTCAATAGGTAGTGTCTTGGCCTGCAAATTTACTTCTTTTCTTAGCTTGGAGGAGAACTGTGGACAATACATTCATGCTACCAGAAAAACTTCCTACAGGAATGATCTTCCTGAAAGGGTAAGCAGCCCCAGTACAGTCAAGAAGCAAAACCCACACAGTACTGAAAGTTATGCATTCCACAGTAGTTCTCTAAGAACTAAAGGTTTTTATGTTTCAAAGTCCTAATATAGGAAAGTTACTGCAAGAACTCATTAGCTAACAGTATTAAATAGTACCAGTTTTCCTAAGCCAGCTGTGAAAAGTGAAAAGTGTAATACATTCAGACACTGTCAGTGAGGTACACTGGCCAGGGCATATCTGCAGTCCGTGTCCAACTTTGAAGGGGAAGTGGACAAAGTAGAGAGGATCCATCCATCTGAGGGTCACCATTGTGGCGTCACGAAGGAGTGGTCAGCCGTCAGGAATGAGGGAGGTGGGCTTGTTCGCTCTGCCAAGGAAGAGCTAAGCAGTAATCTATTAGCAGTCTACAGCACTTGAAGGGGAGTCACAAAGGTGATGAGGCAAAACTCTCTTCCATATTAACAGGTAGTGTAACAAGCATCTCAGCTAGGGAGGTTTGGACTTGGCTAGGACACTACAGCACTGGAGCAGGTTCATACAATTATTTCCCCAGGGAGACAGTGAAATCTCCATCATCGGGGCTTTTCAAGACTTACATGGATAAAGCCACAGCTAACCTAATCCAGCACTGGCCAGAGTCCCAAGCCACACAGGAGGTTAGACCAGATGATCTCCAAAGGTCCCTTCTGACTAGTATTTTTATGACTCTGTGAACTAAAAATAAAACAAAAAGTCAGGAGTGCTTCAAGATCAGTTCAGTCATGGCAAAGTAAATTAAGCAACATCATCGAATCATTGCTTGGCTGGTGTCACTGACATTTGTAGTGAAGCAACTATATTTGAATTGCATAATTCAGAACCTTCAATGGCAGTTTCAGTAAGAGTTCTAGTAATGTAAAGTTCATGGATTTTAAATCATATTGCTCTTTCAACTCTGGAGATGTAAATTGCTGAGGAGTACTAGTGGATAGCTTACATCAGAGATGTCCAGGCCAAGTTTCATTTATACAGGGACTGTATTCTTGATCAGTTTTATCATGCCAGCACTGCTCCTTAAAGCTAAATTTATTTTTAAATAAAAGCACCAAGCAGATTGAAAAATTTATGTCCTTCTAAAAACAAGGCTTTCCAAAGAAATTCTCCACAAGTGAACAGAAAGGAAAAGCAGCCAAGGAGAAAAAAAAAAAGGAAAACACTGATTAATGAGATTTGTTTGTTCTGGGTATGATCAAACAGGCCAGCACTACAGTCAATGATAAAAGAAGGCAAAGTGCTGCAGAGACTGCTATATTCATCTGCTTAAAATTCACATGGTCTGAGTTCTAGAATAATTTGCTCCACACCATCTGGCAGACATAAGAAGTATGAATATATAATGGGGGAGGGCATGAGGAAATTTTCTGCATTTCAGTAGCATGTAGAAATACTGTATTGGAGTTTGCAACTTGTGTTCAATACATTAAGTGCACTGTTAACAATCCAACAAATACTAATTTTTAAAACACTTAGAAACAAACTTACTTCAGTGGTATAATCCCACTCTTTGTACCTTATATTTGGACTAAGAATATAACACAAGCTATGAAATGCAATGAAGTAAGTCAGTACAAGTATTACTCAGTGGTCAGTATGAATTGTACAATGTCATCTATGCCCAAACTGGAGAGTATGACTGTTGTAGCTCTCAGCTAAACCTCTTAGCTTCACTTATATGCTCAGATTTTAAAAATTTCTGCTTGCAACAGTGAAAACCTTCTGCATGCGTCAAGGAGACACCATAGAAGAAAATATTACTGGTAGATTCAAGCTGCTGTGGGATAGAGATATGTAGAATGAACATGCAGGAAGGAAATATGAAAGCCACTTTTCTAAATGTGTTTCTACGTTGTCACTCCAGAGAGCATACTATTCTCATACATTTTACTTTCATAGTTTGCTGTGCAGGCTAGGTAGTTTTTTCTAGTTTTGCATAAGGACCAAACTGCTTTAAGCCAAAATGATGGCTGTTTGACAAAGGTATACAATTTATCCATCAGCTATATTTTTTACACTGTAGAAACCATTTTACTGCTGTATTTTTAATTATAATGATTTTGTGACTGCATGCAAGTTTACTCCCATAGAATAGAATGTCAGTAATCAGACCAAACAGTTCCCAAAGTTTGTCCTGTCCTTTAGCCACCAAGGAATTCTTAAAGAGCACAGAAGCTCATACTGCATATGGATATGTACCTGTTGTTCTCAAATTTGTGCTTAAAAACCTGTAGCTAATAAGACAGAGAGGAGCAGCTGAGTAGCAGATTTCTTTAATGCTAAATGTCTGTGGTGGTGAGATGTTGACAGATGGGCTCAAGAGGATTCATTTGGGACAATTTTGGGTGTTCCTGGTCTGCCAGCTTTTCCATCCTATCTAAGAGACTGCTTATATCCCATGGGAACCCTCTGTATGCCCCTGCCACCCATCTGCCCCAGGTGTATTGTAGCTGCTGTTTTGACTATGGCACATCCCATCCAACTGTCTCTGCCCTTGGAGTGTAACTACAGCAGTGTAAGGAGAGGAGCAGTCTCAACTGACTGAAGGTAGGTATCCTGAATCCCTTACCAGACAGCTTTAAGGATTCCATCCTCCGTAAATACAAAAATCTGGACCAATAAAATGTATAAATCCAGACATTCTTTCAATACAAGCTTATTGGCTGAGCTGTATGTGTGGGAGCTGATGCTGTCACATTACAAAAAGAAAGAGTTAACCCTTATAATCATCCCTGTCCCAAGGGTGATACTCAGCTGCACATCTTGGATGACCAGAGTGTTTCCACGTCTCCAGGCTGCTGGGAAGGGTATTTAATTACAGCAATACTGCTGTCCCAGTGCTATTACAGCATTGCAAGGCAGTCATAAAGGCTGAGAAAGCATTGTCTTTCCAAGCTTCTGATGTTAAGTGGCTTATAAAGTTTCCAAAACGTGACCTTTAGAGCTGAAATTTATTATGCTTGCATTATACCCAAGACAAATTTAATTAGGCAGTTTAGAAGAAAACCTGTTTACCAAATGTTAAATCATCTACATAGTAAAGAAGTATTTTTTAATTGCTAAAATAATTCTTCAAATGCAGGGGGAAATTGTACAAAAATATTTTTTTTTTCACTTTAGGCATGCCACATGCTGAAGAGTAATCTCATTTTGTGCAACACTTTTTCAGATTTTGCTGTGTTGCTTGCAATCAGTTTTCTCTCTCAGAACAGTCTCTGATGGTAATTTCCACGTTTGCTCTTACTGTCTCAAGTTAGTATCTGCAACTTACTCTTGCTAGAGCTTTGATAACAGCAAGTGGTGGCCAAATAGCATTCTTACAGTGAATAGCATTCACTTCAGCTTAGAGTGTGGAAGAATGTCAATACCATTGCAAGGTCAGCTTGTTTGTCCTTATTAGAAAGCTGGCTTTTTTCTGTAGAGAAAGAAGACATTTCAGTGCTTTGTAAATTCCCCTTTAAAAGCTATGTCAAGACAGCCATGCAGGAAACTAGTAATGCATAACTAGTAATGCATAACCATGCTCTGACTTTTATCACTGATCAAGTAAAATAAAGAGTTAATGGCCTTTTTATAGCATTTTATTGGCATGTGTCAATAGTGTGCTGATACAGGTTTGTGCGTTTAGCCAGTAGAAGCATTTTTGCCTCCAAAGATGGCAAACAAGAAGGCAAAATAGGACTAGGCAGAAACTGATTCTGCAGTGCCACAAAGTGCGGCTAGCTGGACACTTGGGGTGAAGGACTAAAAGGCAGATGGAGGACCTGGAGCAGTAGCTCCTGATGGTTTGAAAGGGATAGGGCTGTGCCCATGAGCCTAAACATCACCTCTGCTGATGGACCAAATGTCAAGAATGACAGAGAAATTTACAGGAGGGGGGTGGCTGGTAACAGAGGTCCTGGAGACAAAGAACCCTGAAAGTGGTGCACTGTGGAGTCAAGAAGAAACCTAGACACTATATCTTTATCTGCAATTGTTATTAATACTTTCTAGGCTGTTTTCATCAGTCCTACAAAACAAAAACCTGAAAAGCTTATCATGGCAAGACTTATTTACTTCTAAAATGTTGCTCCTTATCACAGTATTGAGTGTCTGAGGGCCAGTGTACAATCACTGCAGGAGAAACACTCTTCTGTGAGATCAGGTGCAGTAGCAGTTTCATTCAGTCTCTCTGTGAAAGCAAGGGATCACTAGTGGATCGGCTAGCCAGATTATAAAACAATTGCTCAATATCTGTACCTCATGGAAGAGGATGGAGTTTAGTAAAACGAAGAAACAAAAGGGCAGATGAAGATCAAAAAAGGGAGTAAGACAGCAAAGGAAAGAAAAAAGCATGATAAAGGATAAGGATGTTTCTATCAAGGAAAAAAGAGAATGGAGAAAGCTAAAGAGAGTCAAAAGAAACATTAAAGATGTCAAACTGGGTCAGGGAAAGAAGATGCAGAACCTCAGGCTGCTGTGTTTTGTGTAGCTCTGTGTGTATGTTATGCAAATAGACTGTTTTGTATATATAAGAATAATTACAGACTCCAGTTTAAAAATAAATTAGTATCGATTATAAGTATTAGCTAATAGCTCTTTTGAATTAAATCCTTTGCTTATCTACAAGAAAAGTTTTCCACAGATACAACTATGTCTATATTGCTTCTCCCCAGTCTAAGAAGGATGTGCCTCCTGGGGACAACTGATTGTCCTCCAGGATGGATGCAATTGGCAGCCTTCTTGATGAGCTTGCAAATTATTCCATAGTATAACAACAGCATAATTTAGGGGCAGGAATATTTCAAATAAGGGTTTCGTGGATGAGTCTAATGGCTTATGTACATACAAACATTACTCCAGGACAAAGTAATGCACAAGCTTAAATAAAGGGTAGCTCTTGTACAATGGTTCCTAGTATAAAAACATCCCCTGTAGCTGAAGCAATTCCTTTTCCAATTCTTAGTTTAAAGTGCTTCCAGAGTGTTTAGTGGAACAATACCTGTATTGATCCCTTCACACAGAAGTGCTTAGAGATTAATTT
The DNA here is from genome assembly GCA_013397375.1 of Toxostoma redivivum. Lineage (NCBI taxonomy): Eukaryota > Metazoa > Chordata > Aves > Passeriformes > Mimidae > Toxostoma > Toxostoma redivivum. The sequence goes on from VXBI01009105.1 coordinate 8,144, forward strand.
TTAATCATTGTTCATTTGAGCTGGTTTTAGCTGGTGACCTTATAGGTGGAAAAATCCATGTCCAAAATGTCACACCCATCTCAGCATATGTCACCAGACCTGTCTGGCTGGCATTGCTTTCAAACATGCATAGTTAATGCAAGGATAAAGAGTGTAGGGAGGACCAGAAAACTGGGATAAATTGAGGGAGCAGATGGTATACAGTGGAGAAGGAGGTGCAAGTAGCAGCTCTCAGTGGTTTGTCTACTGAAGATTTGCATGTTTTTCAATTGCACCAAATTATAAAGTTGGTCTTGAAACTTGTGTGTTCTGGATTCCAGATATTTAAAGAAAAAAAAATAAAGTGGTAAAGAACATAAGTTACTCACACAGTGGTTGCGTGGTAATGGGACTCTAATTACAGGTACACTGAAGAAGCAAACAGTTCTGGTAACAGCACAAAAACAACCCAACACCCCTTGTTGAGGTCTTGTACTGAAGGCCATTGAATAATTGACCCCTAACATTCCATTTCCTGGAATTTACTGGTGTTCCTACAATTTTAGCACTACTATCTTTGATCTTTGGAACTATTTATAACATATTTAACAAAGACTGAGTTATCTTTTATTTAAATAATTTAATAACCAACATGCAGCAGGACTCAAGGTCTGTCTTTGGAATACTTCTAGGAGTAAGGACAGCAGGCTTATTTACCTATCCATGTAATATAGACACATCAAATATGCATGGCTACAGTATTCACAATTTACTGGTAAACTTGAAAGCAATTCATGTTAAACAAGTATATAATCCAATTTCTTTCCAACAGAAGTCCCTCAAAATTAAATAATGCTTTATCTTTCCCCATAATTATTCACAATTTTACTATCTTAGGTAGTTAGCTTGTAGCATTGCTGGTACTTCTATTCCTATTCTACTTAATAAAATTATCATTCACTGTAATGGATTTTTTCCTTGTCTCTTGCTTCTCTTGTTAATTTGTGTGTTTGTAACATTCAGTCTATTTATATCACCACTTCCCATTTGTTATGACTCCCAATGTTATTTATTATACTTGCAACTAATAAGTGTGATTTTTAATTGCTTCATTTATTTTATCACTCAATGAAGATGGCTTTTAGCCAAATATTTTCTTGACTGTGAAAGTAATTTCTTTGGTCTAATCCTGAAATATGGATCTATATTTAGAAAGGTGGCAGTAAGTTTTAAAGAAAACCTCATTTACGCAAACAAAAATATTACAAAAATTTTATCCAAGACTAAATAGAAGAAAAATATATTTTCCTGTTTTGTACAATGTATCTACATCCTGTATCTATATCCTCTACATTCTAACAGAATACTACATCTAGAAAAATAGATTTATGGGTGAAAATATTTAATTGCATGTTAAATACAGTTTGTATTATTCTAAGTGTAAAATATGAAACCAAGTAATTAAGAATCATTAGTGGTATGTGATAATTAAAGTCTATATATAGCTGAGGATTTCTTATCTGCAAGTTTAATGTAGAGAGCTCATTGGATTTCTAAGACCAGTCGTCAGGGACTGGACAAATGATATTTACACTCTTAATTATCTGGTGAGATTAGTGTTTGTGGTCTCTGTAAGTAGGTCACAAAAATAACAGTGAAAATTAATTGTGCTACAGAATAGCAATGATTCATATGTTTTCTAATTATAATTCTAGTAGTATTTTAAAGATAAGCCTCCTTAAATATTTGATTTTTAAGAAGATTCATTGACAACATTCAAAGGATACTTTCAAAACAGAACAAAACACCACTCTCAGTGGAAGTAATTTCTTTGCATTTATCCAGTGTTACTTTGCAGTACAATTACTTCAATTTTCAGAGATATGCATAGTCAGCACTCTATCACTTGAGTTGTCTGTCAAAAATATATGTTCCCAACTGAGTTTTGTTATTTTTTAAATATAGTGAATGGGAAGATATAGTGTGTCACCAAGAAAAAAATTCTGAGCTTATTTTTAAAATCTGCTGTGGTGTCAATTTCAAGAGAAACATGCTGGACTTTATGTCCACATATGTAATTGTTTTTCACTATGCTTCAGAGTTCATTACTCTGTGATGTTCTTGCTCTTAGACACTCCTTGTAACACTGCTGGCACAACATGATGCTTTGCAAATGTCAGCAAAGACTCCTGGCACAGGCTGTAGCTGCTGACTTTTTTCTTCATTTACTCCATAAACATTAGTCTCAAAATCACAACATTTTAAGGCATTACCAGCCTCCATGGCTTCATTCTTTCATTACACCCATTTGTTTTAGTTATTACATTAGTTCAATTTCCACAGTCATAGTTACACTAGTGTATCAGCATTTCCCACTTCAGTTGTTTTCAGTGCATTAAAAATTAGTCATAAATACTTTTTCATGATCAAATTTGGCATAACTTGCCTTACAGGTCAAGCAAACACGTTTTTCTTTTACAGATTAAGAGTGAAATCTGTTTCATCATATTCAAGCCATTTCATTAGTTGGAAAACATTTAGGTTTATTAATTTGGAAACACCATGACAATTTCTGCTGTTATTTAGACTACTGTTAGTCCAGAGTAACTCAACTGTATTCAGTAGATTAGTCTGAATTTGTACCCGTTTTTATAAAAATGGTCAGAAACTGGCCCCTTTTAACTTATATAAATAATGGGTAGGGGAAAAAATAAATGGAGGAAAATAGATAGATTAGAAAAAAATTTGCCTGCTCATTGAATGGTAAAAATGAGTGGTGCTTTGATTGCAATACTTGCCCCAGGAAGGAAGGGAAGCAATTGCAAATGCAATTCTCACTTACAGTTCTGTATTTCCAGTTCAGATGGGGATTTAATTTATTTTTATTTGAATTACTGGATAACAAGAGGAAACCAGTATCTTGAGGAGCAAAGTTGCCTTTCCTGAGTAAGCATTTACTTCTTTCACATATGGAAAGAGTGGTTAATACATAAAGAGAGTTTCTGCACTATGTCTAGTTACAAACCAATCAGGTCACCAGAAAACCTTGAAAGTAAATATTTTAAAGCTCAATAACCTTTCACTGGTGCTAAAGGCATTTTATAAGATCAAGACCTGCCATGGAGAAGTCTTCTCTATTGCTCACAAACACAATGCTGTGACAGCTACAATGACATTTTAGGTAACTTTGATCCAGGTTTCTTATCTTAAAGCTAAGTTTTCTGTAAAAGGTGAATCAGACTTATCATGTTGGAATAACTCCTCTGTAGGTTTTTAATGTAGCAAATATTGGAGCATCATTTGTTACCAGAAGTGTCTCAGACAACTGCACATTACTCAGAGGATTTCAGGATTCCACAGCTGTATAAATCCTTGAATTAAAATTCCTCTAAGGTAGGCTATGGCAGTCTTGATATAGGTGAGTGGGTTAAATGTTCTATCTCCTAAAACCCAGCAGCTTTGTCAGGGGACAGTAGCTGCCTCTGCTATTGAGCTGCATTTCTTGGCGCCTTTTGGAATTTCTGCATAGTCATATATCTCTCTGACAAGGATATACCTGCTGCCTTCTGTTTGATGGCTGTGCCACTGATGGATTCCTTCTCCAAAATCCAGCAAGGAAACCCTTCCAACCCAAATGAAGATCAATCGCACTGCATCTGAAGTTTTGATAAATACTTTGATCATCCAATAATGACTAATTGCTTTAGGGGAGCACAGTAATGCTGATGACAGTCATCTATCAAGAAAGGGAGAAGAGAAACTTGGACCTTTACAGTGAAGTTAGCCATCCCACTTTACTAACCATGTTTTGTTTTATACAGTGTAGGTCAGCAAAGAGAGCCTCTCCTACCCTCTTCAAATTAATGAGTAAGCCTCTCTGAAGGCTAAGAAGGAGCACAGTGTGAATGTTGCTGCAAATGATGTTCCTTGTCTACACAGTCTCTGTCCTTACCCAGTTTGTTTGATTTCTGAAGGAGATTATCTAAAGACATTAGTAAGAAATGGCCAAAGCACATTGTCACTTACAGAAATGGTTTCCACATCTGTAAATGGTGAGCTCCTCCAGCTTTTTGCTGTCTTCTGAAACCCACCTGGTTAAAATAACCGTAAGTACATCATGTTATGCCCATGAGAAGATGAATCCAAAGCTGAGGGATGCAGAGCCAGGAGCTGCACTTTTCTCCTGTGCTGAAATGGCTGTGTCTCAGATATGGGCCCTCTCACTAGCTGTCCCTGACTCCGGGGATCTTGCCAAAATAAAGCCAGAGTTCTCCTTACTCTCTGCTGGAAATATAGGATTTAACTGCTGCTCTGGCTAGTTTTGCCTCAAAGTGCAGGTCACACTTCAGCTGCAGTATCCAGGCTGACCTGCGGGTGGAAGTCCTGCAGAAGGAAAAGAGACACACGGGGGCAAGTTTCTGTAACACTGAAAATCCAAGAACATTACCAAGACCTAAATACAGTGTCACTCTGGAGGATATTTTGGAGGAAATATCTTGCTGTCCTCTACAAGAGACAAGGACCTCTTCTAGAGGTAGCTGTGCTTCTGTTCTCTCTTGAGATGTCAGTGAACTCAAGAGTGACTGACTATCAGCTGCACTTTGTGGTCTATGAAAAATACCTGGCATCCCTCCCTTGTGTGCAGTGGTGTCTGAAATTAATACATCAGTCCGTAAGCTGCTCTTTCGTTCATGCTATGGGAGCTAAAGAGGAAATGCACTACCTATTCTATCATATCCATGCACCAGAAGGCATTCAGAAGTGACAATAATCTTCCAAAAACTGACAAGGACTGGGGCATTGGAAGCCTTGGACATGGGAGGCAATGCATGAGTGCCTCTTTGGTCAGCTCGCCATTGGATTCATTCTGTCTCCTTGCACATCTTTCTGTACCTTCCAGTCAGGAAGCAACTTAGCTGAAGCACACAAGATTCATGCTATGCACAGGCAGGGTGACATTTTTTCAGTTTTAGTGTGATAACCATAGAGATTGGAAGCCTCAGTGAAAAACTGCATGGCTTTGAAAGGAGAAAAGATTGCACTTGATTTCTTCCTCTGCATAGAAACTACCTCTGGAGCCAGCTGGCCATAGTATCCAATACTCCATCTTCATCTAAGCAACCTCCATGGATTTTTGGACTGCCACCTGCACTTAGAAAATTTAAGTCAGATTTCAAAACTGGTGGATCGTTGTCACCCTGGAGGTCAAATACCTGGAACAGAGGAGCAGCTATAGCAAGGATGCTTTAAAACTCTATGCATACATCGCGTGCAAGGCTATCCTTGTTACACCTTGGAAATAGTTTGGGCACTATATTTAGGCAGTAGCTGATGTGAACTTAACATGTCCCAAGACAGTCCTCAAATCAAGCTTTATATACATAGTTATATAAATCACTTGTTACCTGTAGCACAAGAAAGTGTACTCATGAGCACATTCAGATTCCAAGCCTTGGACTTTACTTTCTGAGGCTGCTGGTTATTATTCTGGTATCGCGGCTGCGGAACGGCGGCACGGCGCCGGCGGCGCGGGGGGAGCGGCTCGCGCGGCTGCCGCGATCTTNTGGCATACTGTTCCTCAGAGATCAATCTGTAAAAGCCCAAATCTCATTCTTGTTAACAAGGTGTTGGTGCTATAGGAAGTATAGTGGGGAACAAAGAAGGAAAAAAGAAGTGCATGCATGAGTATTCCTGTTATAATTCCTGTATAATTTTCATCATAATGATAGATAAGTAAATGGATAATACTGATAGAGCTAGCAATCCAACAACTCTAATGGATTCTTGTTAGAATGGCAACAGCCTCATCTGCCAGCTCAGAGCAGCCATGGAGCTGAGTGGTGGTTGCCTTCTTTGCCAGCCCTGTTCTCTGGACATAGATAGACATATTACACTCCTGGTTCTTTCTTAGTTTGTCTAGCAGAATGATTCCTGGTAAGCCAGACAATAGGGCTGAAAAAACCAGCTAGATTTGGGTGAGAACATGGTGTGAGGCCTCTTTCCTTCTTAGGCTCTCCTTGCTTGCAGACACCAGTTTTGCCTTGGAGATCAACTTTTACACAGGATGGTTAAGGCACACTAAAGTGATTATGTTATGAAGGGTCTAGTCAATTCAGATTCTTGGATATAAACAAGCATACTTTGTTTAAGGCAAACTAAATGATGTGAAAACCACTGTCAATGTGTCATGGTTTAACTGAACACCACACAGCCACTCACCCACTCCATCTGCCAGTGGGATGGGGAGAGAATGAGAAGGGGTAAAAGTGAAAAAGAAACGTCATTCGAGATAAGAACAGTTTAATAATCAAAATGATATAATAATAAAAATTTGTGAAAACTATGGAAAAGATGGGGAAAAGATAACAAAGACAGAGGAAGATAAAACCCTGGAAAGACTAATGATGCAAATGAAAACTATCACTCACCACCAACCCACTGGTACCCAACCAAACCCTGAGTAGCAGCCCATGCACCAAACTTCCTCCTTTCCCATTTTTATATGCTGAGTGTGATGCTGTCTGGTATGGACTGTCCTTTTGGGCAGTTGTCAGCTGTCACAGCCATGTCTCCTTCCAATGTCTTGTGTACCTCCAGCCTGCTTGCTGATGGGATGAGGTGAGAAACAGGAAGGTTCTTTGACACTGTGTAAGCACTGCCCAGCAGTAACTAGAACATCTCCGTGTCATCGACATTATTCTCAGCACAAATCCAAAACATAGTCCCACATCATCTACAATAAAGAAAATTTAACTCTATGCCCACAAAAACCTGCACAATCTGATGGATTGTCTAGAATCCTCCCCCTCTTCATCCTCTTGTCTCATGAGCCTTCATGGACTGATGTTTGTGTGCTCCTGTTATCATAAACTTCCCAGAATCTGAAGGTCATGGAAAAGCATGTCATCTTTAGAAGAACAGGTTGAAAACAATGCAAAGACTAGGCAAACTGACTCACAGGCTGAGAATATCAGTGTCTCACAGTCCTTTCCCTTTGGAAGAGGGAGATACAAAGATGAATAGTGCCGTCCGTAGTTGTTTCTACTGAGCTAAGGTGTTCTTGGTACAACATCTTGGCTGAGATTATCTCTTTGGACTGCAAGTCTGATAGTGATGGTCAGTAGCATATGGGTAAGGAGAAATTGCAAGAACAGAACAAATATATCATCAAACATTCCTGAGAATATTCTCAAAGCTTTCTTTAGCCAGCAGCCTGTTTCCTGAGACAATTATAGAGCTTGCATTTTCCACATTTTATTTTATTTTATCATGCACCTTTGTTCACGACATGTTGTGATACAATCTCACATAGCCAGCAGTCACCTCTGCGCAGCACACCCTATCCAGGCCATGTTGTTTTGTCTTTCTACTGTTTCAGTCCCCTTAACAGCAAACTTTTGTGAAATGGCTTTTTTCTTACAGGTATAGCTATGGATGAAAGAGCAGTGCTTAGCACTGTGGGTCCCCTCAGTCTGCATGTAATCATTCAGCCCCTTGCATAATCAGTTTATATTTCAAAGACTTCTCTTTGTTGTGTTTGTTTTTGCCCACATGTTGGGTGTTTATATGAGTTCAAGACTGTCCCATAAGACTGTCTAAGACTATTTCCATGGTTTATCTCCCTGGTGGACAGAAGTAAAGGCCTTAGAAGCAAATTTGCAAGGTGTACTCCTATGCCAAGTTCTTCTTCATTCTCTTATAAACAGAGATAAAGACAAATATACAGTAACTCTGGATTTCAGTATTTCAGAGGGATTGCAGCACACTGAATCACATCTCTTGAAGTGCCAGGCATCCTCCCACTCATGGATTGCTACCTGTTCTGCAGCTGCTCCTACTTCCACCTTTAACATCATGTACAAATAAAGAACAAAAAACTAAAAGTCAGGAAGATACATCCCACTTAAGAATACTTTATTTCTTAAATAAAACTATGTAATCCACCATCTCCAGATATCTCCAATGCTGATGCCTATCAGCAACAACATTAGACATTAAAATATTGATATTCCTATAATAAAAACAAACAAAAACTCAAACCAACCAAACCCCAAACCAACCAAAAACAACCAAAGAAATCCATCCAAAACAAACAAACAAAACCTCAAAGAAAAAACCAAACAAAAAAATGCACCAAGGAAAAAGAAAAGGAAAAGCAGCTCAGTATTGTGGTGCAGTAATCAGCAGTTTATTTTTTTTTAACTCAACAGTAAATAAGGAAGAAAAAAGTCACATCATTTATGTACACCTCAGTTCTGCCTTCTGCAAAATGTGAATTGAAAAACTGAGCTCTACTAGAAAGTAAAATTAAAATTTTAAGTACTTCATGCAGATTACTTTACAAATATTAATATAGAAGAGGGAAACTGGGTGCCAGCACTACCTAATCTAAATTGTCACTAACATTACATTTCTGTTTTGTAGCAGATTTAAGTGACCTCCGTCACACTTAGTAGTATATAAATGCATTATAAAAAGAGAGTCCAACCATTTCCAGAGCTGTTGCTCACAGTTGTTTAGAGCAAGGAGTAAAGAAAGGTATTCCTTGATCCTCTCTGTCGCCAGCTCTTGCTGGACTGGATGAGATACTTTCCTATGAAACTCCTTCTCTGCTCTTCCTATAGATTTTGATATGTTTGGCAGTTACTATAGTTATTCAAAAGATCAATTTTAAGGTTCCTGTGACCCCCTTTATAATGGTAAAATGTCCACTCCTCAGCTTACCAAGGGAGTATGCTGAGAAGTCAATCTGCAGAATGCAAAGGTTTGATTTGAGTAACAGCCTGCATGGGTGCAGTTAGAAGCAGCTAAGGCAAAAATAAACTCTCTCTGCTCTGTATTCTGATATGGAAAAGTTTAGGAAAAGAGAATGATACAAGGAGAAAGCTATGATAAATTATCTTTAAGTTCACATTCTCACTCTGCATTCTACATAGCCCTCAGGAGCATAAGTTAATGTTCCAGTAAGATGAAAAAGAGAGAGAGTTCTGGGAGCTGGTGCCACCTATATACACACTAAATATCAATGTCATTTATTTCACCTGACATGCTTACACAAACATGTTAAACTTCTAGAAAATTAGCTTTTCATCATACTCTAGAAAGCTGAATTTAAGCTTTAGAAGGAAATCACAGAGCAATTCTTTATTTATTAGAAAGCTGGCTGCTTTTTGAAGTAGGGCACTTCTGAGAATAAAAACACTGATCGAAGTTATTTTGATCAGGGGACCAAAGGCTTTGTTTTTGGCATGGATTTTCTATTTATGTTTGTTCTTTGGGTTTTTCCTTAGCTTGTTTTCCAGGCTTCTTTTCCTTCCCCTCCCTCCCACATGCTTTTTTTGTTTTGCTTTTGGTTCTGGTTTTGGGTTGTTTTTTTCCTTCCTGTTGCACATAGCAGATGGCAGATGCTCTCCACTTTTTCCTTTTGAAACTGAGCATCAGGATGAGCTAGGGCTGCTGTGACAATGCAGTTCAGCCTGGCACCAGACACTGGCTCTCCAATCCTGCCTGCCTTCATCTCCTCAGTGCCAGGACACTTGCTAAAAGTAGCACTGAGGATTTGCAACGTGGTGCTTAAGACTCATGCTGGAACCACTGTTTAAGTGAAAGTAGGATCAGGTCCTTAATTCTTTTGGAATTGAACTCTGGTTTCCAGTTCACAAAAGCCAGCAAATGGTCAGTGCCTTGCATTCCTCACTAGCCTTGGTTGTGTGACTTACAAATGAAGCCTCAGCAGCCTTAGTCTCAGTCCCCTGTGCCATCCCATCCCCATCTAGATAATATTTTTAAATCTAAGCACTTTTGTTCTCAGAAGCAGGTGAGATGCAAGATAAAATAGCCATTTTACAACCACCTTTCAAATAATTGGAGAAATGTCCATCAGTTAAGTTAATCCACCTCTCTCCCCCTCACACAAACATGCTCTATGAAAGTAAATTCTGCAATTAGTCACCTAAATCCTGTACTCACACCTGTCGTGCTGTGAACGCTGGCAGATGGTTCAGTGGCCACAGTCTGTGGCTGCAGCTCCAGCTCCCAGCGGGTGCCTGTCCCTGGCAGCCTGGGCAGCAGGATGAGCCCTGCTCCCAGGGCTGTCCTGACCACGGGCTTTGCAGCAAGGGAGGATTTAGTGCAGGTATAGCAATCTTCTGTGCAGGTATAGAAATCGTCTGTGCAGCTACAGCCTGTCAAGGCCTCCCACAGCTGCTGCCTGGCACTGCCAGCTACGGTAAGAGAGCAGTTCTGCTTTTGAGAAACACGCAGTTTGGTCCCCAGATGGAAATTTTGTCCCAAGCTCCCATTCCTAGGAACAGAAATAGGGATCAAAACCCTCTGTTAGGGACAGTTGTTAGCTGGATATTGTTTGGCACAGCTGGCATGGTGGCATCAGGATGGGCAACCATCTGCAAAATCAAGGCAGACCTTCCCTGGATATCCCTGGATGGAGGCAGTTCATCTGCTGTCTGCCTTCAGACATGAAGCAGTTAATACCAAGTGTTCATAATTAGATTTCATATTACCTCTCAATTTAGGTGAACGAGGAGCATTCACACCTCTCTCAGTGCTATTATTTCAGCCTTGCTGGCTGGCAGACTCCACAAGACAGCAATGTATCCTTGTCAGAGGGACCAGCTGTCCCTGCTTAGGTGAAACAGTCCCTTTTTTGTCATTCTGTCCCATTAAAATAATTCATCAACTTTGATGCATTTTATTAGGGGCTAATGGTGTGACCCTGTTTTCCCTTCAAATGTCCCTATTAATTACTTTTACATATTGTTGTCTGTGTTATATGGTAAAATAATTTGCAACATTTCTTCTTAATTCTTGAAAATTGGGAGTAAAACATCTGAAAAAAATCCACAACTAATAACAATACTGTTTCTAAGACAAACCCTTTCTGGAGGTGGTAAATGACCACTGAATTATTTTGTCTCTCTAAATACATTGCAGTTAATTGCTTTCTGGGCAGATGTCTATCACCACCTTTCTCTGAATGGAGTCCAAACAATCCACTCATATATCACAGACCCCATGTTGGGAGCACCCTGCCTCCAGTTTTTTGGACAGCAGTTAAAGAGAGAAAGAAAAGGTTAGGAATCAGAAACTTTTAAAATAAACCTTTTAAGTTGAATATCACATGTTGAAAATATTAAATATTTTAAGACATAGAGTAAAGCTCTATAGGTAATGCCTGGAAGGGTCCATAATCATCCCAAAGCAGACACAGTGAAAGGCTAGACAAAATTTTCAGCTCACTGAAATAATTTTTTTTAGAAGTTAGTGAGCTAAATTTGAAGAGACAAATTCTTTTCTGTGTTCATCTAGGTCTAGAAGAAATCCTCAAAAAAAGGCATCTCCACTTGTTGCTTTGAACATCACACAAACTACTTTACAAGATTTGTAGTCACCTTGTGCAAAGTGGCCATCACAAAGCACAGGCTGGATCTGTCCCCTTAGATTAGAATGGCATCTTTAATTGTTGTCATGAAAGAAATGGCATGGCTTAAAAATCCATTTGATAAATTCATAGGGTACATGTATCCTCTATATGTCAGACCATCAGAAAAGGCAGATGTGCTTTCAGTCCTCATGACTAGACTTCCTATCCTTAATGTGGGAATGAATGAAATGAAAGCCAATGAAATCAATGTGAAGAAGTGTAATTGTTAGATATTTACATTGCTGTTACCACTGCCTCTTCTCTTGTAAAATACAACCTGTGGGACATTTCCATTGTGTCAGAAGTTTCAAGTAGATGCGCTCTAAAAATGGGAAACACAATGGATTCCCTAAACCAGCCAGCATTAATCCCTGTTGGAGAAGTACCTCAGTTCTCTGTGGCATTCCTGTTGACAAAACAGGGGCTTCAAGCCACATAAAACTCACAAAGACTGAGCTTTTCTGGAATGCTAAGGTTTCCCTTAAACCACCTTTCCTCATAAGGCAGCACTTCCCTGCCTCCAGCAGAGAGGATGCTGATGGGACAGACATGGCTGGGTTTATAGCTGCTTTCCTCACATCCCATATGTTTTTCAGCAAGACAGAAGAAGTGGCTCATTATTTGTCATATTGAATGATGCCCAGATTCATCAGTCAGTTCTTCATGAAAGCCTTTATTATCTCTGCTGCTGCGGGCCTTAAGCTCTAACCTAATTCTTGTGTTTCTTTCAAGAGGATTGTTCTCTCTATAATTATTTTAAATTCAAATGGGTGAGTCCAGTCAGCTTGGTACAACAAAATAATATATCTGCATCTATGAGAGGAATCTGAAATTTGCCTTTCACATGAACTCTTGTGCCTCTTACTTATGAGTGTCTAATGCTAAGAAACTGATGTGAAACTACTCAACTAACATGCAGGCCCAGGCAACAAGTACCTGGTTTTCACTAAGTAGATAAATATTCACTGAGACTCAGACTAAAGGCATAACTAAACTATAAATGATACAAAATTATTGGTATTACACCAAAGAAGCTGAAAACTGAGATGGACTTCCTAAAGTGAATCACACATGTACAGGCTGAGAAATTTTTCCTGGCATATTTTCTGTTTTTCTCCAAGCCACTTCTTGTAAAACTGCATGTCTGGTTATGTAAGCATAGACACAGGCAAACATATCACATATGACTTAGATTTGTTCTCCTTTACCACAGTTTTTGTTAATGATGAGTACAAACCATTTTTCTGTGCTTTACACTCTCAAAATCCCAAAAGATTTTAAAGACCTATATTTATACCAGGCACAGTCACCTTCCTCTTCATGAAACAAGAGAACTTTCCTCACGGAGAGGAAAACTGGAATTTTCCTTGATGATATTCAACTCATACACAGCCTTGGCTATTCTAATTTTTAAATTTTATTTATTTCTTTACTAGGAAAGTAATATCACTGAGGGCCAGAGATTTTCTATGATTTTAGTGAAATACCATGGAGTCTTTAACTTCCACTTGAAGAGCCACCAAAGACAAACAGAAAGGACCTTGGGTTTAATGTCTCATCAAAAGGATATTCTAATGTGTTGGCCTCATTATTCACAGCAGAAAAGGCCTTTGTCATGGTCAGATGGCTTTAATGTGTTTCGTATGCTACATAAATTCAAACTTGATGGCTCATTTATTTGTTGGATTGCAGCGTTATTCAACCTAAATGAAGCCTTGGTATTTACTAATAATTTGGGCTCTGGCTGCTGTTTACTTAAGCAAGCAGTGTCCACTGTCTCCTCTGTTGTCTATATTAAGTTTGGACTCCACTAGCTCAAAGAATATTATAGAGAAGGAAAAAAATTTGCAGAGAAAATAGCTTTTCATTTGGGGACAATTATTTATCTTAGCTCTGAAAGATTAGTATTCCAATACTGTAGTCCCTGACATCAATTTTCTCAGTGTCAGAAACAACTCAGACTTCATCTAAGCTTCAAAGCACCCCCATGAGGAAGTGAGTCATTGTTATCAAATATTTTGAAGAAGGGCAAACTGGAGGTAAGAGGAGGCTAGACTCCTTATTCCATGTCAAGAAGAGACTAAGATGCTTCCAGAATCTGAATCTGTCTTTTAATCTTGGGACCGTATTTCCTTTTGTTATGTGACAATATTCTTTGATGAAGCTACATATAGCAATTATCAAACTATGCAGTCACACCACAGCAGAAGTGTTCAGAACACAGAGATTCTCTTCTGCTGTCTGAAAAATGAGACTATAGAAACTATGAGGAACTATGTAACTTTGTGATTATACACAGGGTGCATGCTCTATTCTACCTTGCAGAGAAATTTACCTTTTGATGTGAAGTTTCTTAAAATCTAAATTTCATAGTGGAATTCTAGTTGAACTCTCCCAAAGGTGATTTTAAAGTCCTCACCCAGCTGGATATTGTGAGAGCAATCTTGACATTAACAATTACCCATTAAATAAAAAAAACCCCTAAGAATCCTACTGTGCTACCTTAGCTCCAGTCAAAAACATGAGTAAACATCCATAGCCAAGACAAAAGATACTCATCCTTCCTGCAGAAACAGACAAGTGGATTTTAATAAACTGAATAGCCACACTCAGGGGAGACGTCATAGCCACCTCATGGGAAGTTTAGGTTGGATGTCAGGAAAAGGTTCTTCACCCTGAGGATGGTTGGGCACTGGAACAGGCTTGCCAGGGAAGTGGTCACTGCACCAAATCTGACAGGGTTCCAGAAGCATTTGGACAATGCTCTCAGGCATGTGCTAGGATTCTTGGAGTTTCCTATGCAGGGCCAGGAGATGGACTTTGTCAATCCTTGTGACTCCCTTCCAACACAGGTTATTCTATGAGTCTATGAAAAGCTCAAACTGATGATGAGATTCAGAGTGAAAGAGGATTATGGCCAATCCACGGGTAGGAAATACAGAAATATAGTATAAAGAGCAAATGTTCATTTATGCTACTATTTACAGTTTCAAATTATATACATGGATGTGAATTTTCCCTTTCCTTGTAGATCCAAGTAGAGAGTAACTTTAAAACTAGAAAAAATAATTTTTCTGGCATTGAACATGAGTATCCTTGGGCCAGTTCTCCCAGTCAAGTTTTTACTATGAAACAGCTGCTGCTTGCTGGATTTTCAGCCAGTTACTAATTTTCCACTCTACCAAATAACTTTTCGAGTGGTTTATTAAGTGATTAGGAGTCTGCTCATATAAATCAAGTGGACTTTATTATCCCAGCACCAGGAATTCAACCCTGTAGCACAAGGAAAGGTATACCTGGAAGTACAACACAGATTCCTTACTCAATACTCTTCACTTTTCTCTCAGAATTGCAAACCACATTAGCTATGATTCAAATCAGTTTTCTCTTTTCCCTCCCCATACAGGGCTATGCCAGCATCCAGCCTTGCAGGGTATTTGGTTTGGCTGAAATGGAACTAATTTTCCTTAAAGTAGCTTGTATGGTGCTTTTGTTTGGATTTATGGCCAAAACACTGTTGATAACACAGAGATGTTTTAGCCACTGCTCAGCAGTGCTTACAATAGAGTTAAGATCTTTCCTGCCTCATCCCACCCTACCAGCAAAAGGAGGCTGGGGGTGCACAAGGAGCTGGGGGAGACACAGCCAGCACAGCTGACCCCAACTGACCCAAGGGATATTCCATACCCTGTGGCACCATGGTCAGCAATAAACAGAGGGACCAAAGCATTTCCAAAGATGCTGCTGCCTGCAGCACTGAGTGATGGTCTGCTTTCTCATCACAGGCTGTCTGTGCCTCTATTTTCCACCTAAACTGTCT
Organism: Toxostoma redivivum; assembly: GCA_013397375.1. Classification (NCBI taxonomy): domain Eukaryota; kingdom Metazoa; phylum Chordata; class Aves; order Passeriformes; family Mimidae; genus Toxostoma; species Toxostoma redivivum. Next base: position 23,383 of record VXBI01009105.1, read on the forward strand.
TTATCTCATCTCATGAGTTGTCTTGCTTTTTCCTCTCCAATTTTGTCTGCCCTCCTATTGGAGGGGAGTAAATGGTTGCATGGGTGTGAGCTTCCTACCAGGATACACACCACAGCAGGGTACAAGTTATGCAAACTGTTCATAGCTTCTGGAAATTTCCTGACTCACCTTCCTCTTGGAAGAAGAGTTGAAGTTTCCTCCTCAGTAGCTTTTGGGTGACCTTAGTTGGGCAAGTTCATCACTGTGAGAAAATGGTGTCTCCAGGGTCAGATTATTTATATATTCTTCTATATATTATTTATATATTCTTCTTCAACATTCTTGTCTGATTTCTTTAAGTTCACTAGGTTGAGTTAGCCCCTCACTCACAAACACACCAGTATAGTGACATTTACAGAGTTAATGTCACCATAATCTCATGCCTTAGGAGCAATAAGAATCTTGGTGTCATATACTAGGAATATGCAGGTTATAAAAAGCTGCAAAAAGCATTAGATATTTTCACTGTATTTGAAACTAACACACACATTTGAAGTACACACCTTCTATATTGATTTTACTTTGTTGCCTGCAACATGTACCAGCAGTAGAAAAGGATTCTAAAATGAACAAGTCATTGGGATATTTGGGATTTTATGGTGAGATACCTCTGCCATGACCATTACACTTTTTCCAGTGAAACCATGGTACATCGTTTGCACTGATACAGCTCTACACATCATGAACACGACCTTTCCTTGGTGTGGAAAGAGACCTGGGCCTGGCCACAGTGCAGCTCTCTATCTGCTTCAGGATCAGATGTTTTATAACAAGCACAACAGAGCTTCAGTAGAATTACTCAGGCGTATTCCTGTTAACAAAATTTGGTAATCCTCTAATAAAAACATCCAATCCATATCTGGCTTCTACCACGTCCTACATAACCTTATAATCCTCAAATTTAATAACATCTGCAGGTTTGGGGAATAAAGTCTTGCAAGTGACAACACAGATGACAACTCATAGGAGGGAGACCTGGAGGCTGAAGATGGAAAGAAGGTTTGTAACAAAATCAAGGGACAAAGAAATTGGATTTTTATCCTTTTTTTTCCTCTGCATCTTTAGAACAGTTTCTGATGCATTCAAAGGATTGCCTTCCATTCAAGAAGGTTACAGTAAAATATTTCTGTGTTTTTATTCTTTTTTTGCAGGCATGCTAATGCTGAGAGTAGCGACAACAACCAATCCAAGGATTTCTTCATGTGCCCTGGAAAACAGCTGGTTATCCTATTTAACTGGAACTGAAAGACTCCACATTCATAAAATACCCCAGCAGGAGTCTTATTTTGTACAAATGCGTGCAAACTTCAGGGGGGAAATCTGCACCAGCGTACCTCATTATATCTAATGGAATACTATTAAGAACTCCATGCCCTAGGAGTTGAAAGCCTTTCTGTAAGCAGGTGGCATTCTCAGTCTTGCCTGTTACTGCAGACCTAGGAGCTGATAAAAACAGAGTGCCTTCATGTGTTTGCCTCCTATCTATGCTCTGTTTTTCTAGAGCCAAACATCCAGTTTCAGAGATGCTCAAATCCTTTGTGCTGCTGGGCTGGAACTAGTGAGATTCTCCTGGTTGGAAGTCAGAACCCACAGAACCATGCTGCACCTCTGTGGAGATCCTTAAACCTGGCACCATTTGGGGAGATTTGTGTTCCACTCCACAGTTACAAGAAAGAAAAAAAAAAGAATGTAAATATAAACAATACTAAGAGCAATTTATTCTTACATGCTTTTACTCAGAATGGCCCCAACTTCAGTCATTTATTTATTTGCTAATTAATCTTCCCAGGGGAGGAATTCAGGTGCAAATATTTACCTCAGATAAAACCTTCAGGGTTTTCAAAATATATGTGTTAACATTCTCAAGGTGAGTAATTTTGAATTTATTTGAATTTAGCAATTCAAATACTTTTATGTAATTTTCCTAAAAATGGCTCACTCATACTCATACTGTGGCCCATTTCAGAGTACAAGAAAACAATCTTAATGACTTCCATTAAAATGTCAAAATTATTTTAAACAAGGCAAAAATGGGTTGTGCTCTTAATCCTGAACATCTGATTTCCAAAACCATTTGCCATGGGAGAATTTAAACATGTGCACAGGCTTACAGAAGCTGCACAAAACTAAGAGGTGTTAAGGTCAGATGAGGGCTGGAACCTCTGCAATTTCAGAGTGTAAACAGGATTTAGGAGTCTGTGTTTTCACCAAGAGAACAAAATTGGATATAATGAACACACCTTGTTAAACTTCATCAGTCTCTCAGGGTTTCAGTTATTCTTACAAAAGTCAACCACTGGGATAAGTATGGCTAAAAAGGTGGGGAGCCACTTTACCATAAAAACTATTTTTACTCTGTAAAAGGTTGCAATTTTAAAATTTTATAATTTCTGCTGTTCTGAAAGATACAAATTCAAAGGTTTTACAACAAACTGCTTTGAAAATTACTCAGAGGCTCAGGTTCTGAACTACACACAATTTTCAATGGAGATGAGTATCCAACACAGATAAGCCATATCTTTTTTTTTTAATTATTTCATTCTATAGTAGCATACCACACTATCTGTGGTGAAATAGATGCTCTGAGAAAACCTCCAGGAGTTCAAGGGCTCTCCTGCACCTTGCTGAGGTCAAGGATGAGGATCCTCTGGATGCTGCTGAGTGTTGACTCCAGCAAGAGCCCAGGGCTGTCTCCATCCAGGGCTGCCAGTGAACAGCCCCTGCCCCAACACAGAAACCTTTGCTGGGCTCTCACCAGAGCAGGAGCTGCTCGTGCTGTTAAAGCCAGATGGGCTTTTGTCCTCCTGGAACACGACTGCCCTCAGCTTCTGCTGAACTCTGGTGCAGAGCAGAGCCCTCAGTGCCTGCAGGTGCCACCAGGGGTTTAAGCACTAATGGGGTCTCTGATACGGGCCATGGGAGCACCAAGATCCTTCTGAATTTGTAAATAAAGCATCAAGGTATTTCACTTTATTTAGTGATTTGACAAGCACCTATGATTCCACATTTAAATGCAAACTTAAGAACGAGCTTAATTCTCCTGGTTTTGGCAAGGTGTGCCTTCATTATTGGCAATTGTAATGAAGTGCTGGGGAACATGGGTGAATTGGGAGACTTTCACAAGCAGGTGCTGCTTGCAAGAAATAAGAGGGTCCAAAATGGGAACGTCTGGGAATTTATTTTGTCTAGCTAGAATGATTTAAGCTAATCCTTGCTTTTATTGGCTCTTTTGGCAGAAGGGAGAAAGCAATGTGGGGATGTGCACTTAAATGGTGGCTTTTTGTTAGTTTTTGTTATTTTTTATGCTTAAGGTTTCAGACACCACTTAGTGCCAGGCAGCTCTTCAAAGACATTTTGCTTTTCCCAGGATAATAACAGTAATGAAGATTCTTTGAGATAGGGCCAGTAAATTATTTTGGCTCCTATGAAGTCTGAAAATTCTGTAATGACAAGCGTGGCTTAATCCAGGATTCACAGCCACAGAAAAGCCTCTAAAAGAGGCAAACTTCTTGCATTCACCTGAAGAGGCATGGATAGCATGTCAGAAAGGGAAATGGATAAAAGACAACAGGAACTTTTTATTTCCTTTCTATAGCAGAATAATCAGTCTTTCATAGAGAGAAGTAGGTGATTATCTGAACAAACTTTGCTAAATATCTAAACTACTATTTCACATGATATTCTTACACACAAGCCAGTCTTGATCATGCTCTTCTAAAGCAGGTATGGGGATGGAGGGAAGTCTGTGCCAGTTTGGGGACCAGTCAGTTCCCAACAGGGAGAGCAACTTGCCTAGGGTGCTGAAGTTTGTCTATTCAGCTTTATTCAGCCCTCCTGCTAATGATGTGAATGACGGAACAAAAAGTAAACTGATTAAATTCACAGCTGTAGATTCACTGTGAGGAAGGATTAGAATTCAAAATGCTCATGACAAGCTGGAGAAATAAGAGTGGGGAAAATAAAAATAAAGGAGGTAACTCTATTAAGACAATCATAAAATCCTATACATGGCAGAAATAGCAGCTACTGAAATATAAAATGGAAATATCTGCATAAGCAGCAGTTCTGCAGGAAAGGGTCAGGTAAATATCACATTATGATGTAGAGAATAATATAGTCTGCATGACAAGCATGGTGGTAGTTTTTGCTGTTTGTCTGGCACACTGGGCTGTTTGTGACTTCCAGCAAGAGGTGCACACTCCATAGGAAAAGGTGGTTTACTTAACACAGGAGCCTACAAAATTTAGGAGGAAAGCTTAAAAGAATTGGAAATGTTTAGCAGAAGGATGGAAGAGCCATCAGTACAGAGTTAAACTCTCGAGTCTGACTGAGGCTCCTGCAAAGAAGAGAATAATCTCTCCCCTGTCTGTAGTGGGTACAACCAAAACAATGGTTCCAATCTGCAGTGAGAACCAGGCTCCAGAGCTGGAAAACCTGTAAGAGAAAGGACAGTCAAGCCACAGTTGATGGCAGATTCTTCAGCAATGATGAGTTTTAAGAACAGGATAGAGAAGCCTAAGTATTGATTTACTAAGTCTTGATTGGTAAGGTTTGGTCTGGTGTCTCTAAATCCCTCTCAGACCATAGCACAGATACAAACCAAGGGGTGATGACACACACAGACAGAAGGCAGAGTGTGGCCTGTTTTCAATGGCTGTGTCTTTTTAGTACACTAAGGATAGAAATATCTGAAAATCATGCTCAGTTAATCTGTGAGGATCATTAGACTACTGAGACAGTTGCTGTTAAGTGTCATAAAAAAAGAAATTTATTTGTTTTTAGTTATTTGTAGGTAACCACTGCTCATACATCTGATCTAATAGTCCAGTGTTCCTATGGGTCCTGAGCTGCAATTTGAAGCTATACACAGAGCTGAAGTCGTACAAATATGCACAATGTGTGCAATGTACATTTTGAAATTAAAAAACCCCAAGATATTTCCATTTGTGGTCACTGAGCACTGAGCTTGAAAAAAGTCTCGTGTTTATTTCTTGTCTCGTCTCAAACAGCAAACCCCTCATCAGATTAATGCTACAAAGAGGAAAGGATAAACATTTTATAAAAGATCAGGGAATAAGAGCAAATACAAATAATAACCTAAATTATCTAATAGCTGGGCTCCATCCCTACTTTTTACATTACATATTTATATTTTATATTCACATGTGAAGATGAAATTCTGTTAAATTAGGTTGACAGACTTAGAATGAGTTTCTGAATGCAGCTTGTTCCGAAAGCTTACTTACAGATCATCTCTCCCTCACTCTCATAAAATGATTTCTTCACAAGCTATTAAAGAGGAAGAATTTCAAGAATTTTTCAAATTGGCTGACGCAGAATAGTTTGACAGTTGCATGAGCTTCTATTTGCAAGAGAAATTATTCCCCAGGGAGAACAGTGCTGTTTCCCTTTTGTTTATTGATTTGAGTTTTGTTATGGGTAATGCCCTAAAAAGTTGGAAATGCTTATAACTCTTTTGTAAGAATATTATAAATGGATGCTTATCTCAGGCAGTAAATATTTTTATTTCTTTAAATAGAAATACCAAGTCAAGGAACGGGATTAAACAGGAAGAATAAGTCATGACCAGCAACGGATTTTCCATTTGCTACAGCAAAATGTTTCATTTTCTTTTCTTTCTTTTTCTCCATAGGAATTGCAAACCAGTTGCTCCATCACAATTCCTGCTGAATGTGGTGCTGCCCACAACCCAGTGCCTGTCTTCCCCACAGGTGAGAAGGCTGAAATAGCTCAGCCGGGCAGAGCTCCCCCTGTAAGCACCAGAGGGAGTTCAGGAGAGATTCAGAGGCCGTGGGACAGCAGGACAGGCAGTGAACAGCCAAAGCCACAGCACCTTCACAGCCACCCTGGCTGCACTGCTGCTTTCTGTGTCCTGCCCCTCCTGGCTGCACTGCTGCTCTCCCTGCCCTGCCCTCCCTGGCCCCACTGCCCATAGCACTACTAGAGATGAAAGCCAGCGCTGCAGGCTTTGGTGCAGACCCTCGTGCAGGTACCAGGACACACCAGATGTCACATGGGGTGGGGCACACAGCACATTTGACACCTCACCAAACTCAGTACATGGAAGTTTTGCTGCCTTGCAGTTTCTAACTCCGCACACCAACAAATGCTGCATGCCCCTGCTGCTTGCCTGATGACCCACCAGCATACCTGGCTCCTGTGACTCAGAAATGGCAGAAGTTGCCCAAAACCAAAGGAGCAGATCAGGTGCCCAAGGATCTTGACTGTTGCCCTCAGACTACAAATGTCCCCTTTCTTTCAGCTGCTCCAGCATCTGCCGTATGTGGAGCAAAACAGTCAGCTCCATCACTCACTCCCAAAGACATAAAAGTTTCCTTCTCTGGGTATTGTTCTTATGGAGAAACCAATGAGAGCAGATCCAACTGCTGGGGACACAAAAAAGCTACAGCTGGCTATAAAAGGAATCTCTCCTGTACAGTGTTTTCCTCATCGTGTTTAACTCTGCACTGGACAAATCAAACAACATTAAGTCAAAGAGCAGAATAATGCAACAGGCATGGTGTCATTGCAAAACAAGCCCACCAACCAAGCAACCCTGAAGATCACAGTATGGACTGGGAGCTTGTGAGCAGTCTGGTATGAAGCTCACTGTAAAACAAAATTCTTCCTCTGCAGTCTAGAGAGCCTTGCAGAAGTTGTTTTGACTAGTCTGTCTTGTATAGCCCAGGAAACTTTAGGACATTGCTTGAAACTCAGGATACAAAAGATCTTGTGGAACTGAAACAAAAGCAGACGTCTATTTTTTAGAGCAGTGATTGTAACACAAGTGCATGGTCAGGTCACTGTGGGCTTTTCTCCCAGTAACTGCTGTCTGCTTTAAAGGCTGTCAAGCCCATTATTTGCACCTTTTTGTAACCAGAAAATTAAAACACAGGCAGTGGGTAACAACAGACTTTAATGATACACCTGGTTAGTACTTAGCACCCATCTTTCAGACTCAAAATGAATGTCAAATCACCCTGGCAATTGCATTCCTTAGTTATCAGCCCTTCTCCTTTTTAAAATACATCTTTTGACAGCGGCCCACAGCTACTATTTCCTTTTCATTCTCTGAAGTGCAGAGCACTACAAATACATCATTTCACTTTGCTGCAGTCCTTTCTGTCCCTTTGATCATCTCCTTTACACCTTCTGCATTTCTGCTTCCCTCCTTCATGTGCCGTACATCAAAAAAGAGCAGCAAGTAGGTTTTTCCAGGGACAGAATCCCAGCTGGTGTAGACAGCACAAATGCCACTGAAGTCAGAAACATTCCTGTATTTAAGCCAGCTAAAATTCTGTCCCTAGTATGTATTTCAAAATGTCTTATAATTCAAGTAAAGCTTTACAATTCTCTTCTTGGAGTACTGACTATGGCTCAGTAATTTCCTTGTAAAAGTATTAAACTCAATTCAGTTTACTACTGAATTCAGTTCACTACTTTGTGATCCAAAGAATAAACAATGAATGATGCTCCTTTCTTCCTTCCATTTGTTTTGACCCCTTAAAAATTGTTTATGCTACTAAGAAGTAATTTTTCTAATAGTACCTAGAATGGATGTTTGCTTCCTGTATTTTACAAACTTAAACCTTTGCATTTGGCTAGTCTTAGCTGGTCATTTTTTGTGTCTATTTATAAAACTTGATTATAAAACTTTCAAATGCTTTAAACCCAAGCAATTTCATAGTATTACCACACTGCAAGTATGGCTTTTCCCAGCTCAGAGACTGCCAGTGCATGAAGTTAGAAGAGCTGCAAAGGAGCAGCGTTAGGCTTGGTGTGATGGACAATCCTGGCACTCACTTCTCTGGAAGTTCAGATCCCACTGCATGGTGCCCAGGAGCACAGTGATCTGAAAAACTTGTAAATAACCTGAAGAAATACCAATTGTCCTGTTTCACAGGTTAGAAACTGAAGCCAAGAGCTAAAGTAACACATTCAATATCCAAAATATATTCAATAATATTCAAAAATGAAGTTAGTTAATTCTGTATTTCCCTGGCTAATGATCCGAGTAGTTGACATTACTTTAGCTCTACTCTACTTCATACATAAAGAAAAAAAATTGTCTCTCTCACATAACTGAGTATCTTGGATCTGATGTAGTATATGATACTGGTGACATTAACATACAGAATTTTACCATTGCAGAAGCTGACAGTCCCATTCTTTACCCAGCTGGCAGAAGACATGAACTGGGAAAAGGGATTTTCTTTGCAATTTTCTTGCATTGAGAATTGTTCCAGAGTAATAAGAGCTACTCTTTTCTCTCCACAAAAATCTCACCCTGTGACAGACAAATCCACATTTCAGCTGCATTAGTGGGAAGTGCTGTGGGCAGGGCAAAGCCCCTGAGAGAAGAGCAATTCTTTGTTCATGGGATGATCAAACACATGTGAACTCTCCAGGCTCCAGCCAGCTGCTGAGCAATTTCTTTGCACCTCAGTCTGACATTGCACTGCCTCAGTACCTCTTACTTCTCTCTTAGGAAAGAAATCACTGCTAGTTTAAAAAAAAAAAAAAAAAAGAGGAAAAAAAAGCAGAAGGGCTGCAGATATCCTGGTGAGTAAAGCAGCAGAGCAGATGCTAACTAACCCTAAAAGTTCAGAGGCATCATTGACATCAACAATTATATTTTAAACTGTTTCCAAATACACAAAACGTTTTGTATACATCCATATAGAACAGTTTATGTTGCTCAAGCACCAGTTTCCATTTTGATTAATGAAGAAATAAAAATGCAAACTAGCTCCAGACAAGCAGCACACAAGTAAGCAAACTGCCCAATTGTGTCTTAATAAAGCTCCTTCCTCTCCCCTCCCTGCCTGCTGAAGTTAACTTGTTTTAGATGAGTGCATGAAGTCACCAAAAGGCAGATTAATTTCAAAGTTTTGTCGTTTCGTGGTCTTTTTCCTTTCTTTTTTTCTTTTCTGAAATGCTTATGAGGACCGAGAGCCCGACTAACAAACTCATCAGGAAAGGATAAAGTATTCACCCTGTCAAAACAAAAATGCCTAGAACGTTCTCCCCTCCCTTCCTTCTTCCCTCCGTCCCCGCCTCCCTCCCCTCCCACGGTTCTCCCGCCTCCCCTGAGCCAGCGTTACCTAATTTCTACAGAAAGACGCAGTTTCTGTAAGCATCACGTTCCAGCAGCTCTGGCCTCCTGTCCGATCACGTCTTGGTTTAGGGGAGCACAGGCGAAGAACTACTACTGAGGGACTCTGCAAGGTAATCAGCTTGTTGGATTTTTACTTTTTGTTTGTAATGCCTAACTAATGGTTAAGTAGATGGACCAAGAAAAAACTCCTGGCAAACTGTCTTGCTGGAATTTAAGTAGAAAAGCCAACTTTTCTGCAATACAAAAATACAAACTTAGATTTAAAAACATTTTGGCTTGCTTGCTTGCTTCCTGCCGGGAAACAGAAGTAGTTTTTGAGATCAAGATCTAATTTAAAATACATAATCACTAAAATTTCTTTTAGTCATGGGTGCCAGTTGTATGTGTTTAAATACACATATGCATTCTGATTTTCAACTCATCACATTAGAGGGGTTTAGCAAGTAGAAGTCTACTGATACTGATCTGTATCTTATGCAGGCTCAAAATTGCCAAGATGTTTCTGATTCTTTCTCTGGTCACTGGGCTCGCCCTGTCTGCCTCTGGTGTCATGTCAGACAAGGAAACCGACCCACTCCAGGAGTCACTGCATGAAATACAGAAACAAGTGAACGACCTGTGGCAGAATTTGCTCTACCCAGTAGCACATGGTAACGAGACAGATGGGATGATCTACGCCACTTGTGAAATGAAGCCCAGCTCCAAAATAGATGCTGACAAGCCACAAGTGACTGGACAAGTCTTATTCAGGCAGCTGTACTCATATGGAAGACTGGAAGCCATTTTTTACTTGGATGGGTTTCCATTGGATAACAATCAATCTAGCAGAGCTATACACATCCATGAGCTTGGAGACCTCAGCAATGGCTGTGATTCTACAGGGGGACACTATAACCCTTTCAGAGTGAATCACCCTCGTCACCCAGGAGATTTTGGCAACTTTTTTCCTAAAGAAGGCAAAATCAGAAAATACAAAACAAACCTCTTTGCCACAGTCTTTGGTCCATATTCCATCATGGGCAGATCTGTTGTGATCCATGAGCAGGAAGATGACATGGGCAAGGGCAATAATAAGGCCAGTTTGGAAAACGGAAATGCTGGGAAACGTCTGGCTTGCTGTGTGATTGGGATAAGCAACAAGAACTTGTGGGAAGAGAAACTTCCTGAGGTTATGGACAAGAAGAAGAGAGGGCTCAACAAAAGAACATACAACCAGGCTTAGGTGAAGTCCAAAATGCCAGCTACAGTATGGGCAGCACAAAGTAACTCAGGCTGTGCTATTGCCCACTAAGATACATGGCTAAAGGATTCCCATTTGCTTGCTCCTCTATGCAATACATATCACTTTTGTAGAGCTTCCTTTACGTAAGCCCATCAATAAAACCAGCATCAACTCAACATTGTGTTTTCTTGAAGGAAAAAGATTCCCTTTTACGCAGTTTGGGAGTTGAATGCATGTAAGCAAAAGTGCAAATGGATAGGGTGCGTGGGCTAAAGAATCTGTGCACTGCAAGGGTCTTCTAAGGGATTGTTAGATACTAAAGGAAAAAAGTAAGAATTTTCCTCTCATGAGACACTATTCTGAGTTAGGTGACAACTTAAAAAGCAGAAAAGCCTCTATACTGTTAACAGTGTTGGGTGTTATGTTGCAAGATCTTGGTAGTGGACTTCCCCTAGAAATAAGGGAAAATACAGAAAATTCTGTGTTGAACTTCAGATCCGTTATGTTATTCTACTTGTATAACTCTCCAGTCTGTGTCTGTTAATAACAAAGTTACGTACAAAAGTTATAATTCTGCTTAGACAATGATGATAAAGTTAGCAAATCAGAGAGAAATATTATTTTCAGAGCAAAAAAATACTGACTGTTACTTTGTACAAAACTATAGGAACAAAGTCAGTTTGGGCTGGGGGAAGTGACAGTGAAAAGATTTAAGTAAGATCATTTTCAGGCTTAAAACTCTCACTTAATAAGGCTTTACTTTTTGAATTTAACACAACTCAGAACATTAAAACACTACCCCATGGCTATCATTCATTTAATACTAAGAAGAGAAAAGGAAACAAGCAGGTAGAATAAGTATATCAGGAAATGGTTTTATTAAAGACAACAAAATTTTTTAATATAGTTTAACCATGCTGAGCTGTTAATCCAGGCAGCAACAAAAGACTGGTTTGCAAATAAATTAAACGGCATAATTTAGAAAGCAAACTACAAACAGAAGCTGGTAAACAAAATGCTATCTTTTAGAAATGTAGCAGATTTTCAACTTAATCTCAGTTAAGATTTTGAAATACATTCCTGAGCTGATAGGGATTAAAGAAATTCCACTGTCTTTATTATACAAATTCCCATATGCTTAAAAATAGTCTCACTTAGAAAAGAAGCAGCATTCTAAAAGATGCTTCTTAATCCTTCATTTTCACACACTTATTTTACAAGTTCAGTGAACATTATTTTTCCAATAACCACATCACCATACTTCCAAATGAAATCCTTCTCACAGATAATGCACCTTTAGGTATGACAACTTCCTTAAAATCAGTTTGTGAAATGCAGCTTCTCCAAACTACTGCCACAAAATTCCCTTCCCACTTTGCTTCCCCAAAGCCCAACATCAAAAAGGCTTAACATGTCTGGTTGTGATTTCTGCACCTCTAAAGGAGTAGAAAAAGGGAACACAGGTTCACTTGAAAAACGAAATAAAACAAAAACAAAACCACCCCTCCAAATCTAGAGTCCACAAAAACCACCAGTTAAATTTACTGGGGAAAAAAATCATTGCTATAATAGCACAAAAATATCAATTAAAGCAATATCTGAGGAAGATACTGACAAGAATATTTAATTACTTACCACCTAGTGCAGCAACTATTTTTTTTACAAGTCTCCTTGCTTTGAAGTATTGTGCTCCTGGGAGAAAGCTAAACATGTAGCTAGAATACTCATTTGCTAGAAGAGAAAGGAGAGGGCCAGTATTGCAGCAGTGGCATCACACTGGAAGTGAGGTTTTCAGAGATCTATGTATCTTACTGGAATTCAGTGATTGCAAAGATTTAAAAATGGCATCTAAGAGGGAGAATGGTGTGAGGACAATTACCAAGATGGCCTAATTGTTGGGCTGTATGCTCTCACAGAAAAGACATACTGAAAAGAATCAGCAAATGAGGCACTAAAAAGCTGTTGATCCAGCACTGCTTCAACCTTACACCAAGCTCTTCATTAACTAATAGCATTAACTGGCTCTTAAGGGACTGTGAGCAAAACGCTCATTCTCACATCTCTGGATCAGGAAAGAAACAGGACAGGGAAATGATAAAAGACCCTCAACATTTCTGAGCTCAATACATGAAATCTTGACCTTCTTAGTTGCTAGCCTGAGTTCTGACTGCATTGATATTTAGGTCTGTGCAGGATCAGACTGTGAAAGATGGAAAAAATACATCTCAAACAAAATGCTACTTCATGTGACATTCAGGCATTAGAGGAAAAATCCAGCACATTCTCCTGGAGATTTTAGTTTCTACAGCTCTTTTTCTTCTGACTGTCACAAAAATGAGTCAGTAATGCAGTCAGTTACAATTACTGGGAACAGCTTAACACTTTTGAACTCTTAAACTCTTGGGTTTTGTTCAGTAATAAGGAATTTTAATGGTGAGCAAAATAAAAACTTTTTACTGCTTCATGTCCCTAATACACTTAACTATTTATATAAGTTTTGTTCCTAAGGACTGCTGCACATCAGTGGAATGTTGCAATGTCCAATTACCCTTAAAGACAAAGTACACATATTTGAGGAGCATTGTAAGTATGGCTTCACATCCTGCAGACACTGAAAGGGTTACACAAATGCACCTGCTAGGGAAAACACATGAGAACAGAGACAAGCCACATTTTTCACCTTCTGACTATCACTCCTTATATTTATATGTAATAATTTACATACAGCCTTTCTTCTGCTGAATCCAAACTGTTCGTGGACTCTGACACCTTGATTATGGCAGCACCTGCTAGCTTATCTTACACATACAGAGGAGTTTGTCAGTACTGCTAATATAAACTCTCTTTATTCAGTAGCTGACAAGTGGGCTGTAAAAACTTGCAGCTGGCAATTATTTGTCAAAGAAGTACTCAATCTGGGAGGGATTTTCCTTTTTATTAGTAGTATTTTATTAAATTTGCTTTAATTCTTTCTGATTGGTTTCAAGTTCTAGGAGTGAGAAATGAACATTTACAGACAATTAGGTCCCAAGCCAGCAGAAAAATTGCCTTGACGGCTGCTGGCCCATAGAAGCTCCACAGCTGCAGAGACTATTCCTTATGCTACAAACAGGAGAGGAAAGACCTGCCTCCCCTTCCCCAGCAGCTGCTAACTTCAACATTAAGTATTCCCTCATTGCTGCCTTCCTAGAAGCAGAATGGCACAGCTCCAGCATCAGGACCAAGCTAGGGAATGACACAGCAGCCCCCCCCTTTTCCCCCAGTTATTATAGGAATGTTTTTCTATGACTAAATCTCTTCAAGAGAAGAAGTTTTAAAAAGTGGCAGCAATGCAAATAATCCTTCTATCATACCACAGACTGGTGAAATGAAGAGGAAAGGAGGAGTTATCCTTAATTCCAAGTAATAAGAAAATTAAAAAGACACAGAATTCCTTTAGAAAGGAGAGCACAGATGGAATAGGCTGAAACCTATCATCCCTTAACTAAGCCCAAGGGCCTGTTCCAGCTCCTGTAAGCAGAGGAATGCAATTCCAGAAACTGACAGCCAAGTAGCTGGACAGGACATCACTGGTTCTCCTTGTGCTGTTTTGTTTGCTTTAGAAAAGCATTGCTGTTTCTCACAGTAAGACTTCTGGCTTCTCTGATGATATTTTCTTCAGAGCTCCATTAAATTCGGCTCTCCGTATCTGGTGAAATAACTAGCTTCATTTTCATCAGATGAGCTGGGGGAGGAAAAGAAAAATTTTGTTGACAAAATTGACAATTGACAATGTTGACAGCTGACAAAATACAAACGTATAAAGGTAATGAGAGAACTATATACATGCAGGGATGGTTTTCAGAAACTTTGTGTAAAGCAATAGTGATCTTATTCTAAGGATGTACTGACAGTCCCTACATGTAAGGAGAAACAGAACACAGTGTGAGAAAGAAGCAAAAGCACGCAGCCTTAAGATGCTTCTCAATTTATCACTCCAAATTTTTCATCCTTGAGAGACATTTCTCAACATTAAAATATAGTCCAGCACTAGGACTGTGGACAGACACATTTAGAGAACTAGGAAATTACAGCTTGAGAATTCTTTCTCAGGCCTGGACTTCTCAGGTCCATTCTCAGACTGATAAGCTGATTGTAGCTTCAGTTAGGGAGGAATTCTCCCAGGATGATAATATGGTCAAAACAGGATGGAATCTGGGGAAAAACAGAATGGAATTCATAATAAAGATTAACACCTGGTGTTTTTCCCGTGGGACACATCCTGAGGTACGGTCTCATGGATGTTTTTCCCAATTATCCAATGAGCTACTGTCCTGTCTTAGCTCCATCTAATATGCTTTAAATACAGGCTGTCCATTCAATAAAGTTAAACCTTTTTTCCCTAAAAAGGTCCATGTGTGTTGCTGTTCTTACTGTCTCTCCCTCTCTCTCTCTCAGGCAGTAACCACACTAGGACTATACATGTTTCAGGAGCCTAGTGATAACAAATAAATCATTATCACAGGTCTCTTTACTACACTAATGTAAATTACATCAATCTATATAGAAACTTCAAATAATTACAAAAAACCAACATGACTAAACCTCATCACTAATTCTTTCCCTTAGGTAATTTACAGTTTTGGTACACTACAGACAGAATGAACTGAAAAATGTATTTTTTAAAGCATTATTAACAGTACAGTATAAAATAATCAACCCTACAGCACAATATTTTGCTGATCATATCTGCAACAGCACAGACACTGCACAAGGATTACAGCGAGAAGCTTGAAGGCCTGGATTTCATACCTCAAGCCAAACTGTTATCCAAATATTCATGGTTTTCAGCAGCATGAGATGGTTTCTTGTTTTCAGATCCAGAGAGCTCCTCAAAGCTGTTATTTGTGTCTGCAGTTTTAACACAGAGCCCTCCATGCCTTCCAGCGTCCTCAGTACATACCACTTCCATGGTGCTGCTATTTTGATCCCCTCTTTCATTTGGAATGTCACAATCTCTCTCTAAGGTTTTGTCATTGTTCTTCAGGGCCTCAGTTTCACCTGTTCTTTCATTCTCAGAGTTTGAGGGATCTGTAGGGTCAGATGGATCAGGGCTGGAAAGTGGGAACTCTGCCTCTGATGAATCATTAAGCTCTGCTCCAACTCCCACATTTTGCTCCCCCACAGGAGCGCCTCCTCTTTTCCCTTCCAGTTCTGCAACTGTCAGTTTAATTATCTGACTTCCAAGCTTGTTTATGTCTTCTTCCTCAGAAGGTAGCTGGGGTAATGAAGGGTAAAAATGTTTATTTTGGATTCTGTTATTTAAGTTTGTTCCCTCTGGAGCTAGAGACTCACTTGCAAAAGCATAAGTTTCATCATGTTCTCCCTTCTGTTCTGCTGAAAGAGAAATGGAACAGCAAGATACTCAAGTCAGTTGGAGGCATTTGTTATATACCAGTGCTGGACCACAGAGATGTTTATCTCAGCAAGGAATTTTTAACAATGCTTCCCTATCCCTCCCAGGTCTATTTCTTAAACAATAAACAATCAACACTAAGTTTCTTGCTGGATTTGGCCCTCTTTTGGATCCTGTCTTTCCCTCATACCAACAATTCTAAGAGTCAGACAGTATCATACTGTAGAACAGCAAGATCAAGAAAACTTTTCCAGAGGAATATCAACTCCAAGCAAGGCACTTAGCTGTGGAAATTTTTGGCACAGCTTACCATTAATCCCCCCACCACTACCAGTTTCAGCAGTTAACATGAGCTCCATTTATTTGGAGCTTTTCACAGGCTTTCATCCAATAATGAAGTTTTTTTACTGGTCCTGCAGCATTTCTCCAAACATAAAAGACTATTTTGATTAGGGTAACAGCATAAAACAAAGCAGCAGTACAAGAGTTTTAAGTATAACATTTTACTAAAAGTCAAACTCTGAAGAAAGTGTCAAAATAGAGAAAAAAATCAATGTGCAAACAAACACCCTTGTGAAAGTGTCCCTTAATGTGTCCATTAAAGGACAGGAAGCCTCATTGAAAGTAAGCTTGCAAAGTAAAGTAAGAAAAATTAGGAAATGCCAAAAATAAGTCTGCCTTGAAGAGCTTAAAATTACTCTTGTTGTGCAGATGCCTTACCTTTTAGTATATAAGAATTTACTCAATTTCTCTCACAGGAATCCTGCTTCACACAAGGATGGGACTGCCTGGCTGCAGAGGACCAGCCTATAGTCTCTATCATACCTGCCTCATATGGAATTTGGGTGCTACTGAGTGAATGAGGCCAGGGTTGGTACAAAGGGAACAGACACTTACTGCCATCAACAAAGCTAGGAATGCAACTCTGAAGAGCTGGAATTTAAGTCTGTGGAAAAGGCAGGGATAAATTAACTTTCAAAAGGTGATCACCCACTGGATCTAAGCCTCATTATCTGAGAATTCAGCTGGAAAACTAGGAGCTTGATGTGCAATACTGCTCTGATTGTGCTGTACATCAAAGTGCTCCAAATGAGCAAAAATGTATGAACCTCAAACTAGCACTCGAAATTAGCAGTGACTCTACCTCCCTCTTTGCATGCCTCAGTTTCCTCCCTCTTACAGTAGAATAACACCAACCTATCATCTTGCTGCAATCTTCTGAAGATAAATTGTCTCAAAGCACTAAATCACCAGAGAAAAGTTCATAGAAGAACAGCACTGTTTTCTTCAGGAAATGCCTGAAATAGCACCCAGGCAGTACAGCAGGGACAAGGCATTCAACAACGGAGTGGAAAAACCCCAAGCTGCTGTTCATTAGCAGCTGTGATGCTCAAGTATAACCCATCCCATGACACTATCCATCCTGTGCATTGGATAAAGTGAGATTTCATGGCACAAGACAGGCTTTAATTCATAAGATTGTTCTCTGTCATTATGCATGTTCACACAGGAACCACACAGTAGATCCTACAGACATCCACCGTCCAGCTTAACTGAAACAATGACAACAAGTGCAGATTAAAGGAGGCTTTGATGAGTAAGGGTAAACAGATAGACTGGATAAAAAAAGCCTGCAAAAGCCCTCTCATTATATACAGATCTAGCTAGAGCAACAATTGATGCATTATAAAAAGTTCTGATGAAGAATAAATGTTCAAAAGCTAAGAAGATTTCTTGGGTCAAACAGGCACCAAATATCCATGCTACTCTTTTAAAAGACCATAGCTGACCAATGTGACATGAGGTCTAATATATAACGGTAAGTAAGAATTTCATTGCTATTCTGGTTATCAACTGTTTTCACTCAACTGATCATTCAAGGGACAGGAAAATATGAGTGGTTTTGTTTTTATTTCAGTAATACTTTAACCAAGAGCATACTTGTTTGGTGAATTATGGTGGATGAGCACACTCCCATGTTCTTCCCAGTTGCCAAGGTCCCCCAGATTTTGGAGGTACATAGTATAGATAAAAAATTGCAATGTGCACCAAGTTCCTAAACCTATACAGCAGTCTTTCTCTGTGCAGAGTAGTACAAAAGATACCCGTGTATCATT
This sequence comes from Toxostoma redivivum, assembly GCA_013397375.1. Taxonomy (NCBI): domain Eukaryota; kingdom Metazoa; phylum Chordata; class Aves; order Passeriformes; family Mimidae; genus Toxostoma; species Toxostoma redivivum. The sequence continues at coordinate 41,295 of VXBI01009105.1, forward strand.
CCCATACAGATGCTGACTGCAGAGGAATTGTGTGACTCCAAGCACAGGGATATGCCTCACAGCTGAAAACACACTGCTTCCTTTTCAAGCTTTGAAGGGAAAATGGCAGTCCCAAACATCCTTCAGAAAAAGCATCTGGAGCAGCAGAACAGGCTATTGTGCCACCTACTGCTAGAAACAATGGTGTCCCCTGCACAGCTGGTTGTACATATGTGCTCATCTATGTCACCAAAAGGTTGGCCCAGTTTAATTATCACAGAGGTAACTTTTGTCTCAGTTCTCACTGCAGATTATCAGATATATTGGGACATAGGAAAGGGAAAACCCAAGCTGTTTGTGCAGGCAAAACAGTTTTTAACCTGTTTTAACTCAATTTCTTAACCTGCTCCAGTTTAATGACAGAATTTCTGTGATTAACCTTGGTTCTCATTCTGATCATGGGACAGAAAGGAGAAAAGGAGGAGATGACCAACTGGGAGCTGATTCTTCCGTCTGTCTTTTCCTATTCAGGGCTATCTTCTTCTGCTCTTCTCTTCCCCTACCTATCTTCCTGCTTCTGCTCCATATCCCTTTGTTTATACAGTCCCTACACTCACTGTGCCCATTTCTCATCCACCTTTCAGTATTTTTTAGTCACATCTTGCTTTCACTTTCCAGCGTTCTGATTCCTCACCTCTGTGCTCTGACCTCTGCTCAGCCACATGCAGGTCCCTTCTCACTCCAACTTCCATCAACTCTGTCAAACCCCATCTACTCTAGTCTTCCCACCACCTGAGAGTCCTGATTTTGGCCTTTCTTCCCTCTGCTCCAGGGCTTTTTTCCCTCTAAGTTTACTTTATCTCAAAGGAATGGTGCATACAGAGTTTTACCAGCACCGGTGGCACAAAGTAAGCTCAAAAGAATAATTTGTTTGTTTTTCACAGAGGAGATTTGTAAGTGAATCATGTAGAAGGAGGTGAAAACTCCAGACTACTTCCTTAGGCTGGAAACCTTTCCCCTAGATTTCAAATTTCTATAATTCTTGACACAGTAAATGCTTGCATATTTGAAAAAAAAAAACAAACAAACCAAGAAACAAAATCCAAATTCAAACATACAAAAGACAAAAAAGCCCATCAAAAAACCCATGTGGTCATCAGTATTTAACATAAAAAAGAAGTTATTTGGCCATCTTAAAGAAAAAAAAAACCAAAACAGCTAATGTAGAAAACACAGCATGGAAAGCTTCAGCCCAGAGCAAAGGTTTGGCAGTGTTACAAAGCAACAGCAAGAGGGTCTGATGAGATGTGACAGGAAGATCAGACTGTCATGTCTGACCAGCCTGTAATCACAACTGTAATACCAGCTTCACCTAGGACAAATATGGAAAGAAAAGAGCGTAATGTCACGAAGTAAATACTTTCAGTAACAGCAGATTTAATTAAAAATCAACAATTAAGTAGGTAAAAGAATGAATATTTATGAGTTGTTATTATTACTCACCAGAGAACTATTCATTACAGTTTCACTTCTTTTTTTTAGCAAAAATATCAGCTGATCAAGATTATAAAAAAAGATCAGCCTTGCTGTCACATTTTATCAGATAATGACATGGACTATAAAGTCAAAATTAAGCCACAATCTATTTAGTTTCAGGACTAACAAATAAATTGTTTATGATGCTTCATGGTTAACTAAGAAAAATTTGGGCATATCATAATGTTATGCCCATTAAAGACTTTATCCAAATGCCAATAAGCAAATATAATAATCCCTCTCCCATCTATTATGAAAAAGTAAGGAAAAACAAATCAAGGTTATCAGCAACTGGGAAATAAAGTTAAGCTTGACTTTGAAGAGATGTTAAAGCTTGGTATTGGAGAAGGATTTTTAACAAAACACATATAAGACTATGAAAAAAGCAGTAAATTTCTCTGGGAAATTGAGCTGGGTATTTCAATTTACCATGTGCAATCAGGAAGCCATTCATCTAGACATCACCTATAATGCAGTAAAGTGCTAAACCAGTTCCACAGACTGCTTCCTACTATGCATTTTAACTGAGGGGGAAAGTGCAGGAATCAGTTAACTGTAATACATATGGCATGAATAACTTCACACAGTGTCACATTATCTGGCAGGAAAATTCTTTGAGGTGTAAGACCCCAGCCCTAGCCTTATGCAATCCATTCAATAGTAACTTTTCAGTAGTTTTTTTGCTATTTTTACTGGGACCATCTATCTGTTTTACTTGTGGATGATGTGTGATCCACAATCACTCTCTGTGATCACTGAAACTTTGCCTTTTGCTATCCCAGTATGAAAATTTATTACATTTGATTTGGAAAGAAATGAGTGCTCAGCTCTCATCATGTTCTTACATTTCAGGTGCTCACCTTGCACTTCAGCTCTCTGTGGCTTATCAGCAAACGCTAACAACGGTGACCTAGCCCGCTGTATCACAGGCAGGGTTGGGTCGCTGAATGTTATCGTATCCTTCCCACCTGGAACAATCACAGTGTTAGAACTGCTGGTTCACCAATTACAACCAGTGTGCATCAATGATATTCAAACATAACCTAAAAATTTTTAACAGTGTTATTGAAAAGTACAGAACAGGAGAAGCATCTCAAATGATCCTTTCACAGCATGGAAAAAATACGCTGTACTAGAGCCACAATATGCAAGACAAAGGCAGAAAAGCTGTATGTTTTTATCTGCAGTACTCAGTAAAGGCCAGATTTTCAAAGACCAGGTGCTATATGCAGCAAATTGAATTAGCAATTAGAATTCAATTAAAAATAGTAATAATCAGATCATACCAAAGTAATAGATCACTTGCATGCTATTACCAGCAAGTATTCAGCACTGACTCTTTACTCTCTATTATTCTGTCTCATGTGATACAAGCAGGTTCATCATTATGGAGCTGTACGCTTCAGATTTACATATTATCCTGCAATGCTTCCTTTAAAAAAACCCTAAAAACTGCATAATTAAGAACTGAGGGAGCAAACAAGTACACATTTCTGGGGAACAGGAGGGATTTTAATCTTAAAATTCCTAAAACATTTCTGAGCATTTTTGTTTTAAACCAAATGGAAAAAGGCAATTTTCCAGTTCTTTTGCAGACAAAATAGTGCAAGTAACCCTTCATCTGAGGACTCTGCTCAGTAGATGCTCAGTCTTTACATATTTTAGCAATGCAGAAAGCAACACCTGCAGATCCTTTAGGAAGTGCTCCACTATTCAGGATGCTCATGTTTATAGTGACTGACTCTACCTTAAACCTAGAGGGGAAACGGCAGGAAATGTGCAAGATCAGCTAAGCATGGTGTTTGTGTGGCCTCCAGAACAAGTAATAAGAACAAGTAACAACTGATAAGTAATGGCTGGGGAGGCAGCAAGATACTGCTCTATTTATCTCCATGAGAACCGACATTTATGTAACAACCACTTCGCCCCTCTAAATCTATTTGTACGTTTCACCTTAAGGCAACATCCTAAATCTAATCACCCATCCAAGACAAAGACTTTCAAGAGAACACCAGGTCAAGAGATACCTGGAATAAATCCAGCTCTGAAAAAGTTCTGGTGCATGCTAAGGAATAATGAAAGTCAAGCTGCTCCCATGGAGTCTAACCAGACCACTCCAATCCCTAATTCCTTTTAAGGGCACTGCAAATACCTTGATCCTAAAGGTAGTAATGATCTTTTTATACCCTTGCCATGTTGGGCAATACACTGCAGCAATATGAATGCAATTTATGCTTTTGAAATAAGGATCTTGTCGAAATTTGATCCCTCTGTCAAGTATGCATCAGAATTCTGCCTTCGCCAGATTCAGCAATAAAAAGCAGCATTAACTAACAGCAAAGAGGACAACCCTCCCACTGTAAGACAAAATTAATTAAAAATATAAAAAAAGGTAAAACAAATCCAACCAATATTTCAAAATGCAAAAGCTCCTAAATGAATATACTTTCCTGTAACAGTGAAGGAATTTTGTGTTGGAAGAACCAAATCATACAGGAAACTTGTGGTATGAAAATACTCAACAGATATCCACACAGTCAGAAACAGCCACATATCCCAAAAGATACAAAAGAATCCAATGGAGGAAATAAAAAGATGATGAATAAAAAAAAGCATAGAGGTTTTAATATGAAAGTAGAAAGCAGAGGCTTTTTAGTTTATTTAATCAAAAGAGTAAAGCCTGAGCTGAAGTCCCTGAAGATTGCAAGACAAGCTTCACAAAAGATACTTCTTGACTTCCAGTCAGCATTTACACAGTAAACACATTTACTTTCACATTTTTCTCTGAAAACCAGCCTGGTTACAGAAAATAAACCTAAGCTCAGTATCCACACATCTTTACAATAGATGTGGCCCAAAGAGTCTGATGAATATTTATTTATTAACAGCGATTCACATCCATTCATGAAGGAAGCACACAGGGTACTCCTGCACTACATTCTGTGAATCATGATCTGAAGTTGGATTACACACAAAGAATTTCAACTAGCTGCTGTGTAAGCTCAATTTCATAACTTATATAGCTTCATGTTCCTCTAATAAATTTTTCAAGGACTATAGTGAAAAGTATACAGATCTCAAAATACATATAAGTTTCCAGAAGTAGTAAATTTTTCATTTTCTTCTCCAGGGTTGGGTATTTTCTTATAACCTCTGCTGCACCCTATGCCTGGAACTGGCTACAGCCACAGCAGCTGCAGAGCCCTTTAATTCTACCTTCTGCTCTGAGCTGATTACTGCAGGGCAAGAGGCAGCATTGACACTCTCTTATCATCCCACACAGAAAAAGGCTGAGTCATAGTTGGCTCTTTCTTAGAGGTTTTTTCCAGTGGAAATCTGGAATTTTCAGGAAATTATAGATTTTAAAAAATACAGAATTACCTATCTGAATGCCTAGTGACATCAGATTGTGAAAAGAATATGATGGTGTTTATTATGTAATGTTATTGAATACATTTAACTTATTTGTGTGCATATTTCAACCACAATGTAGCCAAGACAAAGCAAATAATTAAATGCTTCTGTAAACATCACATTCTCTGCTTCCTTCTCAAGGGAAGTAGGACCATAAAAAGAAAATCAAAGCCAAATCTATGCCCAAACTTGCTTTCTTTTAACTAAAGCCCATTTTCTAAGCAGGGCAATATAAAGTCTGGTAGGAAGAACTTCCACAGGGAATGAAATTTTACCTTCCCAAGAATTAAACAGGCACTTCCTGTTGATTAGCTTCCCCATAGTTCATTCATGACTTTCTCAAAAAGCAGATGACAAATATGTAACCTACGACACATGACACCTATGTATGAAAACCAGAGGCATTCAAGATCTTTCTTCAATAGGATCAAGTATATTAACAGCATTTGGAAGATTTACTATCATGGTGACAGTGTATGTTATAAATGTTATATAAACAATGATGACTAAGTAGGAACATTAACTTCAGATTAAAATCCTGCAATTTGTAATGTGCATTTCTTTCAGTGCTAGAATGAACATTAGCTTTTATCTGCAATTTTTTTCCAATGACAAAAAATTCCACTCACAAGCAATTAATATTTTTTCACTCTGGATTTAAGACTGACTAGATGAGATACTCTCCATGTTCTGCTCCTCACCCAAGCCAATATTCAGCTGCAGAATCCATTGTGGTATTCCCACACTAATTGTTACACACTGCTGTTCTATGGAGCAGAAGCTTTATGTGCTCTGAAAAGAAAACTGGTGACCCACCAGGTGTTGCAAAGCTCTTTTTGACTACCTCAGGATGAGAGTGCACTTGGAAACAAAAGTGCACTCCTGATTTAAAAGGCAAGCAAAAAACACAACAAAACCACAGCACTCAACAGAACTCACAATCCAGTAGTGTAAAATTCCTTTAAAAATATTTAAGATCATCCCCTCTTACTATTTTCCTTAATGCAAATGAATTTTCACATAGAGCAGCCTCTATTTCTCCTGTGGTCATTTAACTCATTTGACTGAACATCTTAATCTGCTGAATATAAAAATGTTCAGGTAACATTTCCATTTATTTACATGCAATGACAATATTTAATGTACTGCTAGGATCAGTTACTAGAAAAATATGTTAAGCAGAACCTACTCCCAAATCCCACTGAGACATTGTAGCTCAGGCCTTCAGGCAGCAAAAGAAAGGAAGGAAAGAGACAGTTGTTATTGTATAAACATTAATTTGATGCTTTACCTACACAGATCAACAGGGTGTTCCCACTTCCATTTTTCAAACTACATTTTGCAAACATAAGAAGTGCTGCATTTATTAATGTAAAAATTTTATGGAACACTAGTTTTGAAAAATAAAACAAAACAAACCCCTACAGTACCTTGAATCGGTGAGTTTGAGAGATATGTTTGTAGTAATGTACTAAACTGCATTAGCAAGGTCTTAGACAAACATTTTACCTTCATCTCTTGGAGAAAGTGAGGAGGCACAAATGCACTAAGTACACTACACGCGGTAGGTGACTAACTCTGGAGAAATGCATGGAAACAGATTTGGACTTCTACTTCTAGAAAGAGTCAAGCAGGACTGAGAAAGCCCAAATAGGCAAGCTAAAGTGGAAATACACCACATCAGCCCAAACAGGTTTGTTACAAGGGCTCTTCAGCTCTGTCAAATGTTTTCTTCTAGATGTACATGTTAGGTGGAAAAAGCAGAGCCAAAAAACCAGAAGCCTAAACCACTCTTTCCCACTCTTACTAGCACTGATACGAATCTGTAAACAACAAAGCCTAATGATGCAAACACCACCAGGAAGATAGCATAATTTACAGTGGTTACAGAAGACACAATTAGGTGCAATGGAAAGACAAGAAGCAAAAAAGTAAATGTAAATTAAATATTGCACATTTTCCTAACAACAATGTCTATTAGGACATTAATCTCCCATTACTTGAGTAATTTAAAACCAAATACAATACTTAAGGCACTATAGGGAATAAGCCTGTTCTGGAGAGATGGACTAGAAAATTTAGGACTATTTACATTTCCAATTTCTAGGAGTTTATGATTCTACAGAAAAGCATTTAAAAACAGTAAAAAACAAAATCCATAGTTATAAGAAATACAAAATTAATAAATAAAATCAGCTGAAAAACATAATGACCAATGATCTGTATATCATTTTATGCAACGTTTAAATAAAATAGTTCACTTTTTTTTCCCTGCTGTCTATGGAAAGAATTTGATTACTTCAATATTTAAACTTTTTTTTAGCACTTTTCATGTTATTTTCAATACATATTTGACTTAAGAGTTTACAAAGTCTAGTGATTTTTGCTTTCCACTTCGTATTTATTAGACATTTCTAATTTTGCAAATGTGCTGAACAGAACATTCACAAAATAACTGTCATTAAAAAAATTATGGCCAAACTTCTCTTAAATGCAAACATACCCTTGAAAATGGAATAATGCAAGCTATACGCTTGAAATTTTACTAACCTGGAAGACTCCACAAGCCAGCGATTTCCAAAGTTCTTAATTTCTTTTCTAGTTCTGCCACTCGATTACCTAGAATTCTTTGGAAAAAGAACAGTTGTGATACCAAGGTAACCAAAGGCCAATTACTTATATGACAATTTTTAAATTGCTACTTAACTAGTGCAGTAAACCTGTATACAGTCATCTCTTCACTAACAGCAATGGATAACCTCTCCCAGAGTTAAAAGAAAATTAAATATATTTGCCTAATCTATACCATGCTTTTAATAAAGCAAAAAGGCCTAGGATGTACTGGACATTCAATCTTTGCAGTAAAGAAAAAGAAAAGCAACTCACAGTATTTCTATCTTCTTGCTTGCAAATATAACTTTATTTTTTTTTTGTAGCTAAAACCAGAAGGTAAAAGCTACACAGACAAAATATGGAAAATTCAAGACAACATCTAGATTGACTTTGAAGTTCCAAGACAAAACTTTTGCTAGTCCTTTATTCAGGGAGTTTTCTCTTATCACTAAGATTGCTTAACATGGCAAGGAGTATTTTTTCTATTACACAGTTTTTTGGTTTTTTTTTTAAAGCATTGAACTGCTTTCTACTTTACTAAAAAGCTTCAAGCTCTTTAGTGCCTTTATCACCCACTCAGTATTCACTGTATTTCTCAGGTCATGTCTTCTTTTGTACCTGACTTCATACACAAATACTATTTGCAGTTAGCTGTCCTGCAGGATTTAACTCTTAGTCTTAATTCTCTCCCCAGATCAAATGAGAGATTTCTATCTTGCAAAGAAGGCTCGTTTCTCCAATGAATTTTTGCAAGTGTTTCACAGGCACAGCAAGTCTGCTGGAGTCAAAATCTTTAAATAAATCCCAAACAATACTCACTAGACTGAGAAACCTAAACAAGACAGCAATTCTAAACATGACAGCAGAGATTATGGACAGCAAGTTTTACTCATCAAATTACAGCAATAGGATAAGTCAGTTAAATTTGAACTGAATGCTGAGAAGCAGCATATCCCAGCCCAGCAAGGCAATAGTATCTTCCTGTGCATACCAGAGCTGTGTAATACTGCACTGAGAGCTCCTCAGCAAGGGCTTTATGTGCAGACATTTGAACACACTGGGAATGTCATTACTGACAAGATGGCAGATTCTGGGAAAGCGTAAAGAATAGCACACCCAGAAAATATCAAAGGGGCTAGAAAATTTATTAACAAGGACTAAGCATTTTTGCTCTCTACTCTCTACTGTGAGTGTCTTGCAATGACACCATAAAAGCCTATATGTATTTTAAAGATTACAAAAATATCAAGATGAGAGACCAAATGTAAAATGGAAAGAGGAAGCTTGTAATAAACACCAAAGAAAGCACTGAGAGATACAGGGGTGTGTCAACTAAAAAGAACAGTCCATCACATTCAAAAGCAGAGGAGAAAAGACAAATCAGTTATGTTTATTATTCCATTGAAACTCAGTATTTCAGTAAGTTAAAAAGGTTATGATGGATCTACTACTGTCTTCTCCAATTAAATGCAAAATTATTCAAGTCTAAATTTCACTTTCAGAATGCTTCCGTCTGGTATGAGAAATTCAGCCTTAATAACACTATTTTCTTAACTCTGACATCCAGCAATTGAGCTCTGCAGTATGACACAACAGCTGACAGCAAAAGGCAAGGAGCAGCTTTCAGGAAACTCCACCTTGCCCACTGGGAGCCCATTCCCACCTTCCTGCCTAAGGCCTCACCAAGGGTCAGCTAAGGAACGTGGAACTTCCCAGGCTTACAGGGGAACACAGAGACATGATGTAAGACTTCTTCCACATCATGTTACTTCTGACAGGAAGCTGACAAAACAATGTTGATTTGGCTAATGATTGTCACTACAAAGGAGACAGAAGTTTAGCACTATTAATCCTTACTATTTTCATCAGTTCACCACTAGTTCCAGGGCAGAAAACAGGGGAAGGATGCTGCCCTCCCAGGCAGCTAGCCATACCACAGAAGGAAACTCACTCTTCTGTAATAAGTTATTGCTACTGCTCCTGTTATTCAGGTAACAGCGAAGTAATTTTTCTCTTGCTTCACTCAAATTTTATAATTTATTTATCAGCTGTACCACACTATTTCTAATGGTTTTGGAGAGAATGTATCCCGATAATATCTACTGAATCCTCAGAAGAGGCATTGAGTTATTTTTTAACCTTTGTTGCAGGTTCTCATATAAAAGGATCATTTTGTGTCTCAGAACAATGCTTGGCAACAGCAGAGGACAATATTTAATCCCACTCCTTTCATTCAGGAAGAGAGCAAAATACATTCAGTGATGAGTATCATTCTAGTTTGCTTTAAAAACCCCATTATCCCAACACAGGTATGGGAGAAATAAACTCTAAATAAAGCTGCAAGTTCTTATAGCAACAAATTTCTGAAAGATAAATGTATAAGCTAGTCTGAACACAACGTGATTTATCACATTTCTTCCTTTCTCCTGAGACCTCCAGATAATTAGCAAGCTCCATACATGCTGTGGGAAGACTGAGTTGTGGTGGCCTGGGTAGGCCTACCTGGGTGAGTATTTTTAAAGGGGCTGCATCAGTTGGTGGCATCCAATTCCCTAATCTCTTTTTTTATCTGTAGACACAGTGAACCAGATCCTTCAACTAAAACAGAAGGATCATGTCACAGACACAGGCGCTGATAGCTATTTCCATTGGTCTCTGGTCCTGTGCCTACTACAACAGGGGAGTTAGTATAAACCTCCCTCCAGGATAAGGTTTTACAGAAACTGTTCGTGCAACAGCAGCAATGTTCACACCTGACTTCAGAAGCCTCTTTCTGGCTCTCTCATGCTTTTCAACATACATGGCCATGATCTGAAGGGAGCTGTGCTAATTTACAGCACCTGAACTCCCTTCATCTCTCTAATTTAGATCTTGCTACCGAAGACATACACCCTCATAGAGATACCATCACCTAAATGCCTGTAAATAGGTCTGTCACAGTCCCATATCTGGCCCTACACATCACATGGAAACATGTGCTCAAGTTACAGACTGACACAATCCTTTTTGTAATTTTGGACATGACTGAACTTGCCCATGTTAGAAATGTTAAAATTAGTCCAATATAGCTAACCACAAGAGCAGCTTTTACGCTGATCCAGCTTGCACAAGTGCTGGCAATTTCAGGAACAAATTGCACTAAAAAGAACATCTAATAAATGGTTTATTGCTGGTAGAATAAAAAAGGATGTTTATCCATTTGCTAAGCAGAGCTAGGACCATTTGGCTGTGCATTTATGTAACTGTTTAATCTTGCAACACGCTGCTGCATAGAGGATTAATTTACAGCTGCCTCTTCAGATTAAGCTAACGGGCTTGTGAAGAAAAACACAGGACGTTACTTGAACTTAGCATTAGTAGCTACCAACCACCTTGGAAAAACAATCTGTTTTTTTCCCCAACAACTTCTTTTTTTTTTTCTGAAAACTGGGGTCAAAAAATAAAGGCTAGATTTAGCCTACTTGTTCCTAGGCATATCCTCCCACAGTTCCTTTTTCATGCCACATCTTTAGAAGAGTGGCAGTAATAGTAGTGTGTCTTTTCCAAGAACAAGTGGCAATAGATTTTTTTAACAACAGTGTAAGAACAGGAAGTAAACTTCAACAGAACATCCAAATTCCAATCTACACTAAAAAAATCCATTGTCTTGTTATTGCTTCAGTTATTCAGAAAGCAAATCCAACATTCTGCTATTGTAAAATTATATGGCCAACTCTCAATCTACAAGCTACCAAACAGGTCTAGACCTTACAGTAGGTTAACTGGTTGGGGGGGAAAGGAAGTTCATATTGTCTGAAAAATCTCATTTACTGATAGTGAGAGAACCACTACTAGGTCATTCACCCATCAAATATCAAATGCAGAATTTCCTCCACAAAATCAAACAACCACCCCAAAATCTCACCTTCTCTACCCAATAAATCTCACTTTCTTCAAGCAACAATCTGAAAGAGTAAATGTGTCCTCCAAATGTGTCCCTGTGCTCTCTGCACAGGTAAAGACTGCTACCTTGTAATTTATGGAAAACTTTTTGTCACTACAATTCTCTTTAGCCTCATATCCTTCTCAGCTTCCTATTTTGAATGGAGAATTGTCTTCAACAAAAGAATGCATCTTCTACTAGTACCAGTTTATGAACCTGTCCACTTAACTTGTGCACTGACCGTACTCTCACACTGAACCTTCTCCAACAAGTGGGCAGTTTCTTTCCATTTCCACAAGTCAGCAGACTTTTAACTTTTTACATGGCAAATAAATGCCCTCATTTATTTGTATCTCAAATAAACTATGCTTATCCTTGATGTCCTACCTGCATTTCCCTTTTTCACATTAAATTTTTATGTATTAGCTGTTTCCACTTGTCGTGGCTCCCATTCCTCCTAGCTCCTTAATAGCTTCTTTAATCCACCTAAAACCAAAAGTGGCATAAAGAATGAGAATACTACATAGGAGTGTTTTTGAGGCTCTTCGCTCAACTTGGTCAGGACTTATCTTTTTTTTTCCCTGAACCATCCTGAACTGAATGTAACACTACAGTTCTGAGAACACTTCTGACCCTGGACTGATATGGACTGTCACTTCCCTGTAAGACCTGATCTTCTGTTGGCCACAGAATAGTAGTTTTTGCATATATTCAATCTCTACTCTGATTGGTTACATGTGACCAGTTGGGCACACAGACATAAGAATTGTATCTCCTCATGTGGGTTATCTCAAGACAATCCATACTCAGTAGTTCAAAGCAGAAAGAGTAGAATCAAAAAATAGTCATTGCAGTGATATTTGAGAAATGCAAGAGACTGCATATCACCAAAGACAAATACATAACTAAGGGAGAACTTTGCAAAAAAAGAAAAATTGTGAAAAATAAAACACTGGGTAGTAATACAGTATCAGGATGTAAAAGGCAAAGATTAGTTACACCTGGAACATCAAAAATTTTTCTCTGGATTCCTTCTGATGTTACATTAGCAGTAAGAAGGGAGTAAGCAGGTGTTAGCCCTTCCTTAGCACTACGCTTAGCAACTCCTCTTGCATCACAGAACAAGAATTGACTGAGCTGCCATCAGTTAGATCTGGGCTACATTTTCACCACTTTAGTCTCCCTTTAGCTGATTAGGCATTTGTTGTCTCAAAAGTATTAAAAATGGCTATTAACTGCTCCTCCACTTTTGTTTTGTTTTGTGCAATGGTGTCTGCCTAGTATCTAAGTTATCAATTTTCAAAGTGAATCATCCATTCTAGTGTAATAAGTTTACTTCAGTACTACTTCTTTTCAGGAAAGATGTCTGGCTGTTGTTGGCATCTGGTCCTGATGTGCTTTTGAGAAGCCTGAATAACCTCTGATTACCAGTAGTGACTCAGGGTTAAAAAAAACCCAAAAAACAAACCCAAAACAAAAAACCCACCAACAAAAAAAGAGAGGGGGTGAAATTGAGCACAAAATCAAGGAACACTTCCTAGCTCTGATTTTTATACACTGTATATGGACAATAATATCAGAATGTCACAAAATGTGTCCAAATTTTTTATTTTCTGCCATGATAGGAACTGTGATATGGCTTCTTTGTAAGCCACAAAGAATTCTACTGATGAGCAGAACAGCTAAGAGTAAACAAATTCTCCTCTAAAGTTCAGTTCAGATTTTTTAAAAAAACCCATATAGTAGCAATCCAACTGTGTTTATCTCCTTCAACCTTTAGCAAACTAACTATAGGAGGAACAGGTAGCATCTGTATGACACAGGCCATTGAGCATGTGTCAAATGTTACATTAACCCTTTCAGACTTCTTTTCTAGGAGCAGCACTTACTAATCCCACCAGTGATTATTCGAAAATTCCTACATTGACAACCAATTACCACATATCTTCTCTTCAAGGGTGTCCTTCCTCCCAGAAGCTTTTCTTTAGCTGTCCCTACAGACTTCCTGCTAGAAGTCTGCTTTGTGTTATTACAGTAATAACCTGAGAAGCAAATCAATCCTTGCCTAGCAGTCAGACAGGTCTCTGTCAACCCCAGAATTTAAGATGACAATGAAAGTTTTCTCAAATCACAAATTAGTCTTAAAAGCTAAAGAATCCACCACACAACCATGATGATGAATTTTCTGTGAAAATGAATCTTCCTTCCCATTTCCCTTAATATTTCCCCAAACTAACTTTCCCATAGCTTGATATTTTACTTAGAAGTCATGCCACCTACTTGTTGGTTTGTCTTTGGTGTTGTATGACCATGTTTTTTTCATGGATGGTTTCCAGTAATGCAGTGGCCAGTGATTTGAGATCTGAAATGGATTGTGGTGTGGCTGGTAGACTACATCCATGATCCTCCGACAACAACTCTTGGACTATAATGTTAAAAACACAAATGAGTTTGGGCTTCTCACGGACAGAGATGCAACACAAACATTTACTTAGCATTAAGGAACTATTCCAATTACTTAAATGAATACATGTATTTTTCCTTCAATTAAAAAACAAAGTGAAAAGATCAGAACTGTAATTTCTAGTTGGCATAAATATGGTGGCTTTCCACGTTGACTGCTATTCACAGTAATAGCCAGAACAAGTATAGGCAGACACATCTTACATTAACTCGATTCTGCTTTTGGAAAATTCTTTGTGCTCAGAAGGATAAAAATCATTCTTCTACAAATTAGTAAAAACTGGTCATTAAAACCAAAGCCTCCAAGGAATATTTTATATAAATTTTTAGAACCATTATATCCTGCAGGTTATTTAAGACTGGTGTGAAAATACAGTCACCCATGAACTCTTCCTCTGCAACATAAAGTCTGTACCTTCAAGCCAAACCAGGATGTTCACTAGTATCATTAAAATCTGTAACTAGAATTCTTTACATAAATACATATACAGGTATGCAAGTACATGGAGAAGAGGAGAAAAGAGAAGTCAAAACCAGAAAAATCAGTTTTGACTTATCATGATACTACTGATCTCATGTGTGTGTATGACTATACCTACATTTAAATAGTAGGGTGGCAAGCTGTACTGTTTGCTTCAAATAATTTTCTCCTTCCCTTTCTTTCCTAATCTTGATATTTTCTTTGAACAGGGAAAAGAGATTATTCCATTTTGCTACCCGTGAGGAAACATGGGACACAAAGATTTCTCGTAAAACATCTGAATGTAAAAGCTTCCAAGAACAGTAGCAGAAAACCTGACTTAGTGCCCCTCCTCCACCACCCAGTCTATTTTTCATTGGAATGTGAATTGTGACTGCCATTGTTAGCAGAGCAGAGAGATGAATAAAGAAGTGATTTGTCAGGGTCTAGAGAGTAAAGAAATATTTGATAAAACTAATGAGGGAGAGAATGAATGGCAAAAGAATTAACAAAAGAAGAAGCAGTAATCCAGAGGCAAATTTTACATTGTCAGGTCAACTGAGAAGAGGACAGAATTAGCACATAGTAATAAACAGGGAATGAAAAGAGAGCTTTTGGTTTGGTTGGTAAGGAAAGGGTTACTGAAATTAAGAGGTTAGATGAAAGGAATTCAATGAGATATGCAACACCATGCTGCACTTATGCAATACCTTGCTTCGCAGAAAGGACTCCAGTCAGAGCACTGCTACTGGATCTACTATGAGTCTTTGAATTTTTTCGTCTCTCTAGTGCATTCTAGGAAAACAACAAATATCTTATTTAGAAAAACAATAGCCAACAAATCCTATCATTAGGAGGGAAGAATCTGGAACTTTGAATTTTGGTCTCAGAGCAAAGGCCTGATCTTACTGCAAGGTCTGGATCTTACACCCATAGCAAACTATGGGGGTATAACTCTCAAATATTATTATTCTCCAGCCTAAAGTCTTCGTAATAGTATAAAGACTCATCCGTCTTATCGTAATCACTTTACTGCAGTCTCTCTCACCCACTCCCCACAATGTATATTTAAGACTTGCCTATTTTTTACTGACCTGCTGACTGCCAGTGAAGATACTGCAGTATCTTGTAAACAACAACAACTGGAAACAAAAGCAGACTTTTCCCAGAATTTCTTTGGATAGATTTCAAAGGGGAAGTTCCAACTCCTCTACCAGAGTTTCTAGAAGCCCTTTAAAATGCCAAATACTGACTTTCAGGTATTAGAAGCAGAATGGTCCTGCTACAGAAGTCCAGCTCTTTCAGTTATAGTTCTGTGAAACCCACCAGACCACCAAGATGCTCAGTTCTCACCAATAAACTAACTCATACTCCAGGAGACCCAAGCTGCAAGTGGGAACAGACACTGAAATGAAGCTAGTAGTTTGAGGAGGTTTGCTCATGCACAAAAAACAATCAGGGCTGTGACTACATTATAGTGACCTAAATGAAGTCCTACTAACAATCCTAAGATTACCCTTCTCATGGTCTGACAAGCAGCCCACCCCTCCCACTCCCCAAAATCACTTGCAGAAGGAAATAAGAGTGCACAGCTTCTGGGAAGGGCAAAAATCAGTCCTGAAGGTTTTATGTAAAACAGCACATACCGTAATTCAGGAAAAGAAGAACAATGAAAGCTTAGTGACCATTAAGCTACATGAAGAAACAGCACAGCCACCAGAGAATGGGAAGACAAGATCTTTTTGTGACGGCAACACAGCTGCAGTCATTCACCACTTCGTGATCTGCTACTTTTCACCTACAAGCTGGCTGGAAGGCTGATCACCTGCCTCCCACCAGAGCAATGGTTCTCCCAACAGAACTTCAAAAAGTAATTTCATATAATTTTTCAAAATACTCTTAATAGGTATCCCTCTGTACAACCCTCAGCTAAGAAGCCTACAAGGAAGAATGAGCATGTAATATGTATACATACTAATATTGTCAGAATGTCAGTGGTGGATTTTTCTTGCAAGAGCAAATTTGTTCTTCAAACACATTTAACATGAAAATGAACAGTAACTTCCATGAAAAAAGAAGCCCAGTTTAGATGATACACTGATCTTACCTTATATTTAGTAATACTAGACTTCAGAAGGTTGACTTCCTCTTGAAGTTGTTTTAATCTCTCTTGAAGATACCTGAAAAAGAAATGTAATCCTTTACTTCACGTTACCTTCAAACACTGCCTCAAGCAGTCTTCTTTACTATTTGGCACGTCCTCTCTTTGGACTACTGAGAGTTCTTTTCCCTCTGCAGTTCTGTGAGGGATGATATAATAAAATCTTACTATTCTTGACCCCATAAAACTTTAAGTAGGGAAACAAATTTCATAGTAACAGGAGGCTGCCCTCCTGTTAGATTTGTCAAGCATGCTGCACAACTATTTTGTATTGGTCATCAGGTTTCTGGGTAAGAAAGCTAAAAGAATATATTTATGTCTAGAGGAAATAGTCAGGAAGCATTTATGTATTCCCTCTGTACTTCAAGGTCTGTGAGATGGACACATGAAGATTTGTATATATGTCAACACAAGACTCAGCTATGCAGAACTTTTGCATTGCAATATTCATCACTTCCTTGGCACTTCTCATTAGCAATCACAAAGTAGAAAATGTAACTGTACAGTTGGAAAATGGTACACAGTTAAATGAAACAGTACCGTTCTTCCTAATAGAGTTTATGCACTTGGATGAGACAGTTATTTCCAAATGGGAAAATACCTTTTTTATGTATAAAGGGTTTATAAGGTATCTTCTTTCATGTAGTACAACTGCAGCTGTATTAGGGCTCGTGAGAATTATTAATTATTTTACAGAAAAAACTTACATCACTGTCATGGGAGCAGGGGGCTTAAATTGCTACAGAACTCTGTAGGCCACACAAAACAGAAAAAAAACCCCTGAAGCTGCTGGGAAGAAGTAACGCCTTTAACAGTACACTTTCTTGCCTAAAGCATAAGTTTTTGTAAATGGAAACTGTCTTACAAGTTCTATTTTACTTTAAGGTAATTGTTGACACTAAGGGAGATACCTGCTATAGCTCTGTCAGTGACTCCTCTGTCATCCTTAGTAGAGACCATAAAACACATTCTTTTCCCAAGAAACCAGCAAGAGTATCTACATGGGTGATTTCACCAGCAACTTTTGTTGGCAAATCACTCCATGCTGACAACTTCTCCCTGTGGAGAAAATTATGTCTGTAACTGTTAACTCAGGGTACTCAAGGTCCCTCTTTCCAATTCAAGATTAGTCCATTACAGCTAACTGGGAGTTTCTGAACACACAAATTTTTAATATTCTTGCTTTTGGTGCCATACAGTGATGGGTCTTCTCTTCCTTTTCCTTGTTTAGCTTTATTTGGGAACATCACTGGCATCTCTGTAGCCAAATACAACACTGGTAATTTCCTGTAGCCTAGATTTCTCAATATTATTTAATGCTTAGTTACAGTATAAACACAACAGGCAAAACAAATTACCAAAATCTCCTAGCTTTCATTCTCGGATACATTTTCTTTAAAGCTTTGTTGTGACTGACTTCTGATACTCCTACCAAAACAACACACTGTTTTTCTAGGGAAACAGAATGCACTCACCTGTTCTCCATACACAGAGCATCTATGTCAATGATACGGTTTTCATGCCCTCCTAAGACATGATTCAACTCTTGGTTTAGTCTGTCAGACTTATCTTGGTAAACAGAGCGTTCCTCTTTCACATCCTGTAACTCATCCAGTGCAGCCTGAAGATCATACCTCAGAGTCTCAATCTGAGAAAAAAGGAGAGTTGTATCAGTTTAAGTTTAAACAATAGCTAACATAGGACATAGCCTGAAAACAGCAACAAGCACATGTTTGAACAGTATTGATTTTGGGCAATCAAAAGTAGTTTCAAAGCTCATAATCCCTGTTTTTTTTACTCAATTTCAGTAATATTTCATTAATTTGGAGTTTAGTAACTTTACTGGTTAGATTTGTTTGACAAAATTTCTAGAAAATAATTAAAATGTAACAGGAAAAGAGACCTCAATCCCTACTGTAATTCTGCTCTACAAATATATTAAGGTGGTTTTATCATATAATTTCTAGGACGCCAAGAATTAAGTCAACTGAATAAGAGCTTGTCAAAAAGCCTGTAAGTGATTAGATTTAGACTAATCATGCAACTTGAGCAATAAGGTTCCACAGAATAAGAACTGAGAAATTACCAAATAAGGCAACATGGAGACAACAGGATGAGCTTTGCTATTAAGCAAAAGAGTGAAGAAGTCCAGTGTGAAAGATACTCAAGGAGAAAGAGCTTCAAACTTCCAAGGAGATGAAACTGAGTGCAAGAAAAAACTGCAGTGACAGAAGTCACCACCCACACTCTAGAAAAAATGGATAAGCCAGGAAGGACAAGAGAACACCATTCAAAAGAGGCTGGGTGATGAACAGAAAAAATACAAGCTTGGTAGCAGAGTAAGAAGGGAGGATCACACTGGAAGAAGACCAACAGCCTTTCCAGTAAGGTACAGTGGTGCTGCAATTGAGAGAAGACTGAAAAACTAGAAATTCCTGGATCACAGAATGGCTCATTCAGGTTGGAACTGACACTGGTAGGAATAAGTGTGGGAAAAACTGAGACCACAGACCTGCAAAACTGCCCAGAAATGTATGTATCAGTATTAGGCAAAAAGTCTGATGCTGCGTGGTAAAAAGCATTCATACAGACTTGAGGAAGGGGAAATTTTTCAGAAGAGGAGAAGAAATAGCTTGAACACAGGAGGAAGAGGACACTAATAATACTTCTACAGAAAATTTGATTCAGAGGGTATTTTTAGGAGGTACATCAGCCACTGTATACTGTGTTGACTACTTGTAACAGCCTTCACCAAAGGTACCTTTCATGAACATTCACTGACAATATTTAATTGTCACGAGTTGTTGCTGGACATTAAAAAGAAAAGGAGAATCAATAATCTAGAGAAAAAATTCCTGAGATTAGGAGTTCACTCTAACCACTATTTCCAATATCAGTCAGCTACCAGCCCTCAAACAGAACAGAAATTATTTACTTGCTACTACTATAGCTCTGTAAAACATGACACTATATGTCCATTTAATTATTACCTGTTCCCGAGCCTTCTCCAACTGTTGAACAAGGTCTTCCCGTTCATGTGCTGCAAAGTGGCGAGCCCCAACCTCATCATCTCCCAGTCTTTGCTTTGCTATGGTCATTCGAAGGAGCTGCCATGACAAAAACAGAACTGGGTAAGCAAGAGAACATGGGCTGTAGCAGCAGAGTATATCTGTATTAGAAAGAGCAAAGCTGTCATAGATTTCAGGTCTTCCAGGCCAAACAGCTGTTATTATTTAAATCAGAGGGAGGCTTCTGAGCTGAGGGTCAAATCCAGTTTTTAGTGAAAAAATCCAGTTGAACAGTCAAAGCATCCACAAGAATTGAACCAGACCCTGCAACAGTCATCAAAGTATACAAAAAGGAAAGACCAAGAAAACATAGACATGTGGTCAATGTTTTTTAGGATTGACAGGAACTAACTCCACTCAGACTAAAACTAGAGAATTAGCACAAAGCCTTTTCATAAATATGTAAATAGTAAAATTCTCTGCAGCAGAGAAGTCTTCCTAGTTAATAAAAATTAACAAAGTGGCTTGTCCAGCTTCATTTTACTGACACTACTTAAGACCTGCCCTGTGCTACATCAGTGCAGATTTGCATTAACAGCTGCTAATACATTCGCTTATGCATTATTTTTTAGTCTACTCACAAAAGCTAATTCATGTCAGAAACAAAAAAATGGGCCAATAACAAAAAGACTTGGCCAAAATGCTCAAGCATCGAACAAACTCCTGAGCTTGTGACTGCTGAAAACAGACTGACTTGAATTAATACACATTTACATTCAATATCCAAAGCAAAAAGCAATGACCTTTCAAGGACCATGGAGTATTAAATACTAATCTATAAGGCATTCAGTTGTTTATACTCAGTACAACTAGGCCTCATCTTTAGGAGCTCCACAGGGACCAGGGAAACCCACCAAAGTCTGACTTTCCCTGTACCTTCGAATGCACCAAGGAATTAATGCACATCATTATATTGCAGTGTTAGGGGAAAAATCAATCTTCTGAAGTAGAAGATTGTACATTAAAATCTATCTTTGGTATTTATGGGATGTCAGTCACCATAGCTACAATGTGCCAATTAAAATCCTGCTGATGCAAGACAGACTACCAAAATCATCCTCCCTGCTTATTTCAGCTCCAGTTCAGTGCAAGTCACTGAAGCTAGTACAATGTATGCTGATAAGAAGTTCACTTGTTCAGGGAAAACTGTGGCTGCAAAAGTAACTGGTTTTGGCAAACTACATTTCTCTATCCCCACAGGTAAAGTGAAAACCACTGCACAGTTAATAAGGCTGAGCGGATACGAAGAGATATAACTTCTATTAATTTCTTTATCAAAACAAGTAAGTCAAAAAGGCAACTAGCAAATCCTAGAATGGCTTCACAGCTATTGGATTTTTTTTAAATGCTAAAGTGCTGATGAACAAAAGGTGTGGTCATGTCACGTCAATTAATTTAGATAGATTAATTTAATTTCTAGAATCTCTCTCTAGTAACAGACCACAGAAAACACATGTAATAACATTTTGAGGTTTCGATCGTGTTTAAAAAACCTGGAAATGGAAAGAGGAATCACACTTTATTTATGCCTCCAATGCATGTACAGAGCAAAACTTCTGCATTACGTTTGGCACCAGGCTGGGAACTGGACCAAAGCTGCCACTCATGCACTATGATCAACTCCCTTCCAGCCAGGAGGGGGTGAGGCATAAGATATAACTGCAAGCAACTATAACTTGCAAGGTCAAACAGTCTGTCAATAAAAGGAGAACTCTTTATTTACTACCAATTTTGAGGCAAAAAAACCCCAAAACCATGAAGTCTTACAAAAAGGCGGCTTCAGAAATCCAAATTCATCCAGTAAAAGCAGCATGATTAACATACACAAAATATAGTAAAATATCAATCCATAAAACAACAGAGTGCTTCTTCCAGACAGTTGGCCAATCAGAGAGTTGACAGGGCAGAACAGGCCAAGTCGTTTAATTCTGCATTGCGAATGTCTCATGAGGCAGCACCACCTGCTATAAAATTCTTCCCTGAAAATGCTGTGACCCAAAGAGACACTGTTATGCCAGAGATTTAAGGGTTTATTTTATATATTAGTGCTTTGTTATCAACTTTATACACTTGCCTTCTAGCTGCTGTATTTTTGTTTCTGTCATTCAGAAATCACTACGGAAAAGACCACTCAGCTTCACTGAGGTTAACACTATGCCTCAGGATTCAGTGAACAACGTTCACAGCTGAATGGATTTAAATTAATAGCACCTTACCAAAGAAAACTCCTGTTTGTCAAGAACCCATAAAATGTTAACCAAAACAATCCACTGCTGCAAGCACTGTCTTTTTATTTTAATATCACAGCTTTTTCTTACATCACTTTCAACTAAGATTATTATTTACAAAGTAGCAACACTGTATCAGCCCCATAATGCCTAAAAACAGCATCACTGGGATACCTACTGTGCAGGCTAGGAGTCCAAAGACAATGCCAGCACCAAAGTTGGACACTCCTGATTATCAATAAAACACACAGAAGGAAAAGGAAAACAAGGACAACCAATTCTTCATGGAAGGCAGAAACCACCATGTTTAGCCATAGACACAGCAATTGTCTTCACTATGTTATCTTACAAAATCTTAAAATGTGGACCAGAACTTGCAAATATTCTACCTGAAGACCCAGTTCTGCCAAAACACACATGCCCCATTTAACACTTCTCCCTGTTGCTGCATGAATGATTGTCTGCCTGGCAATAAGGAACTGACAATAACACCTCAGCCATTGTTCCCCATGCACCTTCCTCTCGCTCAGCACTGCTCTTGGCAGCTTACAAAAGCAATTCTTTGCGTGGGTAGGGGTTCAGGTAAAGGCAATTGAGTCACCTTGTCAGTCTCCAGTTTCTCTTAAAGCTTTTCATTTTTAACCCTTTCACATGAGAGAATTAGTTATTTTAAATATCTCCTTCTATATTTTAGTAATTGCTTTCAAGCATTGCTGCCAAAACATTAGGAAGGAAAAAGATTTACAAATAACTATCATAAAGATAGAAGAGTTTTCATGTGTCAGAACTTGTGAAATTGTGATCAATCATAAAAATAGCCTTAGATATCTGTTGCTGGAATGCTGCAGTCTAACTGTTGCTTTATTTTTCAAACTGCAGCAACAAATCCTTCCAGAGACTGTCTGAAGAAGTTTGATTATTTGTGCCAACAAAATTCTACTTGAAATGAGGGGAAAAAATTATTCCAGTTAAACCAAATGCAAGTAATTTGTTATTGCCTGATGACGTGTTTAACATGATTTCAACAAGTACAATATCTCTGGTTCAAGGTTTTCTTGCTAATCCAAGTGACTGTATCCTACTTGTAGCAAACATTAAAGTGATGAAAAACAAGTCAAGCCATCAAAACATTTCTTAATCAATAGAGCTAATGTGTGATATTTAAAGAGGTTTTTTTTTTTTCTTTTTTTGTCCTGCAAAGCTCTTGCCACTCAGTGACAAAGCCTGCATGAGTCACCCCTGCTCAGACACAGGCAGAATTGTTCATCCATAAGCAGCTTCACTTGCTGCAAAAGCAGCTGTTTGTTCATCTCTTGCCAGAAGTAAGGCTGACGTAGACCAGCTGGGCAGGATGCCCTCCCTCACTTTGGAAAAAGCAGTGAGAATAATGCAGGGGAAAAATGTAAGAACAAGCAAATTATTATAGGTTTTTTGTTTTTTGTATATACCATGCATTATCTGGACTCCAGTGCCTGAGGTAGCCCAGCTGCCAGTACAGAAGAACTGATGAGCAGAAGAGAATGGCTTTGTGAAACAATCCTGGAATTTTATCACTGAAGCTTGTAGGGAGAGAAATCTGACACAGGAGGAGAGTGTTAAATCCCTCAGAGAGATGGCAATGCTTTTTTAGGCACTTTGAAAACCAGCAACCTGACTCTAAAATAAGCTCTATTTCTCATTTACTAGGAAAGCAAAGAATGTGTTCCAAAAATGAAAATCCTAGTCTAAATTAATCCATGTCTGATGCAGCTCTTTCCTCCCACTCTTTATTTAGTGATGCACTATTTTGCACCTTTCAGAGAAAGGCACATTGGGCAGAGTAACTCCTTTTGTACTTTTCCATTAATTTTGAGGATCATTAATTTAAATTCATGCTGAGCATACAGATGGCACAAAGATAACTAGGTAATACCAAGTTAACCCACAAAGGTGAACTTAAACAGTGCCAGTTCAGGCACAAAGAAGTAGGTTCTGTGTTACCAAGATCATATATTGTCATAAGGAACTACAGTAGGTACATAATATTTGAATGTGTTACTTACAAACCCTTGCTATCTGTTCAGGACTGGCTTGGGAAAGGCTGTATGGCATAATATTGGTACTGGAGAACTGAAAGGCACTGACTTCTACACTGTAATACAGTTCAAACAGTAACATGCAAATGAAAATAAACAGTGGGAAACCTGGTTTTTGAAGAGTTGAACAACTTATACTGAATGCTATGCATACTACAAATTCAGGTTTCACTTGACCCTTTCCCAGCTCTATGAACACCTTCAAGGGAGGTCTGTGACAAATAGTGAAAAAAACCCTGCATTATCACAATATACTTATGTTTAAAAGAAAATAAATATAACAAACTTAAATGGAAAGAATCAAACCCCATTTGAATAATTAAAAGCCATGTAATTTTTATTCAAATTTTAAAATCTCATTATTTTAAACCTGTAGCTGAAGGAGAGAAGTTATCATTATTTGTTTCAATTTTTTACTTTGTTAACCACCTCAACTGTCCAATTCAACCTCTCACTAGCTTGATCTCTGAATGTACTTTTGCATAAAGCTCCAGCTGTGAATGTTACACACATTTGGCTTGAGTTTAAATATTTCAATTAATGGAGACAACAGGAGTTTGATTAATACCAAATGGCAGATTTTGAGCAATGTTCCATATAACTTGCTAAATTTAGCAATGAAATAAATTGGTTATGTAAGTGTAATGGGATGAGGGCTTAATAGAAAGCTCACCACACATTTTTAAGGGAAAAATTATGCCCTTCCGGCATTTACTAAAATTTTGTATTTCAGTACAAAAACCTGAAAATTATCACATGAAGAACACATGCTTCTCTGTACTTATTCGTAAGAGGAAATACCAATAATAAAATATGGTTTCTTTTAAAAAAAGAAAGGAGCATAGAAAGTCTGAGAGCATTAAAGCAAGGCTAAATACAAAATACATACTTAAGGAAAACAGAGCAAAAGCAGCATACAAAAATACATAATACAATGCACTTACTGCTATCCTTTACAGCTTCTATAGTTTTACTGTTCTAAGCACTTTTGTTCTGTAACCCATTATTTTATTTGTTTTCTTAAGAAGTAAATGCAAAACTCTGGCCCAGTTTACACATTCCATGCCATTTACTGGCAGTCTGTAATACCTTATTGTCTCCTTGTACTTCTCCCAGTCTCTGTTGAAGCTCTCCAATCTCTTCTCCAAGATGTTTATTTCGATCTTGAGCCTCACTCAGTAGTTGAGCAAGATTTGCCTAGGAAAGGAGTAAATATCAGTCAGAAGTCAGTGTCTGTGGAGAAAAGTGTAAGTAGTGCTCGAAAAGAAACCCTTGAATTACTCCATTTTTTTTAAACAAACTTACTTTTATTGTTGGTGGTACCCAGACTTCATGTTTCATGAGAGAGATAACAAGAAAAGTCACCTGGGTTCCTTTATCTTTCATAGTAGAAAATACATACACCATGAGTGCATACAGATCCCAGAACACCACATAAACCCCAAACAAGACAAAGTGAAAACATCTACACTAGTTCCAGTATCGTGGCTTGTGGGAAGAATTAAATTCAAAATACTTTGACAATATTTATACAAAGCTGCCAAAATAATAGTATTAAGCTTGGATATAATTAGACAAAAGGCACAGCTGAGGAAGAATTATGATACAATGAAAGTCCTTAATAGCATTTAGAATAGATTTCCAGCCAGTAAAGAGGTTGTCAGCCAAAGTCCCTGCCCCTGTATGGAGCTATAGTATGGATATCTACTAGTGCACTACTAGTGCAAAACTTCAAATGTGACCTGATTTTTGTTGTTAGATATCACCTAGATTCTGGAAAAATAGAGGTGAAAGCTGGAGTTTACAGCCCAACTATTCCCTTCCCCACCCAATAATACAAGTTAAAAGGAGTCATTCAAATTAACCAAGTTAGCAGGGCAAGCAGTCTGGTCTGTGATCTTAAAATTAAATTCCACCAGCTTGATCACTAACCAAAAAATAAATGCAATCTCCTCTTTTCCCATATATGCTACCTGAAAATGAGCAAATGCCACAGGTAAATTTATTCCATTTTTACCCTAAAAATGTCTCATGAATACACAAACATTGACTCAACACAGGAAAAGCCTACCAATGACAGCTTTTCTAACAGAGTTAGAATCATAGTGGCTAAGGTGCAGACTTTCAAGACATTGCCTATGGACAGCTTGGTGTGTCATCCACTGCCATAAATCTCAAGAGTATGAAAAGAAATTAAAAAAGAAATTTTGGATCTTCTAAGCATGAC
Organism: Toxostoma redivivum; assembly: GCA_013397375.1. Lineage (NCBI taxonomy): Eukaryota > Metazoa > Chordata > Aves > Passeriformes > Mimidae > Toxostoma > Toxostoma redivivum. The sequence continues at coordinate 67,441 of VXBI01009105.1, forward strand.
TTAGCAAAACCTCATGAGTCAGTATCTCTGAGCCACCCTCAGACATACCCCCTGGATTAGAGGCCAATGCATTAACTGACTGTAATTCATCAAGCAACTGTTCCTAGTCCTCTCTTGGTATTTTAGGTTTAGTTTTAGGTTGCCTACTTGCTGTGCTTCTCTTTCAAGTTCCCCATTTCTCTATTCTGACATCCCTCTTTTTCAATCTGACTCTTTTACGCAGTGATTCTACTACTTGAGTCTCATAGGATGTTTTCATGAATTTTATCTTTACAACCCATACACTGTCAAATCAACAAGGTATATGATAGCCATTACTACAATTGTTCATTAACAACTGCTATTTCCACATGTCCTGCTTTACATTTAAGAGAACTATTAAGAGGAATGTATGAATATGAATAGTAACATGAACATAGCTATGCATGCATATGACCTTTGCAGGATTAGACTATTAAACTACCATCAAGTAGAAGTTTTGTACATTACTATTGAAGAAGATAACTTCAAATTCCAATTGGCCTACATTTCAACTTCTAAACAGGAAAAATAACTCAAGAAACTGACAACATCCTACTTGTCATCATCCTACTTGATGAACAAGAAGCCTAAGTCACTGCCACAGCTTCTGTACTTCTGATGCTTTGAGACCAAAAGTTCAGAAAAAGTAAGGTAAATTTCACACTGTTTTGGAAGAGATTAAAGCATTTTTTAAACTACTGACAAATTTGAAGACTGCAGAAAGTAATTTGGGGGAAGAGTGTAATAGCAAAAGAGCCCCTATAAATAGCCAATTTATTGCCAATACAGGACTAAAATTAAGCTGCTTCTAATTTTATTTCCAAGAACACAACCATTCAAGCAATGCAAAAGATTTCTCATGGATGCTTTTGTGGTCTGGTTTTCTTTTTCCTACATCTTAAACAAATAGTGTAATACTCATTTACAGGATGAATGAATCAAGGAGCTTCAGAACTCATTCAATCAATGGTTTTGAGAAGTACTTCTTAATGCTGTTTAAAAGAAAGAAAACAAAGAACCCATGTTTTCAGGAAATTGTATTTAAACTGAAATATCTATGGCTACTGCTTAGATGCTATTTTTTATTTTTTTTAAACAAACCTGACTTTCAATAAAGCCTGTGTTAGTTAAAAGGGATATGATTTGCACAAACCTCTCTGAAACACCTCTATTTATAAAGTTCCTTTTTATGATGAATTGGAACAACTCCTAACACTGCAATAGCACATGTAATTTCAACACCTGGAAAGAACTCAATCTCACTAATCAGTGTTTACAATCATAACACCAGGATTTCAGCAGTCTGTAGTTAAAACCTGGCTCCCAGTAACGGCAGGAAAGGCATTACCATGCCTATACTAAATCTTCCTGCTCAGATTTATTTCCTTTAGAACCATTTCTCTGGGGTTGCAATTCTATGCTGAATTTTATTTGTCAGTCATATAAATCACTTAACATGACAAAAACCTTTATATTCACGACACAGATTTTGGAAGAAATGTGAAACAAAGAATTTTAGACACCAAAATAAACCAGCTTTGTTTGACCATGCCAAGAGCATTACAATGAGCTAAGTATAGATTTGCTCCTTCCTGCAAGCCTTGTATTATACTTCTGTTAAACTGAAACAACCAAGCTATGTCACAGAAGTAGTCCCCTCTAATTACTCATTTCCCTGGCTCACATGCAATGTAAGAGGTTCCATACAATCTATAATTTAAACTGTTATAAGTTTCAAATGTTTTGGCAAGATCTTATTAAAGCTCTTGGTTACATGCGGATAGAAGGCCAAACATTTGATTTTCAAAAGTGCTCTGCTAGGCTTAAGGACAGCCAGCCAAGACAATATGTTGATTGATACCTGGACTTGGTACCATTTCTTTGGCATATACAAGAAAATATACCATATGCTTGAAAGATGATAAAACTAACAATGGAGGACTGCCTTTGTGAACCTGCAAGCATGTATTTTTTGAGGAAAGGGGAGAAATCTATGCAAAGGCAAAGGCAATTCATTTTTTCATTTGGCAACTTCTTTTCAATATTCATAGAAAAAAAACAGAATTCACTCAGAAATCCAAGATGAGTTACTTCAACAGACAATAAAGCTCATATCATTTACCAATGCAACAGAGAACAAATCCCTGTAAATTAGCCAAATTCAGCTTCTCTAGACTCAATTTCTTCAACAGTTTCTTCTGACTTTAGGTGAAGCCTTAAAACGACTCCTGAAATTGTGAAGGACTTTACTTCTTTCACTTACACTACACAAAACTAACTCCAAAGTACTGATGAAGAGAGGTTTCTGAGCCACGAATAAAGAAAGGAAAGATGTAGATGTACCCGTATGCTGCCTCATCTTGCCTTCCCTCTGCAACAACCTGTAGTGGAAACTGTTTCTCTTACCCTCTTGTCCAGGTGGCTGTTTCTAATACAAAATAACAAGTATTACTTCAGCCCTGTCTCAGTAACTGCCCAGTATCAGACAGGCTTCCAGAGCACTAGCCACATTCCATTTCTGGCAGGTTCTCTGGAGCCTCTGCTGCACAAGAAATTTGTTTTATATGCATCTGTTATGGGAAGCTTGCATGTATCACAGACTCAAAGAATAGCAGGACGGGATTCATAAAGATCATCAAGTCCAACTCCTTCTGCTCACAGGACTACCCCAAAACGAAGCCATATACTAAGACTGTTGTCCAGATGCTGCCTGAACTCTGGCAGGCTGGGTGCTGTGGCCACTTCCCTGGGAAGCCTGTTCAAGTGGCCAACCACCTTCTCAGTGGATTATGATTCGAGCACAGTCTAAACCCCCCCTGCAGCACTAGACATAAGACACTCTCCCCATATTCCTTTTTCTTCTGACCAAATGCAAGCGCAACCACTGCCAACAATCCCATCAGAAGCTATGAAGAAAGCAGAAAAAGATGTCTCTGAGAGTGCCAAGTGGGAAGTGCCTACCTTTATTACATAGAGGAAAAAAATCATTATAGATCAGAACAGACCAGAGAGTGAAAGATTCAATGGGATGGGATCACAGACCTCCTCCTTTTCCACCTAGGCTTTGTTCAAATTTGCACATTTTTGGGGATAAAAGGCAGAAAAGAACTCCACTTTTAGCTACAGATGAGCATAAAAAAATACTCACAAAAATATCTATAAATACTTATTAATGTAATGTAAATACTTATTAATGTAATGTAAACACCTGTCAGGCAGCAACAGATCTATGCTTACTAGTGACCAACTGGCCTGATGAGAAAAAACAGTAACTCCAAGTAGTCATCCCTGGCATTATGCACTACATTGGAGTTTAGCTCCTTTACCATTTTGCAAATCTAGCTACACATACACACAGAATTATTTTTTTTTCACAGCACTTTAAAAATGATGGATAGTAACAGTCTTTAATATAGCTCTCAATTCTCTTGCATATAAATCTTATCCAACACTTTAAAAAAAATAGTTTTTTGCCTTTAGGGTACTACCTGAAAAAGCAATATGGGAAGGGGGAAGAGGGGGAAACTTCCAATGTACCTTTACAGTTTAAAAGTATTTTTAAATACAAACATTCCTATATTGCTATTTACAGTCTTTTATGTTTGTTCCAGCCACACCTTCAAACAAAGAAGAACACTGAAATTATAGGTCTGACAGAAAAAGGTTTGATGAAACATTCAACACACTTGATGGGTGTAACTGATCAAACTTAAGTGGAGTTTCTCCTCCAATGAATTCCTATGATTGCAGTGGCTGACTTATTACAGAAAAACCTGTTTTACTTCTCAGCTACCACTGTTCACTCCAAGATATGGGAACTGATGACCTCCTTTAGTAGTAGTTTCCTTGCAATAAAATCCCAAAATTATTGTATTTTTTTCTTTAAGATGAAAAACCAGAGAAGACTCTTAAAATTACAGATCCTGGGTATACAAAACAAAATACATTTAATATGGGTTATATTTTCATGCCAAAATACAACACCAAAAATCAAAGCTCCACCAAGTAGTCACTTGACATAAAACAAGAGAAGAAGAAAATCCTCTCCTAAATATTTTGAGCTCCTGAAGACATCTTAAACTTTGAGATAATGCACAAAAATAATCAAAATCCCTTTAACATTTTGAGAGCTGTAATTAACTGATGGAATATTTATTGACAGAACTCAGATGCAGAGGTGTGCATAAATGTCTTTCAATTCCGTTAAGGTAAGACAGAGCAACCAGAGAAGAAGTTGTTGTACACATCAGGCCCGAGGGACTATCACATGTATTAGAAAGAGCATTTCTTCTTTCCTAGACTTCACTGGTGGACTGGGCAGCAGTTAGGTCAATGGCTGGACTCAGTGGTCTTAGAGATCTTTGCAATCTAAATGATTCTATGATTCTGTGTTAGTGCAAAACCTATTTGTTGAAGAAACAATGGTGTCACTTCACAAAGCATGACTCCTAGTTTGGCTAATAAATTTTACGTACTACCACCTGCTCTGACCAATGGAATAGAAGATTTCTGTGTCCAGAAACAAAATTCTCTCTACGGCTATGCTCTTGGAGCCAGTACATTTTGAAATCCACGGCAATATTGCTTTCTATGTGTTGCAAGGACAAATAACATTACTGTTTTCTAACTGCTACCTCATGCTATGGGAGTCAAACACATGTACCTACAAACTAAAGCAAAGTGCACTGTCCACATTCAGCACATGCATCATGTTTTTCATCTTCAAACACCTTGTAGAGAGGAGGAAATAGCACTAATCTTCACAGCACCACTGTGAGATAAATACACAATTATTCCTCACCCTGTAGTGTATTTTATCTACAGATTTTATCTCATAGGACTCTGAATGCAGTTTTTGCACCTTAACACAAGGGTAGCAAAACTTAGTGAATTCATTAATTAACAAGAAATGGCTACATTAGTCATTATTTATGATGATGTCATGAACAGTCATAAGGTAATCCCTGAAGTTTGTTTCAGAAGTGAATTGTGATAGCCGAGTACACTGAGCTAGAAGTTGGCAGTGAAAGAAATCAAAATGGGTCCATTTGTGGTATATCACCACATAATCTTGTCTGGAACCTCTGGTCTTTCTAATGTTATTCCTGTCCCAAAAAGTTATGCCCACAAACATATTCACTAGTAGGAGACAAGCTGTCTAACCAACATCTCAGTAAGTGGGTACCATGCTGCTGTGATACCAATGGTCCTTGAAGCAGTCAGAATCTTGGTTTGAATTAATCACCTTGGGATACCTATGGATAACTGTAACAGTGCTAAGGGCTGTGACTTCAGGCTCTCTGGTGGGACTTTTTGGCTGGTAGGAAGATGAACCATCAAGCTCTATTCTGTACTAGGAATATGTCATCATTACATTATGGGACTCAGTATTGGGAGCCCCGAAGACAGGTCTATGACCATGGGATCCTTAGAGAGGATCACCAGCACAACAGCTGCTTGGGATCCACAAAGGATCCACTTGACTACATGAGGCAAAAGTATCTTTGCCAGCAGGCTGGAGAACTTCAAAAGGAGAGCTTTACTCTTGAAATTATGCGGGAGAGGATAAGGAAGCTCAGGATAGGGTAGGCAAGCCAAGAGGCTGGGATGAAGGGAAGAGAAAGGACATAGCATTTCACAAAGCAACTGAGCTGAAGTGTAATTCCTTTGAACATAGAGAATGGCATGTAGAGAAGGAGACTAACATAGAACAGTCTTGTAGGAAAGCTCTAAGCCTGTACTACAGAACCAGCACACTCAGATGCCCCTCTGAAGTCACTAACACATGCAGCAGGGGGAATAAACAGGAGTTTGAAGACTGTGTGCAGTTACAGGGTTACAAACTCTGGGATCATGGACAGTCAGTGGAATAGCTCACACAACTGGAGCACTGTGATGAAGGAATACAGGCTCCTTAGAAAGGAGAGCAAGAAGAGGAGGAAGGATCTTTCTCCCTCACCCTTTTTTCTGTGAGGGTGCTCAAACACTGGAACAGGCTGCCCAGAGAGGCTGTGGAGTAACAGAATCAAAAAGATACTGAAAATGGGCAACCTGCTCTAAGTGGTTATGTTTGAGCAAGATTGGACTAGTTGACCAACTATTCTGTGGTCTTGTGGTGTTCAGTTCCATTTAATTTGATTCCTTATACATTTAAAATACAAATGTAAGGCCTCCCCAGTGACATATGCATTGCAGCTTTATTCTTGACACACAGCCCCAGTGCAAACCCATTATCTCCAACTGAGTGATCTCACTGAGATCAAATTAAGGGAAGCATATTTAGAACTGTGGCCCAGCACAGTCATTGTCCTAACCATGCATTTTACGTCATCTTTGTTTATTCAAAGGATCTTATTTTTTATTAAAAGAACTTCCATTTTGTGTAGAAAGTCAAAGGATTCACTGATTTTATATTTTAATGGCAAAGTTTCTCCCAAACTGAAGCTATACTGAAAATTTAAGCAATGTAGATTAAAATAATAGGTAGTATATTTTAAGCTAGAAATACAATTTATGTTTTTTTAAGTTTCCCAGGGCAGCAAAAGTGGCCAACAGACACCTAGTAAACTTCCATTATAATGTCCTGTATCACAGTTAATGCATATAAATACATATCATTGCAGAAATGTAGAATGGTAAAATTTCTGTTTATATAGGATGCCCAGCAGAGACTATGTAGACAGAGAAATATTTTAACATGTCTTTCAAAACAGGGAATGTCTATTGCTTACCATTGTGCTGGTTTCAGCTGGGGTAGAGTTAATTTTCTTCACAGTGGCTGATATCAGGCTATGCTGTAGATTTGAGCTGAACACAGGGCTGATAATATGAAGATGTTTTTGTTATTGTTGAGCAGGACTTACAAGAGCCAAGGCCTTTTCTGCTTTTTGTACTGCCCTAGTGGCAAGGAAAGTGGGGGATGCATGGAAGGTTGGGAGGAGACAGGTGACCCAAACTGATCCAAGGGATATTCCAGACCATGTGACATCATGCTCAGTGTATAAAGTGTTTGGAGTGGTGGCATTTGTCTGTCCAGGCCACTGTTATGCTTGAAAGGGCCCTGCTCTCCCAGGGATGGGTGAACACCATGCCTGTCCGTGGAAGTATGTGAATGAATTCCTTGTTTTGTTTTGCTTTGCTTGAGTGAGCAGCTTTTGCTTTTCCTATAAAACTGTCTTTATCTCAACCTACAAGTTTCATAGCTTTTACCCTTCTGATTCTCTCTCTGATCACCCAGGTGAGGCAGTGAGTGCGGGGCTGCCTGGGCCTTGGCTGCTGGCTGGGATTAAACCACTACAACCATGTCTGAATGAATTCTAATATAAAACACGTTCTTCCTAATTCCTATTTTCCTGAAACATTTCACCTCTCCATTACTTAGCCAAAAATTATTCTGCACCTGACGCCATAAGACATTATAAAACTACCCTCAACCACCTAATTTCAGAGTGTTAGGCATGAGGGACCGGGAAAGCATTGACAGCTCACAAGCTCTGAACAACACTAGTGGTGAAAGATCTACTGTAGAAATAGAGATTTCCGTAGCACCATTTCTCATTTTCTGCTTCTGCTGGTTAGCAGAAGGTGATACACACAGAGCAATCTTTGGATAGAGTCATCATCATACCATAGAACTGTTTAATTTGGAAAAGATCCGAGATGCAAACACAGCTTTGAGAGGGAAAACACTACAGAGCACTTCATGTTAAGATACCTTTAAGTAACAATTTTACAAAAACAGATTTTGAGTTAGCTACTTGCTGACAGAAAACGTCTGGGTATGTGATATTTCATAAAAACCATGAAAATTCTGTGCTGGAAAACAGGATGAGAAGGCATGGTGGTAAACAAGACATTTTAAGCAATCACCAAACATAATTGATAATAGAGGGGAAAAATGAAGACAAGAAGGAGAAGACAGTAGCAATTCCAACCAACATATTACATTTAAGCTTCTAGACTGAAATTTCAATAATGAGCAATAATTTCCCAGTTGTGGTAAACCATTGCAACAGATAGCAAATTGTTAAGGATATTGTGTTTTCATCTCATTTCTGACCGTGCAAACAATATGCACTTTCGTGTTGTGTAGAATTCATTGGAGGATCAGGGTCTCCTTTCATAAAGTGACTAAGGTCACAACTTCTCCTAGCATGCATCTAGGGTTCCAGGAAAAAAGGGAATGGAAGAAGCACAAAAGAGAAAGAGAATTTCACTCTTTCTTAGGTGAGAAAATGTTAAGAAATGTATGTATGGTAATAATGGAAAAATATTCATAACTTTCTTTTATTATTCTCTGATGCATTTCTCAAAGCAAAACTATACTTTTCTTCAGAAAGGTTGCACTAACTACTCTAGGTTATCCACCTAGTATGCTACAGACATTTCTCAGGAAAAAGAAAACTCTAGAAGTACACTAACAGTCTACTACTGTACAAGCTAACATATATATTGTTCTAGGGGGGAACCTATCAGTGACCCCATTTCCTTTCTTTCACTGCTACCTAGCATGAATACATGACTTCCTCAGGAAAAAAGTGACTCCTAGGCAGATTATTAGAGGCTTTCCAGACATTTGCCCTGGTAAGACAAACTACCAAACTTAATACAATCACAGCTTCTAAATTTAGACTGAATTTGGCTAGTATTTTAGAAACAACTGTCAGTTTTATTTGTTTTGAAAGATGAAAGATGAATTAGAATTAGAAGAGCTACGGGACAGCAAATCTCCCTTCCTGTTTATCTTTGTAATGATCCATACACTGCTTTGGTTGTTTTCTTTCAACTGGGTATTCCCCAGCAACACTCAGAATGCACAAACTTGTATCTGGTCATAAAGTTTTATTAGAATTCTGTTGAAATAACAGAATTGCAAATAAATTATGCTAAATAATGAGGAAGCTAAATGATTCTACACTGACTCACTGACTTCTTGGCAGCTATTTGTTTAAGTGCCTGAAGAAATAATTATATTGCCTCTGGAAGTTTAGTTTAAAGCAACCAAAACCCTAAGCCATAAAATTTTAAGCAAATAGCAAGAAGTACATGCAAACTCTCAGGGAAAGGGTAATGTGTAAAACTTCTGATCCATTAACAGAATGTAATGACCATGTTTAAAATATAGTTAAAAGATTTCCAAAACTACCAATTACAGCAATAATTTTTGTTCTTTTAGGTTCTCCTCATCTCCCTGCTCCACACAATGAGTTTTGGGTGCAATTTTTCTCTAAAAATTAAGATCATTTTAAGATGTGACAACCAACATTCCACAACAGGGACACACTATGTGAATATCCAGGAACAAAAATGCATGTGAGCAGGCAAAAAGTTTTTCAGGGGAACCATAAAATGCAATTATCATTGTTTTACCATTTATAACTCATAGAGTCCAAGTGGCCTGGGAGAATACTTAATGGAAAACAGCACTCACAATAATAAATTAACAATTATAGAAAGAAGACAATGCATTCCCAGCTTACTTTTAAGTATGAGAAGTCCTGTCACAAATCCATTTTAGGACTCAATAAGGAAGAATAAACAACAAAGAGAACAACCTCATGTCTCTGTACACTGACCAATTTCAGATGAATACGAAAGCAAAAGCCATACATTCTATAGTTCAGCTACTTCACAGTGAAATGTGTACACAGAAGCAGAATTTCACAATTTAAAGATTGAGTTTTTCAATATTCAGAAATGGTTGCTTTTTTACCAGATTTCTTAACTAATATTTTTATTCTCTTGCAAAGTACTTTTGTAGCAGATAAATAACATGAGCTGAAAAAAAATTCCTACCTGTTTCCTCTTTTCAGGTGGAAGCGATGGATCCCCATCCTACAAATAAACAGATATATTTTATTGGCAGCTTATTTATGAAACCAGAAACTATATTAATTCTGTGAATCTAATTGTCTAACACGCATTTTAACGAAAATGTTATCAAATTTTTTTAAATACTGCTGATCAATACCAGTAATACTAACTTCAACTTAAAAAAATTTCTGAAGTTGAAGATTTGTTTACATTTTTAGAACACCAGTTCATTACAAATTTGTGTGGCATTAATTTTCATACTGGTACATTGAGTTGCTGTGGAATAATAATACCACAGTCAGTTTTTGAATGGAATTATCACTGAAACAAATTTCCTCAGAGCATGCACTGCATTTCTGTGTCTTATATAACAAGCACTGCCTCATCAATGCAGAACAAATGAGTAATAATATGACCAGGGCTGTGCAACTGCAGGACTACTGCAAACAAGTACCTAAACATTTTTACAGCAGCCATTATGGACTTCTTTCCAATTTTTTTTGAGGTTCACCTTTGTACCCCAATTATACAGTCTTCATAAAGAACAACCTACAATCAGCTCCCGATACTTCTTTTTCAGAGACTGGTGTCGTTCCCGCAGCTGGTTGGCCATAAGTTTGTACTGGTCTCTTTCTTGCTGACAGGTATCCAGCTCTTTGGAAAGGATTAGCAATGCCTCTTTTTTACTTTCAAGTTTCCTTTTGCACACCAGATACTGCAGAAAAGAAAAAACCCACACATGTAACAAGCCATTTCTACCCAAGCCACTACTGGGTACAAGAGGCTCAAGTTCTCTGAAAAGCTGGAGGAAGACTGCACAAGATCAAAGTCTGACACAAGTCAACTTATTAATAACAATCATGGCGAAGATATCTTGTAGAGAAAGCTTGAAATTCATTGGTAAGGTCACATGTTCACCTAACCATGGTGACTTAGAAAAATTTATCAATTTGAGTTTCTCATTCTTTTCCTTATATGCAATAGCATGAGGAACCATGCAATTTGCCTAGCAGCCTTGACAAAGCTGCTAAAAGGAAGAAGCATTTGCAAAATCCCTTTTCTACATGTGTTTACAATACCTAGCTCCCAAGTAGCAACCAATTATTCCAGCTTCACTTCCCACTGCTGTCCTTCTCCCCACTACCAGCCACGTCCTCTGGGCTCAGTCTCTCAACTGGACACTGAAATGGGACCATGTTACAGCACAAGGGGCTGCATGAATGATAACCAACATTCACCTTGACTATGATGCCCTAATGTCACACGTAAAAGAAACTTAATTATGCTGTGATACTACAGGCACAGGCTCATTTGAGGCAAAAAAAAAAGGCAAATAATGCAGGAATGCCGCAAACACCTAAAAGGGAGGGAAGGCAGAGATGAGCCTTCCCCTGCAGTCATCACTTCTCACGTGAAGGGCTCATGCACTAAGCAAAGCAGAACTCACAAATCTTAGCTGGTCTGCATTAGTCTGATCTGCTTCATTGCCTTACCCCGTTGAAAGGAAGAGTAACGTCCATGTCATCCTCAATGTTACCTATCAGAACTTTCAGGTAACTTTTTTCACTTAACATGATGTTTGATCAGCAGATTCTTATTACCCATCACTTGACACTGCCCATGCTAAAGTATGTATTTCTATTTCTGATGTTACTGACATAAGACGTGGCTCTAAATACTTTCTGAATGTGATCTGCAAGAGACCAAATACCACAGCAGTCATGAAAACAATTTATAGTTTCATTATATCCTCTGACAAGAATACTTCATCATTATGGGCTCCTGCACAAAGCAAGAACATCAGCACTTCTATACTGTTCAAGTCAGTGCTGTTCTTTGGGACAAAAATCATTCTTTGTATGTACTACTTGCTTGGAATTAACTTTGTTAACCTCAATTTCAAGCCAATAAGAAAAGAAAAACTGAGTTTGGTATATTAGTACAGGCAACCTTTTCCAAAAATGGTAAATGCTTAGTCGTAAAAAAGTGGGAAGGAAATGAGAAAAGCAGTTCCAAGAAGGATTTGAACTCTCAAAAAGGACATTTCCACCTTGGATTAATTTTATTTCTGGCAATACTGAAGTTGAAATCCTGCCATAAATTTTCTAGATTATAATGCCTTGGCATCAACAAAGGCAAGTGTACCTACGTACTTATGTCCTTACTGATACCTTACGCAAATGTCAAATCCCCTGATAAAGGTCTGAAAAGTATGAGAAGCTAAACTTTAATATTGTCAGTAAGTGATTATAGTAAACTGCTTCAAACTTGCTTACAGTGAAACATTTGTCAATCTCTCTTCTTTTTTTCCATGTTTCATCCCCTATCTAAGTAATTCTAAAATAAGCCTTTGCTAAATTGTTTTTAAATATTAACAATCTGAGAGTAGTTGCAAATAAAAATAAGTAAAAGCAAACCTCACAATCACTTAAAAAGAAAAACCATCCCAACAGCCTAAAGCCCTGAACCAAGTAGCCTGTCTTGTTCTTTTAACAGGAAGAATCCCAGGAAGAATGAAGCTGGCCCATTCAGCCAACACCTGTGTGGAGTAGAGCAGCCTATACCACGCACACAATGGGAGTGGAGAGAAGCCAAACTCTTGCCTTATAATACCCACAGTACCTGCAGGTGCCTGCAAGCCTTGCTTCAAGTGCTGCTGGATGAAACTGTGTATGAGAGTCAGGAGTGAACCAGAGCATGTGGATTAGACTGTAAAACCCAGTACTTACCCAGCAGGAAATGCAGACCTAGCAGCAAACAAATCTTGCTTCTGCCATGAGTCACAGCTCCCTACAAAGGACACACTCAGAGCATGAGAAGGCTTCACCTTTTACAGCAGCACTGGCAGGGGCTGGGGAATTCTCCACTACCTATTAGCCTGAGTATAACGAACCATAAACAGATTGTGGGAACAGTAATGTTCAGGGTCTAAATGAAAAGGAATAATGAGAGCCTCCTTGTTTAAAATCTGTTTTAACTAGATGAACTATATACTGATGATGTTGGCATCTCTCCTCAATGTAGTATTTGGATTTTACTATAAAAATGACCACATAAAAGACTTTTTGAAGTAATTTTTGCTTTTTACACATATTGACTTTCCCAAATAAACAGAATAAAACCAGTAATAACATAATAATTTGTTTCCACAGCTTATGGTACAAGAAACAATAAAGACAGAGCATTTCTATGGAATCTGATTATTCAACAGGGCTCTGCTTGCAGTTCCCATTACCATTACTGAAGGAAAACCAAATTTCGCAAAGACAGACCTCAAAGAGGTTATTCAATATTTTCTGAATGTTTCTGAATGTTAAAAAACAACGTAGCAATAATGGCCATAAAATGACCTAACAACTGTATACCAGAAATGGGTTCTAGTCAGGGAAATAACTGAGTCCCATCAGCAATTCCCTTATATGGACAAATAAATGCAACAAAATTTGTATGCTGTCAAAAAGAATATAGGAGGGTGACAAGTTGCTTTGGAGCAATGAAAGCAATAAGGCAAATTTTCTCAAACAGTCTAAAAAAACTTATTCAGTAGATGCTTCTGGCCTTCACTCACGTAGAGACTTCTTCCCTTGCAACTGAAGGAAAGCCCACATCTCAGGTGCTGTCTATCAGTGAGACAAATTAATTTTGTTACACACGGTAGTTACTATGAAATATCCTTGCTGTTTTTGTTTAATTATTGGTACAAAATATTCTATGAATTTAAAAAACAAAGTTAAATGACAATCAGCTGCTATATATTCAATCTAAAAGTTACAATGTACAACTTTTCATATCTGTCTAGTGACTTTTATCTACCAACGTGCTGTTATCTGCAATAAAGTAAATTATAATTGCTACAAGGAAGATCATAATAATTAAAGGAATATATATGACATTCTACATTACTGCCTGAACTGCTTTACAGCCTGATGACTATTGTAGTGAAATTGAGTAAAAAGAGACTGACATTACAGAAGAGTGAAACTGCTCCAAGGTGACCCTCTACATTGAACACTTACTATTTGTCCATTGCTATTTTTAGTGACAAATCTGGGTAGATCTCATTAATGACGCTGTAGACACGGTCTAATAATCTGATGAAGCTGGAACATGGTCAAGATTTTAGACTTTCTTTTTTTAAGCCAACAAACACACTGAATTCCTATCAGTTTTGGTTTGGTTTTTTTAATTTGTACAAATTAGTGGCCTATACTTTGGTATTTAATGACAATAATGTCATGGAAAACATCTAATTTTCTGAGAGTAGAAGCAGAGATACTATCTCCAATCTGTGCTTTGGAATCACTGTGGATCATATTCTGTCTTTTCTTGACACTTGAGGGCCTGTGTCCTCAAATGCTGAAGGGCTACGACATTATATTTGGCCTTGAAACCTATCATCTACCATGCTGAGAAACCGTGAAGTCTACTCACCATCTTTTAAGAAGAGATCCAATTGCTACCAAACTGCCTTAAGTTTTATCGTATTTCTCCTGACTCTACTCTTGGAGACAATTTTGCTGCAGAGACTGAAGGGTCCCAAAATGCATTGCAATCTCACAGTTTGGGATGTTTGTTGACTGTGTTTCTATAATATTATATTTCTCCCCTTGACTTAGATTAAACCGTTAACTTATCTGAAAGAGTCAAGCACTCAGACACTCAGAAACACACAATTACTGGCCATTTGCTTGCCATCTCACTTCCTGATATGATTTATCTCTGATAAAACCTGAAATAATGCAGTGACCTTGGTTTTATCCCATCATATCAACTCTGCTTTTCCTGCTGCCCAGCGCTTGCTTCACTGGCTGCCTCCTGGCTGCTGAAACACAAAGGAGGCTGGTATCATTCACTGATGATAGAAGTGATAGAAGCAGCTCCTCAGAACACCATGTCTTGTCTTGATGGCAATACTACACCACATCATATTCACTGGCCATTTAGGAATACCACAATTTAGTAGTTAACACTACTGTGCAATGTGGCCCAGCCCTCAGAAGTTTTGTACACTGTGCATCAGACAATATTATTAATTTCTCTGTTTCACAACATCTCTACGGGTCTCTTAGCCATCCTGAAACATGGAAACATGAAAAGTAAGCACTTGTTTAGTTGCCCAAAAGTCGAGCATGCAGGTCTTCACAGAACTCTCCCACAGCTCCAGAGATTTTTGGAGTGCAGTAAATCACAATGCCAGCTCTTTTGGCATTTTTATTTCATTTTCCAAATGTCAAAGTCATTACAATGCCAACCCAATCAAGCAGAGACCTCAGAGTATCTGCTCTGTTTTGTCCTTCCCTACAGCCCCTGCACTTGTCCACATTAAGAAAAGCTCTTATACTAGTGGCTCCTAATCCTGTTGGGCCCCTCATAGAGGTTTGGCAAATTACATTTCATGCTTTGTTTGAGAAGGAAACATGACAGAATGTTACACAGATAAAATGAACATGAAAAATCTCACCAGTTTTCCTTCCTTTTCTCTCTTATCCACATAAAAAATTGCGCAACCAATGGGAAAGGTGTACTCTGCCAATTACAAGCAGGCTAGGTATCTCTTCAGAATGCATGGAAATCTGGAAATCATGTTGAAATCTAGCTATTTCAACTAAAACTACTGCTCAACAGTTTGGTAAGTCCAAAATTACTAAGTAAGGGAGCTCAAGATACAAGCACATCACCTCCCTCTGTGCTGCTGAAGACTATACACAGTCAATAACCAAGAAATAGCCTCTTGTGAATGAAAAATTAAATGGAAATTACATCTCTTCAAACTAACTTTAGGAGGCACAGTCACATACAAATAGCTGTAAACAGCATACATTAAATACTCTAATGTATGGGAGGTGACAAAAGAAAGAGAAGCATTTTGTCATTGGATTTAATTCTAGAAATTGGCAAATCTGAGGGACCTTGAAGATCATCTAGTTCCAAATCCACTGCCATGGGCAGGGACACCTTCAACTAGACCAGGTTGCTCAGACTCTCATCCAAACTAGCCCCAGGGATGGGGATGAGGAATGGAATGTACTCTTGGGGTAGTGTTTTGAGATTTATGAAGATCACTAGTTTATGGAGGACTTGGGCCACCAAAGTTCTTGCTACAGTCCCTTGTGTCAAACCAGCAGTTATTGACCAGGTCTTCACCCTGTTTACACCGGTTTTTCAATACTCTAAACATGGGTCACTGAGTGACAAACGTAAGATGAAAACTAAGAGTCCAAGCAGCAAAATTCCTTGGCAACTCAACAGAGTAATTCATCTTTCATGTATCTCTCTATATATCTATATATGTATCTCTGTACACCATCACCAATACATTAACTTAGCTAGAGAACAGGTAACATTTATTTTAGGATTCTTGCTCCTGAAGTAAGTTCTTCTGCATCCAGCTTGTGAGATTATCAATAGAAATAATGACTCTTTTATGCTCCTTCAGTGTTTGCTAAGTTGGCTTTATCCCAGTATTCCTACCTACGTCATCCTATTCAATTAGTTTAAAGAATGCTCAAGGTACATGTGGTGCAAAGATTGTTCAGAGTGCCAGGTGCACACTAGGCCTGAAATATGTGTGGCTGTAAAGTAAGTGGAAAAATACATAAATATGGAGGCAAAAGAACAAGCAAGTAGTGGGGAGCATAATAAAAAAAGAGAAAGATATGTGAAAGGGTACAGAGCAAAAGGCACTGAAATGGAACCAAAGACAAAAGGGAAAAAGAAGAGTAAGTATAGAAAAAGACTGACAGACAAAATTTTTTTTTTCTAATGAAAATGAAAAGGCAATCTACAAAATTAATGTTGTGTGTACAAGTGTTTGTGCATAAAGACCACTTTCTTAACACCTGGACTTTTACACCAAGATTTTTAACCTCATCTTATGTTTTAACTGTCTATCACTTGCAATGAGAGAGTTTTTGTTTAGAGATACCATGTCTTTTCTTGCTTGTGTTATCTTGTATTTTGAAAGCATTTCAAGATTTTTATGAAATGCGTAGGGGAAAAAATTACCCAGCAGACAGTGAAACTAGGAGGCCTTGAGAAAATCTGTACCACTGAGGGATATGGTAAATTCAAAAAATTTATTACAAGTTACTTCAGAAGTTTGAGCCACTTTCTCACATACCCATTAGGATGCCGGAGTTAATGAGTAAAACACATGGAGTGAATTACAACAGCCAAAGGAAGAGGAAGGCAAAAGAGGAAAACCTGTATCTTGACAGCACATACTACAGACTTCACCCAGACAAACAGGCTGTAAGCCTGCTGTGGAAACAAAGAGAAAGGAAGGAAAGGTGGAATAAAAGTCAATATGCCTCTAATTTTTCCTGAAAAAAAGAAATTATATGTGTGTTTAAGCATCTACAAGAATGTCTCTTAGCACAGTCATTAAACTTTACTACAATCAAGAAGCCCCTCAACTAAAATAAGTGTTCAATTTTAGGACTGAGTTTTTAGGTTAAACTATATAAAAAGTAAAAAAAGTTCCAGAGTAATTCCAAATTACTTTTTAAAGCAAGGAATGGCAACATTTCCTCTGAACACACCTCATGATCTGTCTCCCCTCTGAAATCACCCCATCCCAAATAAAACGCCCATTTGAGAAATTATTCAACAGTGCACAACCAGGATACTACTAAAAGTGCACTTTTCACTTTCTCCTGGACCATTTTGTGCCTTTGGAAGTACTGTGTGTACAGACAGTCTCCAATTCTGAATGTACTGTACTAGCACAGATCTGGGCCATAAAAACTCCCATTGAAGTGTAGTAGTGACAGGAGTAGTGACTCAGGTATCTTTTTGACAGGTCAGGGCCTTAGGCCTTACATTCAGTTAATAAAATGGAGGAAAAGCCCTCCTGAAAAGAGGGGAATTCACCTGTGTGCATCATAGACAGTAGACTCAGTCAGGTTTATCCAGCCCAATGCTATTTGCACAGAAGTTTTATCTGCTAGCTGTAAGCATAAAAATACTATTTTTACAGTACTGCAATGTAAAAATCAGCATGCCAGCCTACTTCATGAGTTTGGCTAATAAACAGATTTATCTTCAATAATACCCCTTTAAATTATACTGACTTCTAGTTGTTTTGAGTTTGATAACTTACCCTCTGTGAAAATGCGTACCTGTAAACGACGTGGATGTTTTAATGGGGATGCAGTGAATAATGAAGTTTCTATTCATGTAACTGGAAAATCCTCCACCTGTTGAGGCTCATGGGCATGGTGCTATTGCATTCTTTTCTCCTATAGTAAAAGTGTCACCATGGGTCTCAAAACCCTTTCATATGTGATCAAGTGAAGGAAGAACACAAGGCATGCGGCACAGGGGCAGCCCGGTCACCCAGCCCGGTGCCACAGCTGGGCTGCGCTGTTCCGGGCCCGAGGCCTCGGCCATCCCCGCAGCTCAGGGAATCCTCGGCAGTTTCAACCAGCCACAGCAGCAGCAGCCAGCAGCAGCAGCGCCTACAACTCGCTCTCTGCAGCCCCAGGGCGCTCAATACACGGAGAGGTTCGCAGGCCCTCGTTGCCGGTGCTCCGCAGCAGGGCAGGGCCGGCGGCAGACGTGGCCCACAGCGCAGCCGTGACCGGCACAGCTCGGCACAGCTCGGCACAGCTCGGCGCCCCCCGCCCGCTCCTCCAGCCGCTGCCGCCCGCTCGGCCCGGGTCCCCTGCCGGCGGCATGCCCCTCTCCGCGGCATTTTCTCGAGGCGCGGGGAGCAGCTGGGCCCGCCCCCCGCTCTGTCTCGGTGCCCGGCGCCCCAGCCTGCGGCCCCCCGCCGCCTCACCTCGCTCAGCAGCCCCTGCCAGTCGCTCTCGCTGCGGTGGGAGCTCATGGCTCCGGCGGGCCGCGGCGCCGGTGAGGAACTCCTCCGGCCCGGCCTTCGCCGAGCAGCCCGCGGGAGAGGCGGGGACTGCGGCCACCTCTG
>VXBI01009105.1:86298-182714 GCA_013397375.1 Toxostoma redivivum
CGGGGCCGGAGCGGCTGGGCCCGAGCGTCACCTGCCGAGGGCCGTGCGGGAGTGTCTGGGGTGCGCGTCCCAGAGAAGGGCCCTCCTCTCCTTACGTGCGCCTCCTGCATAACAGCGTGGCACTGCCGCCATCCCAGGCTCTGGACAGTCAGACTTCCGTGAGGACTGGTCGATGAGGGGAGCGGTAGCAAGGAGGCTTTAGTATTATATCTATGTGTAACAAAATTATCTACACACTTCTGTTGTGTGTGTAATGTAAACCTCAGTGGGAGGACAAGGCAACCACTTTCTCAAAACATGACAGTGGAACACCGCCCACTTTGGGCACAGATCTCCGTGGTTGCTCAGTTCACGGAGGTGTAAAATCCTAATGACGCAGGACTTGATCTGGCTTCATTATTTCCCCGTTGGCACAGACGCCCCTCCATCAGCGCTGAAACCCAAGCACGGCACCCACACAGCGTTCCTCAACCTTCCTGATGCCTCTGCTCCAGCCACGCCCTCCGCAATTCCCATGGCTACAACATCCCCATAGACCAGCTCTATCTACCATGATGTGCGATCTTTATTGTACTCCTAACACGGCGTGTCCCCAGAACTTCTATTTTCCAAGCAGAGTCCAAGCATAATTGCTTGAATTTGAGCAGTTTAACCCACAAGTACTCTTTGTTTTCAATAATACCACAAACAGCACGAAGCAACATGATAAAATATGCATGCCTTGTTCCTTACTACAATTTACCCATTGCTGAGATTTGTTTGTGGCTTGGTGTCTAGGGACAATGTCTTTCTGTTCTCTAAAATGGCTTAGAGAGCCCCGTTTGACAATTTCACATCCCTTTGAGCAGCTGATGCCTTGCCCTTGCCACTGAGAACATTTCTGTTCCAGGTGCTTAATTAATGGCATGTATGGAAAGAAACATAGGCCATATCTAAACTCAGCGGGAACTCTCTTTGAATGGAAGATTATAAATTTTAATAAATGCCTGGGGTTATCTCCATATTAAAAAGAAAGGAAAAAAAGAAAGGTCCAGGAGAGCAGCTAGTTTTAGTATGGAACTTTAGTTGGATATTTACAAAGTTCATACATTTCACCTGCAAAGTATTAACTTAGACATTTTCTCCAAATTCTAACCCATTTTCTCCTATATTTGCTGTTCATCATCTCTCAGCATTCTGTAACTTTAATGCTGTAGAGGGTACAATTTTGTTTGCTATTTGTCCATATTTTTGTGTGGTTTACCTTGTCATGTGTGTTATATATCCCAATCCTGCATCTCCTTGCAGGCTTCTCAGCAAACTGTTTCTGAAAGCAACACCTTATTTGCACAGGCAAATAGCAAATAGTGAAAATTAAATTAACAAGAACTGTAATTTAAGTCACTGCTTAAAAGAATTTTTAATTATATTACAAATGCAGTCATTTTCTTCGTGTTGTTAATAATTAAAGTTACTACACTACACTAACTGCTAGTGTAGATGAACCAAACAGAATCTTTTTCCCAGTTCTGCTTCTCATTTACCGAATTTGTCTCCTTTGTTTTCTTGGTTGTGTAGCATGCTGGATTCAGAATACTCCTGCAGAAAGAGCACTGCTTTAAGAAAGATAACCCTTCAAAAGCCCTCATTTTTGAGGGATGTCACTCATTTTAATCCCAAATATGCTCACACTCCTCACAAACATAAGGTTTTAATTTTTATTGATGATAAGTATTCAAATGAGAAGTAAATATTCAAGAAAAAGAGGTTATTAAAACAAAAGGAACTCTCAATGTTTTCAGCTCTTATGATTTTATCAAAAGGCTGATGAGAGCTGGTGTTTTTCAGAAAGCACAAACTCTTGTATGAGAATAACCACTTTCTTTTGAAGTAAAAGTAAGATTCAAGGGAATAAATTAAAAATAAGCTGTGCCTTGAGTACATTTGATAGGATCAGAAAGAAAATAAAAGAACCCAAATATGTGTTTTTAAGTAATCGCTTTTACTTCCTGATATCAAGACTTTTGTAATTTGCTTTGCCTTTTTCTGTTCCTCTCTGCTTTACTTACTCGTTGTTACTGCAAAACCCCAATGTAACAGTCTCAGTCGGAGCCAGGCAGTTTTGCCAGCCTCTGGGCAGGAACAGATTGACATACAGGTCCTGTCTTAACTCAGACAACCAAGTTAAGAAGATGACAGGAAAGAAATACTATCACCCCAGTTTATAAATAGGAAACTGAAGAGAATAGTGATTGCCTTGCCCAAGAAAACTGAAGTTTCAAGCAAAACCAGGAAGCAAAATTGCAGGTTTCAGGAATACTAGTCTGCTGTTTTATAGCAAAACTAACAGAGTATCTTGTGGGTCTTTTTCTTGCCTGCTGCAGCAACGGCTTTTGCACCATTGCCTTGCCAGTATTAGAAGAACACAGTAAACGCCTGAGACAAAAAAATCATCTCTCAACCTTCCTCTTCTGCTACCATCCCATTGTCTTTGTCTCTAGATCTGTTATCTTCTCTGCTTTCTTCCTCTATACATTCACTAGATAAACTTATCTGCTTCTAGTGTTTCATCTTCCTCCTCTGCAACTCTGCTTTGTGATCAATCTTTCCCTTAGTATCTTGATTTCATCTGTCTTTTCACCAGATTACCCTCTACTTCTCTAAGCATTTTCTACATTTCATTAAGAAAGCTCCAAACTTTCTAAAAAACTTTTTTTTTTGGCCTGAACAAATTACACATTAAGATCAGATCTAAGCAACTGTGGCTCATTGATGCAAATACTCAGGTAAATGTAAGAGATTTAAACAACAGTTTTTGTTTGTAGGAGATTTAATCAACATTTCTGAAACACAGCTTTCAGATATCAGCATCTTTGTCATAAATGAAGAAAGAAAATAGCCTGGGTTTGTATCCATAGGTAAGCCAATGAAGGCATTGCTTCAAATTTTGCTGCCTCTTTTTGTCAACATTTGTCTGCTCCAGTACATCATCATTATATCTATGTCCAACTGTAAGGAAATGTATGAGTAAAACCCCAGTGTAAATCCTTAAGATCTGGACAGGCTACATAACTGAAATATAATGAAAACATGTAGTGCTTATCTCGTGAAGGTTGATTGAATCTGACTCTCCATGGATGTTTCAGGGTTCCATTTAATCAGGGTTTAAATACTTCTGAATGAGGATATAAACTCTCAATGATAAACCATTCATTTTAGTACTCTTGGTAATTTTATATTGGCATTATTTTATTTCATGTTCTTGTTAATCTGATGGTAACCACATGCTCAAAACTTCGTGCACACATTTTGGAGGAGGTATAGTGTATTTGTTGGGGTTACCATTACATTTAGCTTTTACCTGTTCCCATATTTGTTTTCTTTCCTTTACTTTTGCCTCTCCTTTTTTTAGAGGCTGCTTTTTGTCCATTTATATTCCAGCTGCACCTTCTCAATTTTCTTAGGTTCATTGCTGGTTTCACTATCCTGTATCAGCTCTTCTCCTTCACCATGCGTGATCTGTCAGCAGGACAACATGATCTGCAGATCAGAAGCAGTTTAGCAGTTATTAATTTGTGTTGAATCCTTTTGTGGCCAGTCAAGTCCATGAAGGACACATCTTAGACAAACAACGAAGATCACTAAAATGGTGGTGTTTCTCTTTTCCTCTTCAATGGTTTCAGACTTCAAAATATTTCTTTCCTTTGTGTATTAGATGCTTCCTCTAGCATTAAAATTGGAGGCAGTCTTTATTTTCTTCTTTTTTTTTGCTTTTTAAAAGCTATCTTATGACTGTTAGTTCATGCAACTGAATTCTGGAATTCAGACTAGAGTATCTCTCTTCTAGAGTGAGAGTGGAAAAAAGAATTTTGGGGAAAAGAAAGGAACAGATTATGATCTGCACAAACCAAATCTATGAGGAAATTTTGGTGGTGAGGTCTGGCAAAAAAAGAGGAAAAAACCAAGGCAAAGCAGCAGTTAAGAGCAGGGAGTGCAGGTAGTGGGCAGGTGCTCATGGAAAGAATTGAAGGGAAAATTGTAAGATGGTGAGGCAGAGGAGAGACTGCAAGTTTGGAAACAAAATTATTTTGGAAATGAACAAACACATATAACCAAGAAAACTGTCCTAACTTTGAGATTTTCTGAGTGACTGAAAATCCGCAGTGTAGAGTGTTCTGTTGTATAGATTTTCTAGTAGTAATATTTTATGCATGAATTTATATGCAAGTGCTTTGAATAATTTTGTTTTAAAGCCTAGTTTCTCCAAAGCCCTGTGATGTTGCAGCATCTAACTCTTAATCACACGTCTGTCTAGAGAAATCTCTGGCCTCCAAATACCAAAGTCTTTATTGGAAAACAGCTGATTGGGTTCTTCCCATCTTGCCTAGGGTGGAAATGCTCAAAAAATGGGTTGGTTGGTGGGCACAGGTGTTAGAGCAGATAATTAACCCAAAAATTTCTAGCAAACACCAATTACATGGAACTGTTCAGTTCAAACACTCTCTCTTGTGGACATACTTAGCCTGACACCAAGTATGGTCTTCAGTGAAGCCCCCCAGGAACACCAGGCTGTGGCTGAGGCTCTGCAAGATGCTGGTGGCACTAAACCCAACTTGGACAAGAAGGCTCTAAGTTCTCTAAAGTCATCTTTAAAATTAATTGGTTTGATCTAGGCTGTATTGGAAAAGCTTGGCACTGTTGTCTGTCCTAGTAATAGCAAATAACCATGTAGAGATTAATAACAAGTTTGTTCACCAGCAGAATTTGTGGCTTTTCCCGCATCATAAGAAAAACTCAGTAGGAACTAAAAGATAGCGGTAAAGAAAACAAGTACATCTCAGAGCCTTTTTTAAGGCTTGTCATTACAGTTGAATAGAGTTAGTGTAAATGAACTCTGTTTCCCCAGAGGCATCAGATTCCTCCTGTCAAGACAGTCTCTCAAGAGAGACTTGAAAGTCTCTCACTGCCCTCCTGCATAATTATTCTTTTCCTTAAAATTTTCTTGCTACTGATGTAACTAAAAATCGAGTATAAGATCAGAGAAAATATTTTGTCAAGTGACTCAGACAGGCACAACTGATGGATACTAAGCAAACATGTACTGTGTTTTATTTCCCTCTGAGTACACTAAAAAAATATAAAAAATAGTTCATTTTACTAAAAATCCAGGTGGGAAATTCACATTACTTTCTGCTACTATGAAGTTGAAGAGTGACCCGGTACTGCCATCAAATCTGACATGAGTGATTTTTCAGACTTGCAGGTTCAATTTTCAACTGGTGGAATATGTCAAATCCCTGAAAACTGTCAGACCATTGCAGAAATGTTTATTACTGTGGCCATACCAGACTTCAGCATGAAGACCATCACTTTCCATATGTGGTCAATACTCAGCAGACTGTAAGAAGAGAGCAATATGGGATACATAAAGTGCAGCCAGCTTGATCCTGTTCTTTCTAGTCAATTTAGAGAGCATAAAGAAAGAAAGCCCACTGGCAAAGAGCAAAAAATGGAATTGAAACAGAACTTACTGAGAATATCATAGCAAAATAATTTTTCATTTGAAAATGTCTGTCTGGAAAAAAAATAAAATCTCTCAGCTTTGGTGTGCAGTTTCTCTGGGTTCTTGAGGAAATTTCCCATCAAACCCTGGCAAGATGCTTCAGAATGGCAGTGGCACTGAGCTAAGTTTGCCTAGTTTATGTCCAAATTACACAGACTTTTGGGACTTCAGGCTCTGCCTTTTTAAAGTGAAGTTTGGTGAACATTCTCTTACCTCCCTGGAAACTTGTCCAGTTAGTAAAAGCAGTTGAATCAAGGAGCTGAAGCTTTATTTCTCATCCCAGATAAGACTGTAATAGAAAGGATATAACTTCTCTCTCTTCATATATATATTTAGTTATAAAAGTGCAACAGATTTAACAGAAGTAATTAAGGGGTTTGTATGCTCCAGGTTTGAATCAAATGGAAAGGAACAGAACCTTCTCATTATCACAAGAGCTGTTGGAGTAGATGCTGTTCTGGAGTGACTGTCTCTTTTCTTTGCCCCTACTGCTCTCTTGTATGGGGGACACCACCTGCTTCTTTTCCTGTGTGAATTCTAATTTTTCAATTTCAGATAATTGCTCTTATACCTAGTACTACCAGGTTGCTTAGGAGCATTTTGCAAGTACATGCTTCCCCTTTAACTGCTCTGGACAAGACATAGATATTATGTAAAAGTTGTAATGTTACTTCAAAATCTCACTTGGTTTATCCATTTAACTGATTAGATTATGATCTTATTAAGTTATTATTCCAGTGAAAATAGATCTCTATATTTAATTTTTTTAACACTGCTTAATCTATCTTTGAACTTCATTCCTTTTTCCTTTTTTGTTATTGGTTTGTCACTGTTTATTTTAAAAACAAACACTTTCCTTTCACTGAGACAGTTTTTTTTGTTTGTTTTCATCATGCTTGTTCATCATCAAATCAATTTAAAATATAATCTCCTAGTGAGGGTTCATATGTGGATGGTATACTTACTTATTCTGTCTGACAAATCATGGAGGCATCAGTCAGTACCAAGAAGAACTTGTCTTGGTTTGAAAGTCAGGAGCCTCTTTTTAAAATGGAGAATGTAAACCCCCTCCCTCCAAATGATTATAATTTTGAAATTAAGGGGCTCTTCAGCAAAGATATGGGAATAGGAATAACAGTTCTTTACTAGGAAAATTAAAATAGAAATACAGTATTACAAAGAACAAAACCACTGACAGTCAGAATACAACCTGACACCCTGTCAATCAGGGTGTTGGTGCAGTCCCATTAAATGGTGGCTGCAGTCCTGCTGGATGACAGATGTGGTTCAGTTGAAGCAGTGCTCCTGTAGAAGGGTACAGTTTTCCTCTGAAGGTCCAGTGATGATGTGGAAAAGTCCAGTTTTTCCTCTGTAATCCAGTGGAAAAAGGCTGCATTGGTGTTCTAAATCTCAGTTTTTATCTAGGTAGGAAAGGCTTGGCTCCTCCCCCTGGCTGGAGCATCTCCCAATGGGATGATGTAATTTTTTCAGTCATGCAGTGGGACTCAATGGCCCATTAACAGATGATATCTTCCTGGAGGAAGGATGGGTTGTGGAAAAGATAAAGATGACTGTCCCACCTGATTTTATCAGATGGCCCATCAGCAGAGGATATCTCCCACGGAGATAAGGATCACTGCCCCACCTGGTTTCAATGGATGGTGATAGAATACATACTTTTGGCCACATCTTGTATTGCAACCTAAGACAGAACTCCATAAAACCAGATAAAGTAGTGGCTGTGTGCTCCGAATTGTATTCAGGAGTGGGCAGAAATCACAGGCTGAAGTGTCTCTCCCTGGCCCTTGCCTTATTTTTCAGAGGCAGCTTATAGGGCCAAATAAAAATTATGAAACAGTTTCTGAATCACAATTTAAGCCAAACATACTTAAATTAATAAAAAAATTGATTTCAATTAATTTGTACATGCACAT
The DNA here is from genome assembly GCA_013397375.1 of Toxostoma redivivum. Lineage (NCBI taxonomy): Eukaryota > Metazoa > Chordata > Aves > Passeriformes > Mimidae > Toxostoma > Toxostoma redivivum. The sequence continues at coordinate 93,775 of VXBI01009105.1, forward strand.
CTCTGGTACTTTCTTTAGCCATCTGGTTTATATCTACTGTCTTTTAAAAGTGAGATTCCTGAAACCTGCCAGTAGAGCACGAGAAGTAGTTTTATGGCTGTGTACAAGCAATTTGGTGTGGTATCCAAAAGGAGACAAAGACACTCAGATATCAGCTGAATAGGTCACTCTACTTGTTTTCCCAAAAATATTTTCTTCATGAAGAGTTTTCTCTGTCACAGACTTGAGAGTTTAAGTCAATATTCTCATTAAGTAGGAGTATTTTTGTTTTTAGAAATGCATACATTTAAAGGGTGGAATAAACAAAATTAATTAACGCTTTCATTTTTGGAGGTGTGGTCCAAAAGCATCACACTGTTCAACTTCAGGGTCAGAAGCTAAGTTTCATGGTAGAACTTTAAATGCTATAAGGTGCCTAATTTCCATCAAAACTTTTAGATGTGTAGCCTTTCTCTTTTAAAAGAATCAATAACACATCATCTAACAGAGTGTATTGAGTTATGTGGTGTTGCAATAAAGCAGACAGGACTCAATTTCTTCATGTAGGAAAAGCCATTTCTTTATTCACATAACTCATTTTTATACAGCCTTTGTGTTTAGTGCCAATGGCTAGTAGAATTTTTGCTACTCAATTCATTGGTTGGTAAATGGCTAGGGTGTATGTCTGTATGTCTTGGTTAGTTTTCATATTTTGTTCACTGATTCTCATGAGAAAGATCTCTTGTTACTATAGGCGCAGCCTGTTTTCCACCCAGGAATAGATTATTATGCAAACTGATTTTCATTCTCTCAATTCCTTCCCATGGGAGCTTAACTAGCTGCTCAGCTGCACTTAGAAGAAGTAACAAGCCTAAGCCCTGATTTTATAACGCTTTTCTTTTATAAGATTTCTACCTGTATATAACAATGTAGCCCCTCATTTCATGTTTCAGCCAATCTGTGTACAGAGAATGAGTCTTTATTGGAACATCGCTAGTTTTTAGGACCCTTCTATATGAGCTTGCTGTTTTCAGTCACATTTGTACTGAATTCTAGGCTGTTTCTCAGTCTGTTCCTAAAAGAAGGAGAAAAAAATCCACTCAGTAAGATGAAGTCAAAGCCTAGTTATTAAGGTACTTTCTTGGACATTTTGCTGATGGAGAGTGCACTCTGTACTTCCAATTCCGCATTGTGCATGAGTTTCACTAACAGCACAATGTCATTTTTTTCATATTTAGTGGTTGGGTAGATTCTGACGCACCAGAAAAATGTATCTGTTTCAATTTGGTATTTAACAAGGTGCACAGATGGTGTTAAAAGGCAGGTAGAAGTGGTTAATCACCTGTGAATTTTGGGCATTTTTCTGCTGTCCATAGAGGACTTGAGAAGTGCATTTACTGCATGGGTTTCTCCACCATGATTTGCATTTTCATGGTTATTTTCAATCAATCACCCCAGAGTGGTTTGCAAGTCTCTTCATTCCAAAGCATTGAAGACCTGCCCATGTCCACATTCCTAGCGCAACAAATTATTTGGGACCTGAATCGTGTGGTATTTGATATTCATGTTCAGGTAAATCCGTACCTCATCGCACCCTGAATTGTTTCATTTTAGTGACACCATCTGTTTCTTGTGCCTCAACCAATTTGTATTCCATTTCAAAAGTTGTCCCCTATGCTCAGCTTTCTGACCTTGTAAATTGATCTCCTGTACAGTCTGTAACAAATACTTTCCTGAAATCTGGATGAATTATGTCAACGATTTCAACAATTTTTATCAATTCAGCAATGCTTTGAAATCACCCTAATACATTTGTCATACATGATCCTCTTTTAGCAGAACCAGGCAGCTTTCCCTTTACTAAATCACATTCCTGAATGAATTGTAATCTGCCTTATAAATGTTTCCATTATCTTGCTCATTACTATAGTCTTACAAGTCTGTATTTTGTTGGGTCTTCCCAGTGTCTCTTTGACAGCTATTGAAGACACTCAACAATGAAGTGCATTTCAAGTAAATGTTAATGCTTCTTAAAAGAAGAAGAAAAAAATTAAAACCTAGTAAGATGTACACCTGGTGTTCAATAGTAGTTTTAGAGATTCACTTAAATGAGTGGAGAATAAAGGAGGATTTCTTTATTGCTGGCAGTTAGTGGCAGTGATGGATCATGGCATAGACATTCAGTGTGGCCAAACAATTTCAGTGTATAGAATTTTATATAGCTACAGCTAAAATTCAATGAACTGATTCAGAAGGTTCAGGATAAACTATAACAATAAGTTAAACCCTTAAATCGATTGGTATTTTAAAAATATAGGGAGCAGCAAGATGTCATCTTCCTTCACAGATCTAACTTTAACTGGAACTGTAAATCCAGAGCAAAGTATTGGTGGATAAGAGTATATAATGTGTGATTTAAGACCCATCCTGGAAATCAGTGAGGATTTGAGTACACCAACTCTAAAACATTATTGGAGCATTATAAGGGTCCATCCAGAAAGTTTGGAGGATTTTTTTTTAAGAAAAAAGATAAATTTCATATCTTAAAGAGGCTATTTTTGAAGAGTGCCAGGCAAGATGAGAGAAGAAAATGACTGTGAAAGAAGCAGCAGAGTAGCAGAGGCATAGATAACCACTCATCCTACTATCCTCTCAAGATATGAGCTGAAGATGATTTCTATCAATGACTTCCAAATATAACATTATTAAGCTTTCATTATGTTGTCAATCTAATTTGAATGTAAGTGATTTGGAGCACATGGCTATTTTGCATTTGTGTTTGTCTGTAAAGCGCTGCTCCCCAGCAGCCAGGAAAAAAGAGAATTCTTGGATTAGAGGAGATAATGTCTTCATTGAAAGTCCTATGTACAAATGTTTTCTAATCACCTTTGTGAAACCTAGCCCTGCTATACTACACAGAGAAATTCTTCTTCAGAGTAAGAGGAATTGCAGCTTATTTTTTACTAACCCAGGAACAGCATCTCTGCTTTATGAGGAATGGGAGATACTCCTGCCACCTTACATTAGCTTCTAGGGAAAAAACACCTGAATCCCAAGATTTGGCTTTGGTGATGACCTGAAGTTCACAGAACGCTCAATATTGAACAACCTTCATGTCTGAGATGAAATCCTGAATTCTCACTGAAGTGAAATAGAGTTTTTTCATTGACCTTAGAAAAGCCGGCATTTCAATTCTTCTTTTTGAGACAGGAGTTATTAAAGTTTTTGCATTCTGTGGCATGGTTACATAGAATTGAATGCTACAGAGCACTCAAGCAATACAGAAAATATTATCCCTAGATCTGCAAGATCTAAGAGAAAAATACAGCTTGTTATGTGCGGGCAAGTCCACCTTCCTTATCTTAACTCCAAATAAAAGCATAAGAGTTTAACTGAAAGACAATTAAAATCTGAGAACATGCTCTTTATTATCCTACTGAGTAATTTTCTAGATTTCAGCTTCCCTTTCCCATTCTCTCCCTCTACAATGAATCTACTCTAAATCTCCCTGGTTTTGTTGCATTGTATTTTTCTTCTCCTCTTTGTATTTTTTTTTCTTTCTGCTCTGTGACTCTAGATGGGGCCTTTTTCTATCTGACTTTGTTTCATTTATGTATTTATTTATTTGTTTAATTTATTTATTTATTTGCCTGCATTTGAGCAGAGCCTGACTGAGGAGCTAGTTCATAACTATAAAACTCTGGACTGGAGAGGCTTTCCTTGCCTGAATTCCCAGATCCGCCAGCGGCCAACCCATGGTTCCAATCTCACTCTCAAATGAGGGCGGTGAGCACCTCTGTCTCTTGTTACTTTGGGGCATGAGCTACATGTGCAGCTGGATCAGAATCCATTGCAGAGCACTTGTGAGGCACTACAGCACATCCTACAGGAGTCTCCAGTAACAAAAGCCAAGGATAAAGTCAGACTGCAAGGGTAACTACTGGCAGCAGACAGAGCCCCTCACTCACCGGGGTGTAAGCACAGGCTGTGTGTGACAAACATGGGTCTGTCAAGGTGCTGTTGGACCACCACCTTTCCCAGAGAGATACACAAGAGCTGGGTCAAGCAGATCAATCTGCAGCTCTTACAGAGAATTCTCTCTGCTCCCTGTGAGTGTGAGTCAGGTGTATGATGCAGGACTTCAAAAAATGTCAGCCAATGCCAGCAGAAAAATTGACCAAACAAGATGAATACCTGCCATAAAAAGCCAGGGATATAAAAGGTATAGGCTTAAGCTAAGCCAAGTGCATTGAACATCCATCTGAGAATATAATGGGAACAGTTGAACATATGAAGACAAATACTGGCTCCACCCTAACAGACAAAAAAAAAAATAAAGATTAAAGGGCTAAAAAGAAAAGGAAGCTATTAAGCTATTTACCTGGGGAAAAGCCAGGGGGGTGGGTCTTGCCTTCATACACCAGGATGAACATATTGGTGGTGTGTTACGTTCTGTTTGTGGGAGCTGGACTGCCCTCTTTTCACAGCAGCAAGAGGTGTGTTCAAGCATGTGATGCAAAGCATGGCCAGTCCAAGCACACAGAGCAGGTCAGGGGCAGGTAGTGGTGCTGGTGTGCAGCTGCAGAATGGCTCAGTGGGGAATGCTTGCTCTCCATGCAGCACACGGCGTGAAGGACAGGCATGATGCAGAAGGAGAGGAAGAGTAATGGTGCTTTGCATCCTTTAGAGACTAAAATGCTGCCAAGCAGAGGCTGTCGGGTAAAAGAACCAGCCCCGTAAGAACTTACGAAGGGTGCAGAAGCAACTTGGACAACACGAAGCTGAGCTGCAAGCGTGTTCCTGTGGCAGAGTCAAAGCACTAGGGCATTACCTGCCAACAAGCAAGTCTGAGTGCAGGCACTAAACACCTCCCAAGCAACAGGAGAAAGCAGTACAGGAAAGCTGAGAAAGGCAGATCCTCAGCAGAATGCTGGACACGAAGCTACTCACCTCCCAGCCCATGGGGAGTGGTCCTGGCATGGAAGAGCAAGCTGCACGCTGTGCAAACTACACACAAGATCAGGGATGTTACATGATCCTACATGTGAGTGAAAAATAGCAGGATTTTGTGACTTTTCAAGGGTCTGATTCATAATTTTTGGGTTCCAAGTGAGCAGCAGTAGTATTGCCATTTCTGTTAAACATTCCCCACTCAAGGATCCATTCCACGCATATCATACTTTTTCTGAATTTTACAAAAACTAAGCATGGTAAAAGAACATACAGGGAAAAGCAAATTATGATAAAAGGATGGGAAAACTTCATGAAGTTGAGCAGTCCACAGGATAGCATTTACCCTATGGCTTATCTGCATAAGAGGCAGAGAGCTGTCCTGTCCCATGCAGGCTGCACCTGAGATGTTCTCCCACAGATATCTTGTGGGCAGCAGGGCTGTGTTGGTGTGCGTGACCCGGACCGTGGGTATCATACCAGCAAGAGCCATGTGGGAGTGAACCCCCCTATTGCATCTCCTGTTGGAGCTACCATTTGTCTTTTCTTTTTAGGGTAGTGATTTAAATCAACTCCCAAATTTTATACTGGCATAATGTTAGGATGAGAGCAGTTAGTAACCAGTGGGGGAAAATACACTGCCACAAAAAATAAATAAAAATTAGGTGTTCTGTTAGAGTATTGGGGCATTTCAAGCCTCGGGGGTTATTCATGTAAATGAATCTTGTGCTTATTCTGTCAGGGAACACAAATCAATAGCACATGAAGGAATAAGAACCAACAGTCTTAAAATCCCAGATGAAAACAAACCACACAAATCAGATCCCGTTATAGATTTCAGGACCATTCTCTTGATCAGAGAGAATTTTTCTTCTATAAATAAAGTTGTTAAAGGTGACTTCACATTAGAGTGAGAGTTTTGAATTTACCTCCCAAAACATCTGAGGTGTTTGAAGCATTGTTTTACTTTTGGATCAAGCCCAAAAGATTTGAAAATATGGTTTATTTGGACAGCATGTGAAGATTTGATTGATCCCAGAGCTCTGTTGGCATAAAGATTTATTGAAGTGTGCTTTCTGGAAAACATAGTTGACTGTCCAATGCTATCACCACAAGCACTAGATTCCCCACAAAAACTAACAGCTTAGCTATGACTCTAAATACAGAATTTTCTCTAGTACAGAATTTTTTTTAAAATTCTATAAAAACTGATTGCAGTAAAGAGAAATCAGCCTTGATATCAACTCCATTGGCAATCCAAATATCTGGCATTTCCCTGCTGCCCTGTCATCTGCTCACCAGTCACAACACTGAGTTTTCTGCCTCCTTGTCTCTGAATCCTGAGTTTCTACTAGCTCACATTTTCCAAGTGTTTAGATGCATATGAGAGCAAGATGTTGAAACACAGGAAGATATTTCCTTGGTCACTTGCACCTTGGATTTGGAGACCTAAATTACCTGAGACTAATCTAAATTACCTAACTTGTTTCTAATGAGAATGAGTTACAATGTTTAGTTTGAATCAGAATGGCTTTCAGTCTATGAAAAGCATGCTTTGCATCTCACAGGGTATGTGTAGTTCCATGGCAGAAAAATGCAGATTCAGCCCCTATCTGCACTAGCCATATGGGTACCCAGGTACCTTACCTTGCTTATCTGTGTTTAGAGGTCTTTGCTGAGCAATGGAGCATCACTTTAGTCTTTCCACAGTTTGTTATGTTGTTTACAATCTTACTCAGACTGCTGTTGAAAATGCTTTTTTTTCCTTTTACCAGCATGAAGTTACAACATGCTGTTACTGTTTACAGCAAATAGGCTGGCATGACTGTGCAAGCTGAGGAGGAAGACACATGCAGTGGTACATTTGCTATAATGCTTTCACAGAAACTTGAATATATACTATTTTTAATAGTTTTGCTATCAAAATAGATCATTTTGTTAAGGAAAAGAAAAAACAAAATTATTTGTGGAAAGTATTATGGAAGTAAATAATTTGGAAATGTTACCTGCTGCCAATAATTTTTTAAGAACTGGCCCAATTTTAGTGACATCTTAGAGGAACATAATACTACCTAGTCTGTTTGGAGGTATTATATACTTTCCAGAAAAAAAAAAAAAAAGGTAAAAAGGGCAGGATGGGGAGGGAAAGCACTAAAAATTACTGCAAGGAGAAAGCCTGAAAATATAATTCTGATTACATTACTTCCAATTTCACTTTTACCTATAGAAGTCGATCTGTCAGATGCTCTACAAAAGATGTGGTCTAACCTCTAGGGAACAGCCACACTCATGACCTAGAGCAAGAGGCTGCTCTCTGAAGTTGTGAAATTGCATGCAGGTATTTGAAGCCTATATGGTATTTTTTGTCCTACTTTTAGTCCTCCAGCATAGTGTGTGTATTCATGTACATGAACTAAAACATGTTGCTCCCTCTTGGTAATATAAAAAACCTTGTCAACTAATGCATCAAAAGCACTTTTGTGTCTATCATAAAATCATAGAGCTATAAAAATGAGCTCTGGAGCTCATTTGATCCAACACCTTGCTCAAAGCATGGGAAATGTCAAAGTTAGGTCAGGTTAATAAGGCTTTGTGAGGTATAGTTCTGAGTGTCTCTGAGGACAGAGATCCTACAACCTCTTTGGGCAACCAGTGCAGTGTTTCACCACAATGAATGAATTTATTTCCTTCTATCTGATGATAGGAAAGTGATGACCCAATGTGGTCCCTCCCAACCTCACCTGTTCTGTGATTCTATCTAACCAGAATGTCCATAACAGCAACTTGTGTCTGTTGCCTCCTTGTTCTTTCGCTGTGTAATACTTAATCAGGAGAAAAATTGTTCTCTGTTCCATTTGACTCTACACAGTCCTACCCATAAGGCAGGGAGAATGAAGATATTTTCTGGCTATTAGAGTTTCTTTTTCAGGCTGCCTTAAATGAAATTACATAGTCAATTCTCCATCAACAAAAATAATGGCTGAATTCAATGGTTTTTGTTGATGCATCACATTGGTGTTCAGATACAGGATTTCCCATGCCACAAGGCTGCCTTTACAAGGATTAACAAGTCTTCATTTCTGTGGTAGAAACACACTAGGTTTTTCATATTTTTGAGAAATATGAGGAACTAGGGATATTCACTCTCTTTTACTTTGTTATTAAAACATATGTGTCAGATCTGTAACCACTGAAATAGCTGGTTAAACATTATTAATGCATTTATAAATGCATTTATATTACTACATATAGGTAGAGTGTGTAGATGGGAGATTACTGTACAACCTTAATCTAGACTGGCTTGCTTAATTTATGTTCAACTGATTTACAAAGAGAGTCTGAATTAGAATATTTTCTTTAAAAATTAACAATTAATTAATCATAATTGTTTTTATACCCATAGGAAAATAAAAAATTAGATTACTACATTGATAATACATCTGGATGATTAGGAAATATGACAATGGCCACCACAATTTCTCATCTCTTCTGAGGTTCCTGCTTCTACCTAAGAGCAGTGGAAGAGGTCAGGGCAGCCCTCAGGCTGTTTGGCTGATGCTCAAGGGACATATTGGCATCCTCCTGATATTCCTCTCAGTCTAGCCCTAAGTGACTTGGTCATGGACCTGTGGACTTAGGGAAGAGTAGAAAATGCAACTCAGGTGTTCAGCATCCTGTCCTGAGGCCTAATCATATGCCTAAGTGGAAGAGCTCCCAAGTATCTCTTTCAGCTCCAGTGCAGCAGAATTACTCATGTATTCTCTTGAGAGACCTGGATGGTCACAGCAGTGCTAAAGAAGACAGAAACTGATTTAAAGGCAGAGACAGCAGCATTGCTCCTCTTCTAGGTTGGTTAAAGTCATTAGTAATAGTATTCCCTTTTCTCTTTTCTAGATCTGGAATTTTTATACAACTGCTGTTGGAGAAGGGAGACTTTCAGAGCACTTCCTGAGGAGTCTTGCTTTTTGTAATGATAAGACTTGATATGAAGTACAACATTCTCAGCTGAGCTCTGGTTCAGACATTGTTGACTGAGGTGGAATAGCACAAATGTGGCAGCTGTCTAGATATTCCCTTAAACATCACTCTAATCAGGACTACACTGCATGTTCTGACACCTTCCTATACCTTGAGACTGAGGGTCAAAATCCTATTTACAGAGTGGTACAATAGGGAGACAGTCTTCTGCCCTGGCTCCTGTGTCATGATGGATAGAAGAGAAGAGTTCAGCCCACTGGGGATATGGATCCACTGTTCAAAGCAGTTAGGATATACTTCAATCAGTGGTACCAGTGCTCTGGTGAACGTTTCAATGGATTACACAAGATGTCATGTGGCCTTGCTTTTCTTCTCTTTGTTCCACTGAGCACAGCTGCTGTAATTTCTTCAGCATCTAAGGGGGCAAACCCACAGCTGCTGCAATGTAGGGAGAAGGACAAGAGGTGGGAAACCGTGGAGTGAGGCATCTCGGTTAACTAGAAGGAGGGGCAGGGCTTAGGTGCCTTATCATGGACCATGGCAGAGGCAGCTTGAGCATCATGAGATCCCAGAGGAGAGGATGTACCCTTGGTTCATGGGTCATGAAGAGCACAACAAATCACAAGTCCCTTGAGGCTCAGACTTGCCAGCACTGTATAAGCCTACCATTAGTGCCTTTAACTCTGAGTGTCACTTATTATGTGCTAGGGTTCTTTCATGCTTCCCTTTCCTGTTTGCAGAGGCTTGTTTAATTTTGCTAACAACTTTGAATGAAGATAAGGCCCGTGTGTGTAATAACAGACTAAAATTAAACTTCAAACAAATTATCTGTTAGGGTTTAGGAAAATCTTATCTGGGGAGGAATTAATCCTTGCAGCTTGTTTTGGGGCTTTAGCAGGCCACCAGGGATTTGAAAGAGAACAATTTCTCAGGCTGGAATATACACAGCAACTGGAACAATGTGCATAATTCCGTGGATATGATAAAAGAGAAAAAATCCCAGAAAGACACATAAACATCTGAAGTGCAGCATGAACTGACTGCAAACCAAAAGCAGCTGCTGTAGATCATCAGCTGTCACTGTCAAAGCCCTAGTCTTTTTGTGACCAATGTCCGTGCTTCCTTTGTCACTGCATATGAGGACAATTCTGTAAGTCAGCTCCTATGCCCTAGTGCTCCCTGCTGCAGGGTTTGGAGAGCAGACATTGCACCCTCTCGGTGATGTCAGGTGTCCTGATGTCTCAGTGCTTTGAGAAGATGATGTTGCTCAGACCAGCCTATTAATCAAATCAACACAGAGGGGGAAAGAAGTGCCCATGGGGGTTACTTTGCTGAAAAAAATGCTCATGTGGCTCAGCCTGCTGTTGGGAATGGGATGAGAGGTTCCCATTCAAGTGGGGCTGGCAGAGACTGGGAAAAGTCAACCCCATTTGAATGCTACCACCCCATAAAGGGTTGAGGGATGTGTCCCAGAAACGATTTCAGACTAACACTTTAGTTCTGCTATTGTGTGTCTGAGAGACAATAAAGACAAAGACAGGAAGACATCTCAAAACACCTTCTTACCCTCACACCACAGAGATATCTCAAATTTCCTTTTGCAAGAGGTTCCTAGTAGAGGTCTTTCATCTTTTTCCATTAATATTTTCTTTCTTTCGTCTTAGCTGTCCATACCAGTTGTAGGGTGAAGGAGCTATAGGAAGAGGGAATAAGAAAGAAAAGGAGCTTTAATAGCCAGGAGGAAATAAATGGGTGGTCTTTGGAAGCATAAACTAGACCAATAGTGAGGAAAATCACAGGGAGGAAAGTCCAATGTTTATTGTTTTTAGGTTTTCTTAAGCATATTTTTCTTGCAGTTCTGGGGCCATAGATTATGCAGGGTTCAGAATGAAAAGCCCTCTCGGAACTGCATAGTGGTACTAGAAGAGAAAGTGCTTGAAAACCTTGTCTCAAATTGTCATTATCATCAACCACACAATGGGGTAAGATGTTAAGTCTTAGGTGGAAATATGCAGTGCCTGAACTCTGCAAAAGGTTTTCACAGCATATACGGTATATTCCACTACTGTTTTGGGAATATTTAACTACATTGCCATGCTGTCAGATTGCTATGGTTTGGGGTACTTAGAGCAACCAAATGAGTAATAGAATGGTTTCTGTGTCCTGAAACCCCAGAAGACTGAATGCACCCATTTGTCCAAAACATCTGACTGTATTCCCTGAAGCTGTTTACAAAGAGGAATATCTTGCTTGACAGAAGGGAATGCACTCAGAAGCTCAGAAGACAGCAGGAAAGCACGAACAAATAAAGAGCAAAACATCCATTCCACCTCTTTGATAGGTGGTTTAGATTCCTTCCCTTGTAGACAATAGCTCTTTGGACACTCTCCCTTCCCACCCACTCTTCCCTCCTCACAATTTGTAGCAGTTGTCCTTTGGTATTTGCAGGTCTGTTTCTCACTCGAAGAGCCCCCAAGTCACTTGTGACCTACCATAATTATGCAATGTATTAGGAAGTTAAACAGCTGAGAACTCACTGAAGTCCAGCTCTGCTGTCCTCCCCAGCCAGCCCCATCTCAGCAGTGGTACATATCTGCATGGTTACTTCACCCTGTCTCTGGGCCTTGGCAGAGATGGCTGAGCACAATGTGTGGTCTGCCTGGTCAGAAACCACCTCTGTCTCCAGAATACAGCTCCCTCCACTACCTGAGTTGCTTGTGAGCCTATCTTGCTTATCATAAATCTCAGATGTCAACAGAGGAATTGAGAACTAGGGAAGGAAAGATCTTTGAAATAATCTTTTCATTCCAAAGAGTCAGAAAGCGAAAAAGAGGACTTCTTCTTTACTTCTGAATTTTCTGCCAAGGACACCAAATTTACAGTCACTGAAGCACAGTGGCAGACATGTGTCAGTGTGCAGTGCAATGATTTCCAGCCCAAAAAAAACATGTGCAGCATGGAGACCTGAGGATCTAACAAGTCCAGAAGTGCTGTGTTGGTACAATACTTTGCCTCAGTCATGAACCCCTGTCAAGTGGGCAAATTTCCTCGGTCTCCCATTCCTGTTGGTCCCCAGCAGGGCTGCAATCACACGGATCAAACATGTTGCTCTTGGTATTTGTCTTACATACCTAACTATCAGCCTGGAAGAAAACCAACCACAGTGTGCACCAGCTGAAGCTGTTCTTTCATGCTATTTCTTGAAAGGCATTTAACAACCTGTTAGTAATCACTACCTGCATGGTTTTTCTCAGTCGGCAGCCAAGCAGGATGAGGCAGAAATCTCTAGCAACATGATAGAATTTCAGTTTTTAGTCCAGACTTTAACTAAGCACAGAGGTCACTACTGAGCAAGCTCTAGTCCATGCAAAAGGAGTATGTAATCTTGGCCACACTTCAAATGTGTGCTGACCTGAAGAGTGAAAGATTAGAGACAAGATGGTGTGCTGAACTCATGATATAATAAACCAGCTCTTTTTCACCTTCAATTTCCATCTATAACACCCATACAGGTCTTGATGACAAATGTCATATGTTTTATTGTGATGGATATTACTTGCAAAAGGGAAATATGTTTCCAAAGGATTGAATTTGCTGCCATGGGAGACAACATAAATAATTTGGGGTTAAATACAAAAAGACAAAAGAAAGCTCTCTTGTTAGATTAAATACAATCTCACTGCTTTGCATTCAGTTTTAGAGGGTTCATGAATATCTTTGTTTTCCATAACCTTGCATGTTATTGAAAAAGATCTTTCATTTGCTTCTACTCTTTGCAATTTCTTTAGATATTCTATTTCCTCGCATCTGCAGAAACTGAGTTGTTTTTTGTGTGCTTGACAAACCATCAACATCTGCATGTGAAAGATTTCAGAGAGAGAAGAAACAGTAAAAAAACAGAAGATAGAATCCTTTCCTAATCGTTTTTCCTTTGATTTTCAGACACTTGTGTAATAGGATGTATCCAACAGTGAATTTTTCTGAAAATATATTTAAACTGAGCAAATTCAGATTTGATTTGTTGACACTAGAGAACAAACTCTGTGAAAGAAGTAGTCTGTCTTGCTCAGAAGCTACCTCAGACTGAAGCTGTATTTTGATTTGAGAGCATGAACAAAATGCAGAATTATGCAGGATTTATTCCTGCTGGAGGTCATGCCTGGAACTGGAGGGTTGAAGTGGCACATTTCAGTACCTACTCAAGATCATGCTGTAAAATGCAGGGAGTGTGGCAAGGCACTGTGACCATCTGGGCATCTGCTTTCCCACATGAAATGTTTTGTATAGGTTTGTGCAGTGCCTTGGAGACAACAATTGCCAAGTTTCACCAAGTAAAGGAAGAGAAGACCCAAACCCCACCCCTTGAGGTTTGCACCAACTGGAACAATTTTCCTCCCAGTTTATCTTGCTGAATTGTTCGTGTAAATCAGTTGTTTCTGACTGAAATTTGCTTTGTACATAGTAAGCTATAGGAGCAGCTGCCACAGGCTGGTGCCCTCACCAAGTGGGAGGAGCTGCTCCCCAAGGAGCTCCCATTCCAATTTTCTGTTGCTTGAAAGAATTTAAATCCATTGCTTATAGCATTCTGTCTTTTCCCTAAAGCTCCCTTGGATGCTGCCTGCGTCAAATAACCACCCATCACTTCCAAGAAAGAAAGGGGGTTGCTTATCTATTCTCATTTCTAAGTGTGGGCTCTGGGGAGCACCAGGACTCAGACCCAGACCCTGTCTCTCCTTGGGATTGGGGAGGGTTGGGCTTTCCTATCACCCATGCTGTTACAAATAATAGAGGGCCCAATAAGCATTCTCCTTAGCCTATCCGTGGGGAGACAACTGTCAGCAACTCATGAGTTACCTCAGATCAAACAGCTTGTGAAAAAGCATTTTGTCACAGTTGTTATGACTGTAGATAATTTCTATAGTGTTTACATAAGTGTCAGAGTTCATGAATAACTACAGATAATTGGTGTTCTTCAGCTCAAAGGGCTCAGCTTAATCCTGCGCTAGCTGACAGTGTGGACAAGTGAAGTACAGCAGGATATCCATAGATGAGCCTGAGATGTTTCTAGTGAAGACAAACTTTGTGCCTTGGGCTGCACTTGGGAGCAGAAGTGACTCACCCTCTTTGCTAAATTATACCTCTACGTGGGGCATGCATCAGACTTCAGCAAGCTCCCAGTTATTCCAGAAGTTGGTGTGCTGTGCCAACTCATTACTTCCTAAACAGCTCCAGTGTCAGTGCTGAGTGGTGACTTAACTGACTGCTGACATTCACTGAGGTCACTAAGCTAGGTCTATACTTAGGAACACTTCGGTGCTGCAAATGACATGGAATTGATTCAATCTATACAATGCCTTGTCTCTGATGATCCCTTCTATCACAGGTCTGACCAACATGGACAATGAAAGTAGAAGACAAAATTAATATTCAGCTCACTAACTAAAACCTGGAGAGGAGTCTCACTAAAGACAGCACCAGTAAGGAATTGAATAGCAGCTGAAAATGTGAACATTCCTGCATTTTTTCCTAAGGAATCTAGTGAGCCTCTACGGATGACTGCACCAAATATGCAACATTTCTCACTGCAGAGAGGTCTTCTTGATTTGCACAGCTCTCTCTACAGTCAACATATTGCAAATGGAAACTTCCCTCTCAGTGCTCACTGAAGTGGATGTCTGTGAGAAGGCCCAGTGCCTATGGCTAGATGACAAAGACACGTACAGATCCATTTGGCAGCCTTGAGGTTTCAACACCTTCGTAAACTCCCAAATTCAGAAGGTAATTGTCACCCCCCCCCCACCCCTACAGCTGTTAGCACATCAGCAAGTAACTGGTGCCAAGCTATAAGAACTTCTTTGTTCTCCTCTGCCCATCACACCAAAGGGCCATGATTGGCTCCAGCTGGCCCTCATTGATAGCAGTCTATCAAAAATATCAAAAGACAAATTATCCTCAGCTGACCTGCAGATGTTGCTACCAGACACCCTTCAACAATAAAGATAAATATCTCAGCTGTCATTTAAGGGGAAATGGCATATGGTTCTTCAAGTCTGATGATTCAGACATAATAATCTAGCAATTATGAAGACAGAGGCAAAGAAAGAAAATTGAAAGAATATAAATTCTTTATTACCTTTCATTTAACTCCTAAATCTATCTTCAACCATGTCTGAGAAAAGCAAAGGGACCAATCACTATTTGTTACTAGCAAGGCAGCACAGGATTGGCAAGTATGCCTGCACGTATGTGCATTCTGTTTTAATCAAAGGGTGGCAGAAAGGTATTAAACTGTCAGTTTGTCCTGTATTTCACTTTATTCTCTTGACTTAGGTCAGGTTCATCTTTAATACACGTCGGAACAAACCATGTGAGGGCCATGTGTGTCCTGCAATGCTGGAGTGGCTGGCTCAGGCTCACCAGCTGCCTGCACCTCTGTACCTGCTCTATCATATGGAGTAGAATTCAGCATGGATACGAGCACAGCCCTCTCCACACAGTTGTCATCCAGGATTTCTTTATAATTTTCCAGCTCAAAAAGCAGTGAATGTTGTTTGTTGTTTTTTTTAATTCTACCTGCACCCATCTTCAGCCCGCAATACACTCCAAGCTCATCCAGTCTGTTTTTGAGACAGAGAAGGAGAGCTGGCCAGGCTTTCACAGTCCCAACTATGTGGGGAATTATAGGACAAGTGCTAAATATTATAAATCATAAAAATTGGGTGGTAGATATTCCTCAGATAGAGGTAGCTGCAGTAAGTTTGTGGGGAGTAACTACAGGACCCTGTAGTTACTTCATTAAGTCTTAATTTTAACGATTGCAAGGTGCAACCCAAGCACCATAATCAGATCCTGAGGTGACAGAGGCACAGATAATTGTAATGAGCCTTCCTCTGAAATGAAAGGCCTGCAGCTTTCTCCCCAGATGCTAATAGCACAAAGCAGAGTCAGAAAATGCTGTCAGCAGGAACCAGGAGAAGATGGGGATCCAAGGGTACCCCTGGGCTTCAGAGTTTGCTAACAAATAGTAGGCAGATTAACTAGGGTTGCTGAGGTAACTTCTGTTTCCTCTGCCTATTTCTAGCTTGCTCTCAGAAGCATCCCAAGTAAACCTACACTATCCTCTTCTCATTTTCCATAAAACTTTGGAAAAAACTTTTTTCCATACTGGCAGGACCCAGAAGAAAGAAGCAGAAGAGAGGGATTAATCTATATGCAGCTCTCTGTCCATGTGCCAGCCCAGGCTCCATCCACATTGACCTCACCAGCTTTGGGTAGTGAGTGCTTTCTTGACCCCTTGGTCTTTCATTCATGGGACTAAAATGAAGAATTAACTGTCAGGGCACACCTGCAACTGGAGGATGAGTCAGCCCCAAGGGGCTGCTGAGTCAGAAGAACTGAAACAGCCACTAAAGTTGGAAAATGAGCATTCTTGTACAATCCAATGCTAATGTCCAAGCAGGAAATAGAAATGAACTTTGGAATAGAAGTCAACAATTACAAATGAATAAAAATGGGAGGAATGCTACCAGAAGCCCTTCATTCTGGTGATGTCATGGCTCCCAAATGCCCTTCAGAAATGCAAATTGCCTACAATGTAATAAAAAGGGCATTTTCTAAAGTGTGCAGAGCTTGCATAGTTTAATTAAGCATAAACTAGGGTGACTCTTGAAAGGAAAATGATGTAGATTGCATTCTCTGAGTGACCTTGGAAAGGCACTTATAACTTTCTCTACACAGCAATTAAGTAAACTCACATTTCATATGCTGTCACTCCTATTCCTTTCCTTTATTTAGAAAGATATTTTTTGTTCTCTCACATTCTCTGATCTGACATTGATTTATCTCTGTGCTTAGAAAATGTGATTTGTTTCCCTCAAAGTAACTAAACCTTTGTCTACAGCCTCACCATCTCTAGTTTCCTAATCTCTACTTCAATATTACTTATATTAAACTTCTGGCACCTGCTTTCCTTACTTTCCACCAATTTCTACCTAGGCTACTTCACTGACATGGCAAAACTGGAATAAGGAGATGCCTATTGAAACTTCTCATCCAATCTTCCCAAGACCCCCTAGTGGCCTTGATGGAGTGACTGTGTCAACAGACAAAGGAAGAGCTACAGATGCCATCTATCTGGGCTTCTGTAAAGGCCTTGACGTGGTTCCCCACTACATCCTTCTCTCTAAATTGAAGGGAGATGGATTTGATGAGTAGACTGTTTAGTGGATGAGAAATTGGTTTTATGATCACATCCAAAGGGTTGTGGACAATGGCTCAATGTCTGAATGGAGATCAGTGAGAAGTGGTGTCCCTCAGAAGCCTGTATCAGGACAAGTACAGTTCAATATCTTCATTATTGACATAGGTAAAGCAATCAAGTGCACCCTCAGCAAATTTGCCAGCCACACCAAGCTGAGAGGTGCTGTTGATACAACTGAAGGGCGGGATGTTATGCAGAGGGATCTGGACAAGTTCAAGGTGCAGGCTCAAGGAAATCCCATGAGGTTCAAAACCAAGTGTAAGGTGCTGCTCCTGGGTCATGGCAACACCCAGAATCAATACAGGCTGGAGGAGGAAGGGATTGAGACCAGCCCTTCAGAGAAGGACTTGGAGTCACTGGAGGTTGAAAAGCTGTACATAAGCAAATAGCATGTGCTTGAAGCCTAGAAAACAAACTACATCCTGGGCTGCATCAAAAGTACTGTGGCCAGCAGGCCAGCAGGGGAGGTGACTCTCTGTTTCCACTCTGCTCTGGTGAGACCCCACCAGCTCTGTGGTTCCCAGCACAGGAAGGACATTGACCTATTGGAACAAATACAAAGGAGGGTCACAAAAATGATCAGAGGGCTGGAGCACGTCTCCTATGAAGACAGTGAGTTTATATTGCACAGCCTGGAGAAGAGAAGGCTCTGGGGAGACCTCATTGTGTCCTTTCAGTACTTAAAGAACACCTGTAAGAAAGATGGGGACAGATTTTTTGGTAGGGCCTGTAGCAACAGGACAAGGGATAATGGACTTAAACTGAAAGAGCATAAACTCAGAGTAGGTGGAAGAAATTTTTTAAAATAAGGATGGTGTAACACTGGAACAGGTTGCCCAGAGGTGTAATGGATGCCGAATCCTTGGAAACATTCAAGGTCAGTTTGAACAGGGCTCTGAGCCCTGTAGCTGAAGATGTCCCTGCTAATGGTGGGTGTGTTGGACTCTTCATCACACAATTCCGGGGCAAGAATGGCAATGGTTTTTGGGGGAATGGGTACTGTGGGATAGATTAGGTTTTTGTGGTTGCTGTTTGAACTGTTTTCACAGTATCAGTCTTTTATTTTGTGGGGGATCTAACATCATGTGGCCAGCTGATTTTGTCAATTCTGAAGGTCAGTTTTGAAGTCCATTAGATCATCAAGCCTGCAGTTTCTCATAAAGGAGGCTGACTGTATGGGGAATTCAAGAGTTGTCAAGTGCCTGGCTTGCTAGGAAGTAAAAAAAGAGACCCAACCAGTGTTAAGAGCTCAGCTCCATTGCTACTGAGATAGGGAGTGAAAAAGAAATCTCAGTAATGCCTGGCTGTGAGCAGTGCTGCCAAGAGGGAGCAGTGGTAGCAGCTCATCTTGGTGGGCCAAGAGTGAGTGAGACTGAGGGGATGACTGGGACTCTTACAGCTGTTCTTGCACAGCTGCCTTTAGCTTGACCTTTCAGAAATACCCTGCTCTGTCTTCCCCTAGAAATTTGCAGAGGAGTGACCATCCTGCATTGCTCTTTAGGAATGCTTTTCTCTTGACATCTTGCTATGACTTTCAAGGAGTTATAGATACTTTCCAAGGAAGATTTGAAGAATGTGGTAATGGGTGGGAAAAAAATGTTCACCTAGTAAGGGCAAAGAAAGCAGGGGAAGGTAGATGAGGAAGCAGTGCTGATTTGCAACTGATATTTGCTGTGATGGAGTTTCAGTGAACCACACCGCAAGGGCTGCTGACTCATAAAAAGGTAGAATACCCAAAAGGAAAGCAATGATCCCAGCAATTGCATCCCATTATGGTATGTCAGACATGTCTTTGATTGCACAAGCCTATAATTAGTTACAGAGAGTTGTGCTATTTCTGAAGAACTAATAGGAAACAAAAGAATTACCCCCTGTCTTAGTGACTAGCAGGATCAGTGGACAACGCTCAAGGATGGCTTTAAATAAAGTGTATTCACTGCTGATAGATTTATTTTTTTCAATTTCAGACAAAATGTCAATGATTCAGTAAAATTTAACAAATCTTTAGAGACCCCAGAGCAAAGATCTGAAAGCCTTGGAAGTAATTTTAGGGCTTGTTTTCTATTTACTCAGCATGTAAGAAATCCACTTAGGTATCTTAAGTATTTTTTTTAATTATTTTGAAAATCAAGATCTCTTTACTTTGTGTTAAGGAAGAACTGAGTTCACGAACGAAACTCGCAGCAATAGCTGCAAGGAAGAACTGAGATCACGAACGAAACTCGCAGCAATAGCTGCATTACTTCCTTGCTAACACTAGATGGGGTGTAAGGAAAGAGTGAAGGGAAAATCAGTGAAGAGCAAAACCTTGGAGGTCCGAACTATCTCAGGCACAGAAGAAAGATTTAACTAATCTGAGCATGGCTTTCTCTACCTTGTCAAAAGCCAAACTCGATCATAAATAGACAGGGATCCGTTTGCCCACCCTGCTTATTCCTCTGTGGATCCTCGGAACGTGGGTGTTTTAACACATGTGACACACCACTATTAGTCACATTAGCTACATTTTATTCATATATTGAAAGAGTACATATACATGTCAGTAGCATAGATTGCATCAGCTCCTCTTTACTAAAAAAAGCTCAATGTATATACAACTTTAAAATGCTCCTGCTGTAGCTAGTGTATATTAAATCAATGCTTATATAAACTAACAATCTTTACATAGATTTATGTATTTTAGAATACATTAAAAATTATCAGTGGCATGTTCTGTTATCCTTTTTCACTGTCCTGATGGTATACCATTTCAATGAATTATGGATATGTATATTTTATTTACTATTCAAAACAATTTCTGTTACAGAATATAGGCCATGGAGACAAACCTGTGGTTGCATTTGGAATGGCAGAAAGTATTTTTAATGATTAGTTATTTCTGTTTTTCTGCCTGTATCCTGCAGCTTTTCCTTAGGAGCAGGAAGAGCAGAACAAGACTCCTTTTGAGAACTTGCCTTTGTTCAATCCTGTGAAAAGTACCATAACCTTTTCTTAATCAGCTGATGCATTTTGTCCTCCCTCAGCTGCTTTGACCTCCTGTGCATGAGCTCAGCAGAACAGGAAGGTCAGTATCTGACTGCAGGCTCTTCCTGAAGCTGGGAGTGATGCTGAGCTGGGCTTTCTGACCAACACAGCCACTCAACAGAAGCGGCAGCCTGCCAGCAGAATTAATTTCCTTCACTCTCTTCTTCTGGTCCCATGTGAATGAGCTAGACTCTTGTGGATCACTTTATCCTCTTTATTAAGCCCTCCTCTGCAGAGACCATTTTAATTTAATTCAACTTGATAGCCAAGTCTCAAAATCCCCTTGACTCTTGAAACAGTACAATCTCCTGGTATTCAATACACAAGCCTTTTTCCAGCATCCTCTTCAAGGATCCAATTTCTCTAAACTAGCTTTTCACTCTGACTGATGCCCCTTCCTGAGTGACTAGAATGCACAGTTGAGCCCTAAAAGAAAGTGCTGGTGCACTGAGAAATGCCACTGTCATCAGAAAATCTAACTCTAGTGAAACTTGCATGCTTGACAGAAAAGCAATACAAAATGCTTTCCCACAACATAGGCTAAATAAGCATTGCTTGCCAGCCATATCCACTTTAAAAGTAAACTGGTAACATGGTAAGAAGATGCATTCACTGGCAGACATGAATATCTTTGTTTTGTCAGATTTGTTAGCTTAATCCTAGGAGAGCTATTGCTAAACCCCACCACAGAGAGTTGGTTTGCACCTGCTGGTCTTGACTGAACCACTGGGACTGACACCACATTGGGATTTGCTCAGTATTTCAGAGATGGACCAGGTTGCCAGTAGTAGTTAAAACAAAACCAGTTTGAACAACTCTGTAGGAAAAAAAAAACCCTCACACATAATTGAAAATCAGAATGAGTTATGTTTCTGACAGGCCAGTAGTAATTTTATTTCATAGCAGAGAGGCAAAAGTTGAGGACTGTGGTATGCCAAATCACTGGTAGGTTTATGACTCTTCATGGGAATCCTTACACGTAATCCTCTTCTGCAGCACACTTCACACCCTGGATATCAGAAAGCATATGAGACCATCCCTGTTTGTGATCATAGGCCATGTTTCACATGTCCAGGGGAAAAATGTGAAACTCACTCAGCAGAAGGATGGTGAGATTGGCCTAATTATGAAGGAATAAAGGACAGGTTCCTTTGCTCCTCCAGCTTTATGCAAAGGCTCCCTATTATCCAAGGCAGCAGTGCAGCAGCAAGACATGATGAAACAACCTAGTAGACTAAGCAGTAGGGAAACTTAAAGAAATATGTTGTGTAAGAGAACAAACAAGGGCTCTGATACACAATTTTGTTGGGTAAAGGTGGCAAAGAGCCTTTCCAGGATAGCAGTCCCTTCCTGTTATCCTGAGAGAGGCTCTGTGTGCCAGGACGGCCCTATTTAGGATGACTGAATGCCTTGGTCTGTAACCACCAAAAACACCAATGAAGCACAGTCTGTCCACATCCTCCTCTTCAGCCTTTAGTGGATTGGCAACCTGGCAACAGCCTGGACTCACCCAGTGGAAATCCTTCTTGAAGGCAGGATTAGCTCTAGTCTGAAACAGCTCAAACAGCTTGGTTTCAGATGACTTGGTGATACTGAAGTCACAGTTAGACTTTAGCCAGAAGGAAGATTTCCCAAACACAACTTTGATGTCTCAAACCTGAATTTATTGCTAATGAGCTGTGCTGGGGGAGAAACACTGGACAATTAAATCACCTCCAGTGAGTGGAGTGCATCAATGTTGACATGTGTTTCTGCCTTCTGGAATGAGAGTACACAAAATAATAATATGTTAAACACCCAGAATCTACTGGAAATCACCAGGAAAAGTATGAATTAGGGCAAAATGGAATGGATTTCTGGAATACCTATTAAAACAGGGAATGGGTGGGATTTGTAGTTGATTAGTTCATGGCATCATGCAGACCACTGGTATTTTCTGTCTGTGTTAACTTGTTAAGATCTCACAGTCCTGAAGGGTCACATTCTTCCTGGCTACCCATTTACTGTGGGCTGGGCTACTTGTCATGCACAATTTGTTGCTGAATAAAAGTGAATAATGGAAGAAAAATGGCTATAGATTTTGACTCTCTCCTCACTCTGCAATGAATCATAATGATGTCTTGGATTTACTGTGAACCAGAAAGAAAGATTTTGAAGGGACAACTCTGAATTCTGGAATGTTCCTGTTTGCTTTTACAATTAATCAGCAACCATGAAGAGCTGGCTCTAATATTAAAACTTACACTACCAAAATGTTAGTTCAGCAGTCAAGATAATTTTTATGCTTTGTATGGCTCACTCTTCACTTTCTTTATGAGATTCAACTCATAAAGATTCTTTATGAGATGTTCAACTCAAGGTAGTTTTCTGGATAAAATTTAGATTATTTTCTTAGATGTCAACATTAATTCTAATGCCCTGCACTCCTCTTTGAATGACTGCAGATTGTGAGATGCCTTTGAAAAAGGATAAAATGGACATGTCATGCAGTAACCAAGTAAATGCAGTCCCTGATTAATACGCAAGTTTGAAAAGTTTGGAAAATGTCATCATACTCCATAGGTGCACCCTGTTTTTGGAAAGGTCTCTTTTTGTTTTGTTTCTGTATTAATGTCATTCTACATAAATTTCACTCCATCAGCTTTTCATAAACTCAAGTCAATGGTGATATGTTCAAATATTTGAGTGTTTCCTTTAAAACTAGAGGCAAAGAAAAAATCTCTTCGATCTGTTGACACAGCTGTGAAAGACCGTGGTGCTTGCACATAGATTTCTTTAAATAATCTGAATATCTTCTTTTCACCATCCCACTGGTAAATCTGGGAGAAGGTATAGTCACTTCCCAAGGCTAGGTAATAATTGTTCTTGAAGGAAAAAGGCTGCAGCGTCATGGCTCCTCGGGATGGAAGGGCCTGTATCTCTACAAACTGTTTGCTATTCCATTTCATAACTCTGGAGTCACCAATGAATCTTGTCAGTGTGATGTAAAGGTCATCTTGCATCCTGAAACTCTTCACAGCCAAGACATCTTCCATGTTGGGGATTTCACTGTGTGGGACAAACTTTTTGGAAGCTTTGTTCCACTGGAGTATAATGGGCACCTGGGCACGGCTAGAGAGAATTAAATGTGATTTCCCATCTATATCGAGAAACTCAGCATCCGTGTCCCTGAACCACTCGTGAAGAGACTGATATGAATAAAATCCTTTGTTATTCCACTTATACACTGTAGACAAACCTGCTTTAGAGCTATCTGCTATGACAAAAAACATTTCGCTGTCTATCTCAAAAAGCTCGATATCATTTGGCTTGGAAATGCGAGATACTTCAATATCCTGGAATTTGACAAACTTCGTCCAGCTTTCATCAAACTTGTAAATGTGTGAGCCACCAAAGAGCTGTGCCACCACCACAAAGACTTGGTCACCAACAAGAATGGCTTTACATCCCACTATAGACTGACCTATTGCCCAAAGAAAGAAAACAAAACAGCACACATATTAGCACAGCACAAACCACCCTTTACACCGCAGACATTACCAAATGACCCCTCCCCTCTTTAAAACCTGCCCCATCTCATAATTTTGTCTTCTGCTACTTGCCACCAGAGCACATTTTCAAGATTTTTGCTTCCCAATAACTGGAGAGATGATTTGTCCCACCCTGCAATGTTTGCAAGTATGATGTACCATAAAATGCTAATTCCTTTTTATGCAAAATACTTTTTTATTTCTCTGTTTGTTCAAACACATGGTTCCTAGTGTCCAAAACAATTATTTAAGCTAAATTTTATTTTAAAATTACAAGAGTTTTTATCTTGCTGTTCATCAGATATCTGAAATTCTCTTATTCTTGTAATGTCTATCTTCCCATCTTAACTAGAAGAATGAAATATAATATATTTTTCTTGCTCCAGAAGGGTTAGAGTCAGCTTTTTGCTAACGTACACAGAAATATTGATGCATCTTGTGGATATATCACCTGACAGCAGGATGAAAAAGATAAATCTAACTCTGTTGTTTGTGTTGGGTTTTCTTGAGATTTTGTTAAACTAGAAATATTTAAGAATATTGCAGTTACCAGACAGGTCAGATCACGTTAGAGTCTGTTTTGAGAATGTCAAGTTACACTAAACAAGAACCACATCAAAAAAGTAACAATGAGGCTATTACGATAGGTGTTGTTGGAAGCAGAGAGGAATTTGTTTGTGAAGCACACAGTTTAAGTAGAATTATAGCTGCACAAGTTCCCCAGTACATCCTTGGTCAGGAGATTTACCCTGGCTCCTCCTGGTCCCCTGCCTGTGGCTTTCAGAGCTGGCTTGGGATCATCTGCCCCTCTCCCAGCATAGGAGAGGTGGGAGTAACTTCATCTCAAGGACAGCAAGGTATCTGCAGCACAGACATGAATGGTCGAGCCAATCCATCCTTCTGATATAACTTAGTCAAAACACAAACTCTAGCAGGCTTCCACCTGTCTCCTGTCTCCTTCTGCAGAGGATAGCAATGCTTTTCTCTTCGTGTTCACTGTAAAGGCAACCTCAACAGCTAACTCAGCTACATAAGCCCATGTTGTAAAGGGCTAAATTTAGATATACAAATACCAAGCATATGGTAAGTAGTGAAATTCTCTGTGGAGCTGGCTCCAGAGCTCTACAAAACACTCGTCAGGCTCTACAGGAGGCTTTTTATGTGCCTGTGTCCCCTGGCAAAAATCTCAGGGTCATGTACATTTCAGAGTCCAGAGCTCAAGCTCAGACCTTCCAGGAGCAAACTCTGGGTGTGGAGCTAGGATACAAGTCCCTGGCAGAAATGTCTCCTAATCTAGTCATTCAGAGGAAGGTGAAATACACCTGGAAGGCAGCTATCTTTGCAAATGAGTCAAACTCTCAATTTCATTTCCAGAGATTTTCTAGGGCTCGGCTAGCTCTCTCTGGGCTGTTGACTCTTCAGTTTACATCCCTGGTACATATTTTACCCTAATCTACTAAAACACAATGAAACCTAAAAGAGCAACATTTTTCATTTCCAAAATTTCCTGACAGAGGGGTAGCTTCTTGTAAACTTTTGTTAGTGACACACACAGCTGATCTCAGGAGGTAAGTGCTTGCTGCCTTTGTAGAAGTCAACATCAGAGGAGGACACAGCATACTCTATGTCTCCCAAAATATAAGGTAAAAAATAATCAATCACACACAACAAGGAAGAGGAGGGAAAGATGCTCCATTGATAATTTAGCTCCTGAGTCTTCAAAACCTCTGGCTTGGAGTATCTGGGAAATCAGGCAGCACATAACAGGTTTGAAGATTCTGCCTCTGCTGTCATGATGTGACTGAGCACCACAAGTGTTGGTTAGGGACAGAACAGTTGTTAGAAAATCAGCATTAGAACTTCACCTGGCATCCACACAGGCTGTTTGTTTGATTAGTAATCTGGCCGAGATGTTAACTGAGCATGCTGGTAAATTGAAAGTAAATGCTGAAGCTTTACAGCACATCTCTTTTAAGTAACAATCACAGCTTAAATATTTCTGTCATTTTCAACTGGCTTCTTGGTCAGCTCACCCTGAAAGCATCCTTCAGACCTGTTTCCTCCTACATGCAATAGATTCTCTTTATATTCTGTTTTGCAGGACTTTGGCAAGATCAAGTGCTCCTTCAACTTCTGCTTTAACTTGCTGTATGATTGAGGCAGTGAGTGCTAACCTGGGCCATGGTGTGACATTCATGGCAAGTGCTTGTGCCTTCAGAAAAATTTACAAGATTGGACAAAAAAAGCCTAGTTTGTGTGCTACATTAAGATTAAATGTGCATGTGTTAACAAGACACATTACTCCATGGAGTCACTCATGTCCCAGTATCACTCATTTCAATCAGCCAAATTCAATAGAGATTCAGGACAAAACCCAACAAACCGGTCCCATCTACAAATCTTATCCTTGTGAAATAGCAACAGTTCATCAGTGACTGGAATCTCAGTATTCACATACCTGTGATATTGTCGTAACTCCTGAAATTCATTTCAATGTGATCCCACTCCAGCACCATGCAGTTCTCCATGCTGGGCTGTGCAATAGCTACAAACACATCATTCTTTGAATTGAATGTATCCACTGAAACAGACTGGTAGGGCAAAATCTGGTGGACAACAAAATCTGGAAATATACATTTACAATAGTTAGGATACATCCTTGCTGGAAACACAGAGTAAGTGGTCACTGATTAGAATGATGTACACTGAAAAATGAGTGAAATACTCGGGATTTTGTATAACGCTATCATGGAAGTATCAGTGCTCATGTTAGGCATGCAGCAACAGGGAAAGCGTCTCCTGCTTTAGATATCATGAACTGTCCTCTGGAAATGTATTTGTCCAGGAGATCAAATGTGTAAATAGTGAAATAATTCAGATTTTCCATCTAGGCTGGATACTATCAGTGAAATAGAGAGAGAAGTCTCTTTCCCCACAGCTGGAAGTTGCTTTCCTGTCAAGTGAAATGGCTTTGCTAGAACCATATTCAAGCTGAGAGACAGCAACTACCAGCTGAAGTCCAATAACTTCTTAAGTCATGCAAATTTAATCACTTGCAATTTGTGTTATGCTAAACCAGGCAGAAAGTTAAATGATATCTGAAGTTTGCCTGGGGATAACCCCATTTTGCCTAGACCATAGACAAAATGGTGTAATCAAAAACTCAGTTAACATAATGTTTTATGGGGCATTATAATGTAGTTTAGGCATAAAATACAACCAACCTGAAAATTACTATCCAGTGGAAAACTTATTCTAGACAATAAGACTGAGAAATTAGAGCAACCTGTAAAGATTAGGAGTCTAACTCTAGAATTAAAGACTTTTTTTTCTCAAAAATTAAGTGCCTTTTTAGACTTAATTTGAAAATTCAGCCTGGGATATGTCAGCAGTCACCATGAAGCCAGTCTGGGGCAAAGTGAGGAGATTTGGGTCTGAATTTGACATTTGACCAGACAGCTGTGCGAGATCTCTATTATCAGGAAAAAACCATGGTGTAGCAGAGCTGACAAGGCACTCAGGTCTCAAATGTGGTAGGGGGCTTGCATTGAAGTAATGTATGGATATAGATACGTAGAAAAGGAAAGACATCTTCCCTGCAATGGCATTTTTGTGCAGAACCAGGCACTGCTCTGTTTTAAGCTCCATTTGCTCACACCTTCACCACACACTCCTATGTTGGAAGGGCCTGAGCATCCAGGGATTTTGGTGAAATGGTAATTAAGTCCTCACTCAAGTCCCTTATTTTGGTGCATTATGAAATAATTGCTTCTGAATGAAGAACCCTCTGTTTCTGCATGCCTGAAAGCCTTGCCCTTGAGGAGTTACACTTGTGGAGAATAAAGATAGATGACTACCATTAAAAAACAGAGCAGTTCCACAGCTGTGAAAGAAATGACAGTCTTCATTCTTGGAGGGACTGTTATAAATATAGCTTGGGCTTGGTTCATAAATGGTGGTAGGCAAACAAGAAAGTTATCTTCATCCTCACTGGGAAACTAAAAGGGCTGGGGAAAACTGACACCAAATATGCAGAAAGTAAAAGTAACTGACCAGTTATAAAAGGTAGCTAAAGGATGGAGCAATAGCAGATACAGTCACAGAAAATAAAAATATTGAGAACAAATACCCCAAAAAATAATCCTGAAAAGATATCTCTTGAAATCAGAACAGTTGTGAAACACTTTGGGGTAATCTGTGAACTGAAACAAACCAGTCTGTATGCGAAAATGGGTAGGGAAATAATTTGTAATCAGTAAAACGCAATAAATGTTGGTTTTAGCACCAGCTGGGAATACCACATTGTAATGTAGAATAGGGTTACACAGTGAAAGTTGCTGCCACATCAGGGCTGCAAAAAAATTAGGCCTTGGGGGCTTGATTTAGTTTTCCATATTTTGCTGTAATGCTAGAAAGAGCTAATACAGTAAATACAGGACTGGGAGGAGCCCTTTTCCAATATCTTTCTCTTTGAAGTCGGATCCCCTGGATGGGAGAGGGCAGAGGACACAGCCCACGCTTTCCCCTGTGCTGCTGGCTGCATGAGCTGTCCCTCTCTCCCTCCCATCCCATACAGAGTTTTGCTCTCCCTGTCTCGTGACGCGTGGTTTTCACAGTTTTCTGCTGGCTGAGAATGGGGTTGTCCCCCTGTCCTCCAGTCACTTATTCCACCTCCACTCCCTCTGTGGTTGAACTGGCATCATGGTGTCATGGCTGAGGGACCTAGCACTTTTATTGGGCTGATTTTACTTCTGCCAACCCTTGCTTGGGCTGATCCCAGCACACAGGAGCACTGATGCCAGCACTGGAGAGGAGTGCAGGGAACATTATAGGACACTGAGGAAAAATATAAGTGATGGTCTGTTTGTGCAGCTGCTCCAAAACTGTATCCTGCAATTCAGTCCCACCCTCCACACATCCCTTCTTCCCTGCAGTGGATACTTCTACTCCAGGTGAGGCTACCCAGGACCTGGGTGTGCCAGCAGGGAGTGTTAACCATCCTTTCCCTTCTCCCACTATAGGAGATCTCCAGCACAGGAGCAAGAATGGAGCAGTACCTATTAATTTGCAAACCACCTCCCTTCCAGACAGCAGAGAAAGAGAAAATCACCTCCAGAAGACAATCCCAGCTAGGTAAAGAAAGGGGAAAACAAGCTTCCAAAGCTCAGTGAGATGATCCCTGCCTGCAGGTCTGGGCAAAGCAGGTCCCGGGCATGCACATGGCCTGTTCCCAGTGGTTGTGGGAGCCCATCTGTTTTCCAGACTCCTGAAAGTAAGTTACATGTTCCCCTGTGGTGCTCACAGCCACAGCACAGCCCCCTCACACACTGTTGAGGAAGAAAGACAAGAAATGAAGTGAAATGGCTTAACCTGCTTCCATGATGCAAGCAGTGAGAAATGGAAAAGACAGATGCTATCACAAAAAGAGTTAAAATGCAGGTCACTGATATTGTCAATCACTTTCTCTGTGAAGAAGCAACAGGACCATTTTGGGTTTTGCCTTTTTATTTTAAATTTGGCAGCACCTCTTTCCATCTCTCCTGTTACTATTGTAGCAGTTCAGCTGATGCAATGAACTGACTGGGCCAACGAGACACACATTTTACCAAGCAAACTACTTTGTTACCATATCCTGCATCCAGTCATGCTCGACACAGAGTACTGGAGACCAGAAATGATGGAAAGTCTGATCCCATCTGGCAAAGGAGGGAGATACTATACTAAAGACTAACATGAATGAAACAGGTTTGCAGAGCCCTGCCTACCACTGACTGGGAAGGGAGAATACACCTATGAGGTATATTGCCTTACTTAGAATACAGTACGTATTCTAAGCCCGTGATCAGTCCTCAAGGAAGGAATATGGGCATATTTACACTCCCTTTGGATCTGGGGGAGGCAATGGCAGAGAAGGAGAAAGCAGCAGTGGCCTGACACCACACCACAGACCACCAAGGCCACACAGAACAGAGTAGGACAGCTATGCTGTGCCATGGGAGTGCTTCTCTGAGGGAATTTGAACAAATATTCAGCTGGGCAATCCTAGCCCCATGGAATGCCTTAGGTCCCCAAAAACTCTGCAGCACGCAAAATAAGATTTATTCTTGATGTAATTTCACAAGCAGCAGACAAAGGGACAATGTTAAGGGTGAATTTTGCCTGGAGTGACTTTACAGTGTCTAGGTACAAAAAAGTGACAGAGGGCTGGTAGGTTAGGATAGGTTTGAGGACTAGGAAAGGCTTTCTCTTGTGCACTGTTAGTGCTACACAACTGCTTAAACCAGACTGCAATGAAATAAAGCCTGCTTTTACTTTGTGGTGTTGTGTCTTGGTAATTTGGCAGACATAGGAATGTAATTTTGTTGCTGTTCTAAACTTCATTGTTCTCCTGTATTTGACATGCTTTCATGCAGCAGGTTATTGCACTTTACCTCTGCTGCTCCTCTGACATAATTTTGAATTCTGAGTTCATTCTCTTTTCCTCCACATATTGCCATCAAAGCACCTTTCATACCTGTTCCTGAAATTTCATTTTACTAGTAATCACCTTTTCTCTTATCTTCTAATAATGATGACTGACTTGATGACAAATGAGAACTTGCACACCTTTGATATTACTGTCTAGAAAAAAGGCAGAGCACTGACATCCTATTCAAAAAAGATGAAAAACAATACCCGCAGCTGATATTTTCAGTTATATGATGTGACTACATTTAAAGATAGGTAACTGCAGCAGTTAGGGTATAAAATATAAGCATAACCACATGCAAATTTCTCTTCGCTCCTTCCAGCATGCTTCACATTACCTTAAAAAATAAAAAATCAAGATCCTAGGCAAGACAGTAGTCAGAATATTATTGGACTTTTCTCTTCAACTTAATGGAGTTCCATGAAGAACTTCTGGCACTATTGCCACCATCTTTGATGCTAACAAATCATGATTTATCAAATAAAGATAACAGCTATGGCCACATTTTGGAACTTATTTTCATTGCTTTCTGTGAAATACAGAGATTTTGGGAAGCTCATCTGCTATAACTATATGGCTTTATTCCAGATAATAGAAAGCATTCTGTGATGAAAATTAAGCCACAAATTGAGTCATAATTAAGTCTTTTGGAATATGAATAGGCAGAGCTCTTCTCCCGTTATCAATCCAAATAAAAACTCAGTACATACTTTGGCTTTAAAATGTGATTTTCCCATTTTGTACTTGTTCTAGCTCTTAGAAGTGCTTTGTATGTAACCCTTTCCTCCCCCCAGGTCATGCTCATAGAAGCAAAAGGGTATCATCTAAACTTCTGATATTTAACCATTTGTAGTGTGCTTAGAAATATACATTCTGAATACCTGTAGTGGTGCATTCATAATCAAAACTTGTCACATCATTTAACTTCTTATCCTGATATTCTGCTGGACCAATACACAGGACATCAGAAACTGTGGAATTTGTCATCTTTAACCACAAAAACAACCACTTGGCTTTGCAGTCACACTCAAATTTATTTCCCCTTAAATCTCTAAAAAGACACACAGAAATAAACATATTTGAAAAGGTTGATAGCAATATGAGTACTACAGAACTGTCATCACCTTGACATGCTGAATTTCAAAATATCTGAGTATCCTTGAATTGTTCTGAACTGAAAACAGGGAATTTTCTTAAATTGGACTCGTTTATTATGAGCTCTCTTTCACTGAGTGTTTTGGAAAAATGTTGCAGTTTATGGCTATATAAAATCATGGTAATGGAGCCCTGTGATTCATGTGTAAAGTTACTTTTTTGGTAAGTTTTCAAAGGATGAGGACTGTAATGTAATACATCCTGACATTCAGGTTGTCTGCTGCAGGCCTCCTTTGCACCATATACCACTGACACAGATAATTCCCATTCCTCCACTAAACTGTTCCAGTACCACTGGTTGACAGAGCAGCTTTGCAGATGTAAAATACAGATGTAAGACTTGTATTTTTTGAGTCGCTGCTGATGTAGAATCAATTTTACTTCTTCCTGCTAATGTGTGTGCAATTTCAGCACTGTATTTGCTCTTTGATCCTTTGGCAATTTCTGTGGCTTACAGTTTTATTTTGCTGGTTGGGAGAGCCAGGCCAAAAATAGGGAAATCCTAGTTACACAGGGAAATACTGACAGAATGTCAGCAATGTGCCACAACAGCACAGAAACAAGGAAAATAAGCTTTTTTTTTGTTTTTTAAACTAATCCCTTGTACTAAAATAATCTCAGGGAATATGCAACAATAATAGGGAAATATGTTCAGAGAAACTGTAGTTTTAAAATTCATTGTCTCTCTCTAAAAGACAATTTACATGAGACATCAGAAAGAAGTACAGTAACACAAGATACATACAGCATCACAAGAAGCAACAGTGATTTAAGAACTAGCAGTTACTTTAGAAGAGTCTATCAAGCAAACAACTATAAAATGAAAAAAAGCTAGGGAAAAAAAAAGCTTTTTTTCTGTGTAGATACCAGATACAGCACCACACATCCAGAACCTAAAACTGAGAGCAAAAGTGACAGAAACAGTAGAAAGATTCTCTTTACTTACAGTTCAATTAAAGAATCTAGATCACTGAAGACATCTCTTGGCAGAGCTTTGAGATGGTTGTTGGCCAAAGAACTAGAAAAGAAAGTTAGAGCTTAATATCACTGCTATCTCTTGCAATTTTACCAAGTCTGAGCTCACTTACAGGTTGTTAATTATCCAGTACTGTCCAGCCACTGGCACTGTTACCAGGAACAGGCATTAATTATTCTCATTCAAGAATGGAGATTGCTTGAAGTTCACATAAAAGCAAAATATTTAAAGTCTTTTTTTTTTGCCCGGGTGCAAATGTAACCCACAGAGCAATCGCTGAGCACACTGAAAAGAAGCAGGAATGTTAATCATGGGTAGGCAGTGTGGTGGTGGTGATGGCACCAGCGCAGCACTGGGTGTACCAGTGGCATCCCAGACCCAGCTGTGCCTGCACACAGGCAGCCCAACATGTGGCAGTGCTGCCCAGGCAAGAATTGCTCTAAGGCTGGTTCTTAATTTATGGAAGGCATGTGGTTGACAGCAGGAGGAAGCTGACACAGAGGGAAGAGAAGTTTTCTGTGTAGCAGGAAAACTAGTGGTCTCCCAGGAGAGTTTTGTTCAAGTAGAAGTTACTCTATCAAGTGTTAAATAACTTACAGGTGAGTCAGGTCACGAAGGCCACGAAATGCATTTCTTGAAATGGTTTCAATTTTATTTCCTTCAATAAATCTAGGCAAAAAAATAAGTATTTTAAAATACTTTAAGCAACATTATTATTAGCATCACAGTGCTTTAAGCTATGGTTGCCAGACGCAGCATATTTCTGGGCAGCTCCTTCAGTGGGTGGGAAGTCTCAGTGGAGCTGCTTGTGTTCCCTTTTCCCCTTTCCTTGGGCAGATTGCAAGGAACAATGCAAGTACCTGGCAGCACAAGGGATGGCACTTGACACAAACGTCCATCAGAAGTGGAACAAAGTGAACAAGGCAAAAAAAATTATTCCTCTCTCGGTAATCCTCTCAGAATGTGTTGTGTGAGGCAAGAGACCCGTGCAGGAGAGCCTCCTGAGGCAGACTTTGGATGCTAAAGTCCTTCCTTCCCTTCTCACAAGTCCCCAGGATTTTCAAGGCAGCAGGCAGCACAGCAGTGCCAGGGCTACTCTGATGGGGAACTCCCGTGGCTGTGCACACACTCAGTGCCACCTCCTACCCACACAGCCCTGATTTGAACTGCACGCATTTGACATCTGCACAAATGGCAAGACCACTGCCTTGGTTGAGCTCTGGCTGCCACAGTTCAGCTGGGACATCTCTGCAGAGTGCTGGCTGCACACAAGTCACGGCCCCATGCATTGGGGGAATAATGACGGACACATATTGATTCCAGCAGCATGCTGCTCCTCCTGACTGCACGTCAGCATTTAAAGAAAGAGCTGATATTTGAGCATCTTGACCCCTGAGCACTTGAGGACACATCCCCAAATACACCATCACCTTGCAAAGTGATTGCAGCCAGGTGGCCATCAAGATATTGCATGATACAGCTATACCTGGATGAAGACAACTGTATGCTGACTTTATAAAAGGCTTATGAGATGTGACTCCCTTATTCCTAAGCAGCTCTGTTTGCCCTCCAGAGAAGTTAAAGGAAAAATGCTATGATACAAGGTGTCTTCTAAAGAGAGTGAAGATGGGAATGCAGGAGATGACAAGTGCTCTTGGTTCTCCAGTTTAGGTGTAGGGAAAATCCTTCATGAAGTGACCGAGGCCTTGACTGCAGGCAAAGGGTGCAGATGAGAAAGTGTTGCGCCAATGTGGGAGATGTCAGAGGCAGATCAGCCCTTTGAGGGCTGTGTGGAGCCACAAATTCAACCCACAAGAGCAGAGAGCTACCCTGCCTCCTGACACCCTCACTGGCAGCTGGCATCCCTGCACAGCACCAGCTCAATGTCCATGCAAACAAGACTACACTGCAACAAGCTGGAACTCAAGAATTTCCTAGATTCTTGAATCACCAAACCTGGTCTCCAAAAGATGCTACTCTGGGAATTCCAGTCTGTTTGCCAGCAAAGCTCCCATCTTTATCAGGCCTGTCTTACCCAGACTCAGAACACAGAATCAGTTTAAGGGTGCATTGAATGCCATTACGAGTGCTACAAGTGCAGCAGGACACAACTGGAGATGTATTACCTATATATAGGTAGCAGCTGTGGGTGCTCCGCAGCTGCTCTTCGGCCAGAGACTTTGGCTTTGTACACACAGACACTTGTCATTGCTGTTTGTCAGTGAGGTTTCCTTCTTCTCTACAACGTCTGATCCCTGGTAACTAAGACACATGAGTTATGGGAGCTGTACTGGTTTTACTAGCTGCATGGCCAGAAAAACAAATGACAGAGGAAGGCCACTCACAGCCAGTTCCCAAAAGGTGGAGGGGGAATTTGCTGGGAAGAGGAAAAGCTCTATGGATTTGGCAAAAAAGGCAACTACAAGCATTAACTGAGACCACTTGTTCTGATGCCTACAGTTTTAGCTTTCATATTTTTCAGATTCTGTACTGCCTTAGTGTGTGACTCTGAACTTCATATAAAGTATTAGCAAGTTTTCTTCACAGTTTAGTTAGACAAAACAATCCTTTTCTAGCCTGAGAACCAAGGACACCATTGCAGCTTCAGGCCCAAAAACTATAAACAACAGCAAATTGAGGAGAGCAATCTGGGAGGATGGGACTTCATAACTTGGCGCTGTATTGGACAATTAACCCCAGTATGCAAATTGACCAAAATTTATAAAAGTGTGAAAACTTGTGACCAGTCATCCATCTTAGGTCCATCTTGGGTGTAGCCTTGGCCAGGCTCTTGTACTGCCCAAGGTGCATCCTTTGAAGCCTCTTGAGGCATCAGTTCAACTGCTAAAATAATTTGAAACTGAAAGGCTTTACCAGTCTTCATCCTGCTCCCTGGCTTGCAGCTGGTGGAGAGAGATGTGCCCTTTGACCATCTGAGGAGAGCAGGGTGTTTCATTCTGACAGGGATCTGCTTGCAGTGACCAGTACAGCTACCACGATGTTTGCTGTGCTGCTGGGACAAGCCTATCAGCACTTGAAAGCAGGCCACTAATGGTACAAGAGAAAATGTTTTTCTTCCTTTTTACAAACTACTGATAATAATTTTTTCCCTGTAGACACAAGGAAAAGAAAATGCTTAGATAACTTGCTATCTCTGAAAAATCCAAATGTAGCTGAACCATGGATTTTAGCATATACCATTTGTCATTAGCTGCAAATTCCATTGTTGGCTACTCCACATGTAACAGACTATTAACCCTGAATATACCCCCACCATAATATCTATTTCCCCTCAAGATTTTAGGACGAGTCAGTTTTATGAGCATCGGTCTTCTTGTAGAAAAGGACAATTGTTTCCCACAGCTACATTTCAGCTTGGAAAGGTGGGTGGAATGAAGATTTTTTTCAGATTGTATTCATAGTTTCAAACACACCAGCTTATACTGAGTAACACAGACAAATGCTGACCTTTGGAGTGTGACGGGAGGACAATCTTGTACCAGAGCTAATATTTCTTTTTAAAAGAAAAAAGGGTGAACTAAAAATAAATAAGGAGCAGAAAAAGAAAGGAATGTAAATATCAACTAAGTGAATTATATAAACAAAAGGACAGTTAAATAATTTTAAATAATGATATAAATAGTTACAGTAATGTATATTGCATTAAATGTATGTTTATATATTTATGTATTTATAATTAATTAGATAAATATAAACTTTTTGGACATTAAACAGGGTATCAGAAAAAAGGCAAAGTAGGAGATAAACAGTTGAGAGAAGAGAAGCAGAATCAGAGTTGTTCTGGGCAGTACACAAGTATTTTGCAATTCCTGCTCAGGCTACCCATAGGTCAGGACAGGCTGATCCAACTCCTGCCTGAGGTTCAAATCTCCTTAACAGGCTTGGCACTATTCTGGAAAGCCAAGATGAGCTCTTGCTAAGCAATGCCTTTTTGGTGTGCTGTAATTGCACAGAGACACCTTGCATTCACATGATCTTTTAAAAATGCACTGTAACATCTGAAAAATCATCAGCCACCATAAAGAATATTTGCACAGGAGTGGAACATAAATCCTTCAGCTCCCCTGCTCTTGGGAATCACAGTAAAGACCAAGACTCTGTAGCAGGAGTCTTGACAACTTATCAAAACATTTTTATTTATAAAGGACATAAAATACCAAACTTACAGGTATTC
Organism: Toxostoma redivivum; assembly: GCA_013397375.1. Lineage (NCBI taxonomy): Eukaryota > Metazoa > Chordata > Aves > Passeriformes > Mimidae > Toxostoma > Toxostoma redivivum. The sequence goes on from VXBI01009105.1 coordinate 130,291, forward strand.
TAGATGGAAGAGACCAGCAAAGGCATCATCTCGTATAACAGTGAAGGAGTTGGAGTTCAGCAAGCTGAAAATGGAGAGCAGGCATTAGGAAAGCACATTAACACTTGACACACTGGATTATGCCTGTTGTGTTTATTGCCCATGACCGAACTAATCGTACTGACTTGAGCCCATATCACCCCACCAATGCAGCACACATAAAATATGTGGAATGGTCTGTGGAAAAAAAAGGCATTACATGATGTAGTTAATGTCCACTACTCCCCAGGAAAAATGTGCCATTGACCTTGGCTAAATGTAACCTGGTCCTCAACTCTATGGTCCACTGAGCAGAACAAGCCATCATTAGAAGGCAGCTGTGCTGAGTGTGAGCCCCACCACTCACCACCCCCCCCCAGCCCTACTGACAACTTTTAAGAGTCCACCTCAGCACCAAACCTAAGCTACCAAGCACCAGCTCTCACTTATGCAGTCACAATGGGCCAGTGCTCACTCATTCCACACTCCCAGGGGAATGCTCCAAGCCTGACCTGCAAATGGGGTACAGCATCCAATGGGAGCACAGCATCCAGTTTGTCTGCTGGAAACAGACACATCCAAACCACGGAGACAGAGAATCCTGCTCTCTGTATAGAGCAAAGCCCTGTGTGCACAGGCAGTGAGGAAGAGCTGCAGTGCTGCCTCCTCCAGCCACTGCCTTGCCCTACTCCTGTGGGAACTGCAGGGACAAAACACGTTAGAGCTGCACCAGAGAGGCTGTCACCTGAGCCAGCACAAGACAGCCAGGGAGAAGGAGGTTATGGGGTCTTTGCCAGTAAAGTTCATTCCTTGCTGTATTAAAGCACAACAGTAGACAATCTCCAAATGTTGATGCTCAAAGGCAGAGAGGGCAATCGCCTATCAAGAAAATAGCAAAACTTCTTATTTGGCCTGAAATATTAACACTACTCAAAAGAAATATTTTTTGGAAAATCTCAGAATTTTCCGCTGTGAATGAATATGTCTGCACTAATTGCTTTATTAGAGCAACTGATTAATCTTCCTTTTGTATGGTTTTAAGCATTTTACTAAAATTAATTTAGAAGACTAATGAACATGAAATGAAAACTTTCCCTGTGATCCCTGGATATTATGCTAATACTAGACAAATGCTCCTTAAATTATCCCAAAGAAATCTGACAAAGATGAAGGCCACCATAAAAAAAAAGAATCCTTGCATTACTATTTTACCATGATTACTGCCACAGAAGACATTGTCCTGAGGTGCCCATGTGCTCAATTATGCATGCAGCTCTTTGTTATTTAATCGGGTTTTTTTTCTCATGTTTTAAGGAAAAAGTTATAAATTACACTAAACAACAGAATTTGTGAGTACCCAAGGTGGTGGTGGTGACAAACTCCTCTTGCTCCCACATCTGACTAACCATGTGAAGTGACATGAGCAACTTCTGCCTTTTTCAAAGACCCACCTCTGCCCCACCACCCTACACACCCCAACATCTCCAGGAAATCTACTAAGGAAAAGGGACAATCTTCATCTATTCTTCCTCCCTCTTCCTAGTACCACCACCCAAACCAAGTCAGATTTCCCCTAGCTCTAATTTTCCACCCATGGATTCCTCCCTTTCCTTCCCAGCTGGCACAGGTTGCTGTTGCCACCATTTATTGATGGGCAAGGTCCTCATGCCCTCTGCTGGGGGCTCAATGCTGACCCTCAACTCTCACAGAAACTAGGTTTTGGGACCAGTTTCACAGTAAAGGAGATGAAGGCTTCCACCCCTTGCTTTGCCCCCTTCCCCTCAGCATTTTGCACGGAGTGCTGCTCCTCCCAGTAGGAAGACAGGTGTGTGAGTCAAAGGACAGGAGCCTCACCATCAGCTATTGGACACCTTTAGAGACTACCTCTTGCTAAGAGCAGTTTTAACATCTAGTTCTGTGGTAAGCACTCAGCCTGGCTCTCTGTCAGGCTTTGGATCCTTTTGCTGACTTTTTCTTTGCAGTGTATCTTTGCCTGGGGAGGGTCAGTCAGTCCTTATGGGATGGAGGTGTGGGGGGCCTGTTTGGTGTCAGGAGCTCCAGAAAGGCTGTACTGGGCTAGACAGGACGCAGGCTGCTGCTCAGCTTTGCTGCAGATTACCAGAGAAGTGAGCATCCAGGCTCCCCAGGGGGTTGTACCGCAACCTCTGTACTTTCCCTGCTGCCTCTTGGGACAGCTAAATTAAGCAAGTTTGGATAAGCTCCTGGAGCTGGAGGCACTCACCTAACTACAACATGGGCACGACTGAGCAGCTTGCCTGGGATCGGGAAGAAAGGATGGCTGCAAAGTGCTGGGAGCTAGACCATTGTCTCCTGGGGCAGAGGACTGCTGGGGACAGAAGGCATCTCGGGGCCACCCTCCAAATTGCATGCTGAAGCACGGAGTCAAGCTGCAGACAGCACCAGCACTTCACACACAGAGGATTCCCTCTAAAGTGTGTCCTGGAAGCCTATGCTCACTCCTTTGTGCCCACAAAGCCAGTGTCAGACTCTTGGGCACAAAGTGAGCAAGAGTGAGAACAGCCACCACCTAACTCTGGGGGAAAAAACTCAGCTTTAAACTTACTAAAGCTGAAGTTTAAAAAAAGGAGGAACTTAAGGCATTATAAAACATTTATTCCTCCTCTAGTAACTAAATACACATTTTACAAAGTGGTTTCTGAGCAGAAAATGCATCCCTGAGCAGAAATGTTACGAAACAGCAGATACATTGGGGGACATTGGCCGTCTTCTCCCGTTTTCTCCCTTTCTAACAAAGGAAAGGGAACTCTATTTAGGAGAAATCGGAGAGGCTCTATACTTTTAGGGACTCTATTTAGGAGGAGGGGGTGAAGTGCTCCTTGGCCGTGCTCCTTCCCAGTGCCATACTTACAGCAGCTGCAGGGAGGGCAGGTGGGAAAACATCCTGTCCTTGACTTCGGAGAAGGTCCCGTTGACCAGGCTCCTGGAAAGAGAGATGCCACCCGTGAGGCGGGACCGCCCCGCATCCCTTGGCCCCCCTGCTGCCGGTGCCGCCCCGCGGTGCCCGCACTCACAGGGAGCCCAGGCCGGCGGGCAGGCTGCGCGGAGCCCCCGCCGCGCCCACGCACAGCGCCGACTCCCGCCAGCAGCTGCAGGGCGGCCCGCAGCGCGGCCTGCGCGGGGCGGCGGGCGGCGGCAGCGCCAGCAGGGCGCAGAGAGCGGGCAGCAGCCGCAGCGGGAGCGCCATCCCGCTCATCACCGCTCCGCTCCGCACCGCTCCGCCGCTGCCCGCCGGCCGCTCCCCGCCGCCCCCCGCGCCCTGACATCAGCGCGGCACCGCCTCCGCTGCGGCGCCGGGACGCGGAGGGGGGGTCCTGGCGGGCGGGGCGAGCCGAGGAGGGTGCACCGCGCCCTCCGCGTCCCCAAGGGACAAAAGCCAAAAGCCCGCGGGAGGCAGAGGGCGTGGGTGGCCCCCGCTGGTAGCTCCAGAGTGATGCTACCGCAGAAAATCGGGGATGTTTAGCCTGGAGAAAAGGAGGCTCGGAGGGATTTATTGCTCTTTACAACTAACGGAAAGGAGATTGTAGTGGGATGGATGTATGCTTTTCCCCCGGGTAATAAGTGATAGGACAAGAGGAAACGGCCTCAAGTTGCACCAGAGGAAGTTTAGATTTGATATAATGCAAAGTTTCTTCACTGAAAGGGTTTTCAGGCATTGTAAGAGGCTGTCTGGGGAAGTGGTGGAATCACCATCACTGGATGTGTTCAAAAAATCACAGAATCATGGAATGGTCTGGGTTGGAAGAGGTCTTAAACATCTTTTAGTGCTAATCCCCCTACCGTGGACAGCTTTCACTAGACCAGGTTTGTCAGAGGACTACCCAACCTACCTTAGACACTTCCAGGGTTGGGGCAGCCACAACTTCTCTGGGCAACCTAACATGCAGGTGTGGTGTTTAAGGACACGGTTTAGTGGTGGACCTGGCAGTACTGCTTAGTGATTGCATTTGATGATCTTAGAAATCTTGTCTAACCACAATGATTCTATGGTTCTAAGACCAACTTGAAGGCTGTCTAGACTGTGAAAGAAGCAAATGGATGATACCACACAATTTTAGTTGCTTTCCAGTAGTATGTGTGTGTTAAGTATGCATTAATTGAATCAGGTTGTATCTGAATGCTTGAAAGGTTTCAGAACTGCATGTAAAACCACATTTGTGCCATCCGGATTTGAATGACACACGCTGAGCACATCAACAAAATAATTACTCTTGTAATTTTGTGTTACAAGTTACTTGTCTTGTAACATCAAAGAATTACTTTTTGTAACTCTTGTAGCTTTCGCTATCCTTTGTGTCCAAGTCTCTCGGTTTGCATGGGCCAGTTGCAAAATTCCCGTGTCCATTTCCACTCTTCAGCTGGTGCCTGCTGCCTCACTGCCCACACCGTCCAGCAGAATCTCCTGGTTGAAGACAGCAGTGAGACTCCTGTTCTTTGTGCTAAGCAGCCCCAGGTCTCCATCTCCACCTATACACAATCCCTGCAGGAGACAAAAATTCAGAAAGCATGAGCAGCACCTGAGCTAGCGGTTTAATTAATTTATCATCTGATTAGGCAGAAACAAGACAGAGAAGTTGTTTGAGGTCAATGTTAGTCCCAGTTTTCTTTGCCTCGTTTAATCTTTTCAGTGATTTTAATGATTTGTGCAATACATCTCTTTGCAAGAGCTGTTGCACACCACATATGCATCTTAATTCTACACCCACAATAATCCAAGGATGTTTATTTCATTGGCAAGCAGATGGAAATTGTTGTGAACTGTTAATGCTGCTATCATTCTGGATTTCCTGTCATTCTCTTTCATCTGGGTCACTGGTGCTTTATCCTGATGTCACTGAAAGTGCTAGAAAAAAAAAAAAAGAATATTAAGAATTGTAAGAACACTATCAGAAATCAAAAGGGTTTTTATGGTCTCTTACAGTATCCTTCTGGACAAAATATCCTGCATGCAGCTATAAAAGTCCATCATAGACTGGGTGAGCAGCTGACTGACAGGTTGGGCTTGGAGTGCTACAGTAAATGGGGTTACATCAGACTGTCAGACAGTCACAGTGGAGTTCCATAGGACTCCGTTTTAGGGCCAGAGCTCTGTAAGGTTTTTACAAATTATCTGAACTCAGGAAATGAATGTACATTAAGTTTGCCAATGATAACAAACTAGGAGGAGCTGTGGACTCCCTCCAGAGTAAAAAGGACCTGCAGAGATGTGGGTAAGACTAGAGGGCTGAGCAGCCACCAAGCATATGAAATTTGACAAGAGCAAGTGACAGATTCTTCACCAGGAACAGGTGATCCTGCTTATACATACAAATCAGAGAATGAGAGCCTGGAGAACAGCCTGTGGAAAGAGATCTGAGGACTCTGGTCAGTGAAAAGTTGGATATGAGTCAGCAGTGCCCTGGAAGCCAGGAAGGACATCTGTGTCATGGGGTGGCTGCATGTTAAGGGATTAACCCTTTGAAAGGCAGTAATGAAACACACAGCAACATGGTCTCTCTCAAAATAGGAAAGAGACAATTTATTGTAACACTACAGTCCTTAAATACCCCTCAGGACACTAATTCAAGATAAAGCACTAGCTTATTGGTCCAGAGAAAGTAACGCCTCTTTCCCAGGCTTTTCTCACATATCCCAAAGGTGTTTATCTTTGTTTTCAATTCTTCTCTTATGTTTACATTAGAGAAAAAACGGCTAGCTCGGGAAAAAACCCTAGCTGTGCCTGAGAAAGTTGGACTGGAAAAATCCTCACAAAAGGTTTGGCCTGAAAGCCACAATGGGGGGCATCAGGGACAGCATCACCAGCCAGGCAAGGGAAGGGATTGTCCTGCTCTGCTCTGCACTGGGATGGAGTGGCCTGCACCCTGCTCTCACCTTGAGCTCTGGGGGCAGTTTTGGGCACCACAATGTAAGAAAGAATATAAAGCTAAGAGGCTGTGCACAGAGGAGGGCAACCAGGATGGTGAAAGACCTTGAGGGCAAGACTCAATGTGGAGTGGCTGTGGTTGCTGGGTTTGCTTGGCTTGCAGAAGGCTGAGAGGTGACCTGAGTGGAGCCTACAACTTCCTTAAAGTGTCAGCAAAGGGGCAATGATGAACTCTCTGGTGGTCAGCGACAGGAAGCAAGGAAATGGAATAAAGCTGCATCAAGGCAAGTTCCTAATGCAAGCTGCATTAGGAAAAGGGTATTAACTGAGAGGGGGGTCAGTCACTTCTCCCTGGGGAAGTTGTCATGCCTCCAAGCCTGACAGAGTTCAAGGAACATGGATCTGGATGCCACTCAGTTTTGTTTTATGTAATCCTATGAGAAACAGGGAGTTGGACTTAGTGATCCTTATCAGTTCCTTCCAACTTGAGTTATTCTATGAAAAAGACACAAAAACAGCAACAAAGTCATGATGTTCCCAAGAACCAGACAAGACCTTTCTCCATGAAGAGTGACTGCTGTGGCTGTCCAGAGATGCCATTTTGGGAAGCTTTTGATACATTCACCCTTTCCAAGTGGCATTCAGCATTCTGTCAGGAAACATGGCTTGGGGGTTCAGTATTGCAACAGGGTTCAAATGCTATGTTGGTATGTAAAGCACCTTCTGTAACAGACACAAAGCTAGGACTCCAATTCCACAACTCAGTTCTTCAACTTTTATGCATGCTAAGATGTTTCCTGCAGACATGTAAAAATCCCAGGACATTTCAAAATGGAAAACCTGCTAGCACTGCCCACAATTAATTTTGCTGACAAGGTGTCTTCTGATTTAACTGATTAAAATGCAATTTATTTGGTGATCCTCTCTATCTCCCCATGGAAGAGGAAGGATTTTCTCCTGCTGTCCTCCTCTGGGGTGTTCTGTGCAGCCTCATCTGCAGCATCTCTGCTGCTCTCAGTGAGGGGCGGCCAGGCACAGACTGCCCTTTCTGGTAGTTTTGAAAGTGTCAGGGGGAACTTCATGAGCTGGAGGAGGATGAGGAGGAATAAGAGGCAGGTGCAGCAGGGCCAGGGTACTGCAAAGAAGGCACCAGTGTGAAGAGTGTGGGCTTTGTCAGAGGCTGAGGAGACAGCCTGAAGCATCAGCATGGCACAGCAGATGGTCCTGTCCTGCTGAAATTAAAAATGAGTGATTGTTTCAGAAAATTCACATGACAGAAGACAGGTATTTGAGGGGTTAGAAATATAAATATGCATATAGATAAGCACATATAAATTTCCTTATAAGAATATTTTAAAATTGCTTGGTTTAAAAAGTGATGCTTATTTTATCCATGCAGCAGTATTAAAAATGCAGTGGTATAAAAATGAAATCTTCTCTCTTTTTTGAGAAGAAAATAGAAAATTGAATTTGGTGTTGAAGTAGAACATCAAAGAATGAGAAATAATACTGAAGAGTACATTTTGCGGCTTTTCTTCAAATTCCAGCTCATAGACTCAGGTGATTTTTTAGGTAGACATGCAGGAGCACCCATTTAAGTCACTCCACAAATAAATGCAGTCAGCTGCATATAAAAGATTGTGCTATTCAATACTCATAGATAAAATGGCATTTTAGATGGGCAAAGAAGAACTCAGACAGCATGTCAGCAGCATGATATAAAAACCTGAGAGATAGGAGAGGTGCAAAGGCTGTGCCATGCCTTTAAAAGAGTCACTGTAACTGAGAGTGCAGGGGAGCATGGGGATCCCTTGGGACTCAGCGTGTACCCAGTGCAGACCTGTGGTTTGCATGTGGTGCATGGCATCTTCCAGCTGGATGTCAAGTGGAAAATACTCTGATTCCCAGGTGAGTATGGCTGAGACATCTCGACACTTTGGTGTATAACATTACCACTGTCATTTCTTCTAACACAACAGCTCCTTCTCTTTTCCAGAATTTTGGATATTTATCTTGAATTGCAAGGAGAAAATAAATCAGAAGAGCATTTAGGAGCACATAAATATTAAAATAAATATCCTGATGTGAAAGTTGTCAGCTTTGTTTCTTCAGGATCAGGAAGGCATTACTCACAGGTTTCAATCCCTTTTCCATAAACCCCTGCTTTATTGAGTAAGTATTAACATAGAGGCTTTGACTGTAATTTTCCCTGTTACTTGACAGAAGTGGACAGTTATAGATAGAAGGCTGCTGATCAGGTCACCCCATACAAAATGAGAGCGTAGAAGGGAAAAACACGTCAACATTATGTCTGAGAAAATTTAATTTCTAGGTATTTTGCAAATAAAAATGGGTTTTGTTGGATCACAATACACCACCTCTCCAAAGTAAGAAATTTGAAAAAATTGTGGATGAGAGTAAAGTATGTCAGTGGAAGTGTTCCCACTATGAGGACTCTTGATTGCTTGTGACCCCGCTGTAGGAGAAGGTATGGGAAAATTAATGCACTGAGCAATATTCTTCTTGCTGAGCGTTTTCTTTTCTTTCTTCACTCATGGTTGATGTGACCTTTTTGGACTCCAACTGTTAGAGGAGATGTACTGCAACATGCAGAGAACATTATTATTGTCCTGAATTTCCTCCAGCTCTCAGACCAAATGTTTAGCCTGCTTGGTCAGGATTAAAAGTCCTTTGCTCTTGATTTCTGGAGATTTCTGGTCCAGATTGCACACCTGGTATGTTACTGCAGTTTTCCTTTAAAGAAGCACAGAAGCAATTTACTTTGTTGAGATGTAGCAATAGAGGATAGGCTTTTATGAAAACTATTTTAAAAAATATTCTCAGAAAAAAAAAAAATTCCAGGTTGCCAAATCCTACTTTTGGAGAGCTAGCATGTTCTCTGCATTGCCACCCTACTCCTCAACCCCAGTCTCTTACACCAGCAGTGTGCTGCAGCCCTGTGTGGTGAAGGTGGTTATTCACATTACACCAGAAAAAGAGGACTTGCTCACACATGTTGCCCTTGTTTTCAAGTTTTTTAAAAGGCCCCTAAGCCAAGATTCATGGTGGCTCCAAATCCCCAGATCTGGAAAGGAATCACTGTGGAAACAGGAACAGGCAGAACAAGTTGGGATGCCTCAGAGGTTTTCACATATCGCCTCACCTACAGCCCTACCCTGCAATGAGACTTTTTGGGATGAGGTATTAATAATATATTAGCACCATAGGAATAAAAGGAATAAAAACTTAATAAATGCCTTCCTTTTTCCTTCACTTATGAACCCCTGAGAGACCAAGGCACTCACAAATTGTTTCTTGAAGAGTAAAATTAATGGAATCTGAACTAAGGCTGTGCACCCACATCTCTGTGCACCTTCCCTCCCTGCATCCTCATCCGCTCAGGATCCGCACTTCCTCATTATGCCAGTTTCAGTGACCTCATGCAATGGTTGCCCTCCTTCCAACTCTTCCCCATCCCTGTGCCTATCAGGTGGGCAAGACATTGGAAGTAACTCCAGCTGGCACAGCACTCTGGGTGTGCCAAGCCTAGCTGCTGCTGAGTGCTGGTACTGCAAAGGCTGAGCAGAAGGAGGGGCAGATGAATGCTCCTTGCCTGCCCCTCATCCCTTCTTCCCATTGGCTCCCTGAGTGGAAGCTCAGGGTGTGTGTGTCCTCCATACATCTCTCCAAGCTGGTTTAAACTCAGTGAGTCCAAAGTTATCAAAGGGTCCTGGCAAACAGGCACAAATACAAATAGAGGCAGTAAGAGAAGTCTAATTTCTTTAGGACATCAGGCAAAAGAAAAACCCCAGACAAAGGATGACAATTCTATGAAAAAAAGAGATTTTGTTATTTGTGGGATGGCTGCATTTCACTGTTTTGCTATATGAAATTTGATAAGAAATTGGACCATTTAACTTCCCAGAAAATCAACAAGGGATTTAAATTTTTTTTTCCGCCTTAAACTAAAGAAGAAAATATTTCTAGTTTACACTTGAAAATGAAAGAAAAATGCATCCTTCATATGTGTAAGGACAGAAAGGCTATGGCATTGGGTTCAGAAAAATGATCCACTTCTGTGTGAATTATGTCCTTTGAGTTCAGTGAAACAGAATTACGGTATATTTTTCCATGTTTGGACAAAGCTCAGATAATCTGCAGCCCCTCAAAAACATAGGCACATGAAAATAAATCTTTAGATACCCCATAATTTCAGATAACCCACAGAGACAGGGAGGCCCTGGAAGAAGGAAAGCAGGCTTTTGGGAATCATGGCAAAGGACTATTAAACAGAAGGCTAGACTTTGCCTTGTATATATCTGTTTACGGACAAATTGTACAGTCAGGTAATAAATTCTAACAACTGCCAGTTGATCAACTGCAGTTCCTTGACCATTTCACCCCAATTCTGCTTATTGATTTCACGTGCACTGAACTACTTCCAACCTTGTCACTCAAACCAGGATTGCTGGGTACAGCACCCTCACAGGACAGACAGTCACTACATTCTGGAAGAGGACAAACCCTCTGCAGTCCCAATTTCCCTGAAAACAACCCCATATTGGTTCTTGCACATTTGAGATGAATCTTAAGATAATGTCCATCAAATGACAGACATTGAGGGTTATAAACACCAGTCCAACTTGATCTGACACAGCTTTAGTGATGCTAAAAAGTGTTATTATATTTTCTGAATTTCAGGAAAGTCAAATCTCATTTCAGCAGATGAGGGCAAGCAGAATAGTCTAAGATCACCCAAAGAGATTATGCAGAACAGCTTGGGTATATTGACAACATAGCATTTGGTGCCATCTTTGCTAGATTTTTCTCTTCTTCCTCCTATTTCTATGCCGTTTCAGTCTGTTGTGCAGCCTGGGCATGCTGAATGCTGCTGAAATTGTGAAGGGGCAGTGCTGACAAAAGGGATTGGGGGCCTAGTAAAGCTCTGCTTGTTGCTTTCTCTTCCATGTCTTACTCCATTTCCACCATATAATTTATACTCTGAAATACCTGCAGAGATTTGTGCTCCCTTGTCAGGTCTTTCTCATAAAGCAGGTGGGTTGATCCTGGCTGGCTGCTCTCCCACTTGTCTTGCCAGCATGGAGAGCATTGGAATAAAAGGTGGCCCACTCTTGCTGTTTATACTCATTTCCATGTGAGAGTCCCTCTCTTCATTTTCTCTTATGCCAGTCCCACAAAAATCATGTGTGGTAACCTCTGTGCTACAAGGGGAAGTAGTATTTTCACTAATTTTGTTCTGTTTTTAATGATATTACATTATATTAGAATATTTTATACTTATAAAACTTATTTCTATTTTACTACAACATATAACCTAATCCAGTGCCTGAAAAGCCTATCCCAATGTACCAGAGCAAAGAATGCAGATTTAAAACCCCAGGTATTAAGTAGATTCTGTAAAATCACGGTATGTAGTGATTTACCAAAATATGAGTATTGGTCTAATACCGATACNATAGTTTCGTCTTTTGCCATTATAAGCACAGCTGATCAAACATAAGATGACAGACAATCAATTATTTAAGTTTCAGATAACTACCTCAAGCACGATTTTCCTTCTAACTTTTAATTATTTGCAGCAAGGCCTATCTACCAATTTGCTTCTTAATTAATTCTAGTAAATAACTAACTTTTAACTAAAATCCTAATTTTTTTAAGATTAGTGTTTCAGTAGATCTTTAACTTACAATAACCATAACATCATTGCCCACCATGGCAAACTATGTCACTGACTACAGTTTAAGCCAAAATTGCCAAGTGCATCTGTATTACATTTGTCAATCCGTTCAACAAGACTCATTTAAATTGCTTTGAGACACTACAAACACTCCTGTATAACAAGATCTGGAATATTCATGTGTGTGTTTTAGCAATTAAAGAAGTAGCATACTCATGGGAAGTGCTGAGGACCTCAGTGCTTGCACTGCCACTCCTCTCCCAAGGCAACACAGAGTCCTTGCTCAAGCTTGAGTGACAAGAAGATCAGACTGATCTAGATGATAGCTTCAGGTGTGTAATTCTGAATGCACCTTTCTATCCCTCCTCTGCCCACAGCTGATTATCTAGCTTGAGAAAAGCTTCCTGATGTTTCCCAAAGTCTTATGAAAACTGTTCATGTTTTTCACCCAAAATGTTCTTGACAAAATTTGAATCTTTCCTCCTGGCTCTACTACTCCCAGCAAAGTGATCCTGTCATCTTGGTTCACCCTGCTGCCAAAATGCATCAGAAGTGCAGAGGGTGGGAGGAGGAGAAGACCAGCAGAGGATGAGGATTGAGTCAGGAATCTCAAGGGAACTTGGAACATAGGTGTCCATGGGACCTGATGGGCTACATCCGAGGTTGTTCAATCACAAGGGCTGCTGCCCTTGTAAGGTCACTCTCTGTCACTTTCGAGAGGTCTTGGGGAGAATGAGAAGTCTCTAAAATCTGGAGGAGAGCAGATTTTGAACCTGTCTTCAGGAAAGACCAAAAGCATAACCTGGGGAACACTACCCAGTTAGCTTAACTTTGGTCACTGACAAAATCATGGAATCGTCCAGGAACACTTTTCTTCAATGGATGGTATTTACCTGAACATTAGCAAGGCTTTTGACAATGTCTTCTGTGATATCCTTGCATCCAACTGAGTCTGGATAGGTGGGAAACTCATGTCTAAAAGCTGCTTGGATAGTTGGGCTCCAAGGGTAGAGTGAATGAATCATCCTATACCTGGAGGCCAGTAACAAATGGAGTGCAGCAGGCAGGTATCCTGGGACCTGTCGGGTTTCACATCCTCATTAATGACACCATGAGTGCACTTTCATCAAGTTTACCCCAAATAGTCACACCATTCAATAAATGGGACAGCAGGTCTGCCATCCAGAGGGACCTGGACACACTGAAGGAATTGGCCAGCAGAAATGTCCTGAAATTCAACATGGATGAATGCCACATCCTGCATTTTGGAAGGAGCAATCCACTGCAGGGACGCAACTGGTGCCCAACTGGTAAGGAAGGAGCTCTGCCAAGATGGAGCTGGGGATGATGGTGGGTACAAGCAGGGCAAGATCTGGCAGTGTGTGCTGGCAGCAAATGTAGCCAGGGGTTACCAGGGCTGTATTCATGAGAGTGTGGCCAGGAGGTCAAGGGAGCAGTCCCTTTACTCATCAGCAGTCAAACTATGTCTGCAGTCCTGTGCCCAGTTTTGGTCCTTTCAAATAAAAGGGAGAGGATGATGAGCTGGGGTGAGTTCAGCAAGCGCCTACAGGCTGGTTGGAGACTGGAACCCTTCCCTCTGAGGACAGGCTGAGGAAATTGGACTTATCCAGCCTGGAGAAGAGATGGCTTTGGAGGCACCTAGCAGCAGCCACCCAGCATCTATGGGGAGACCATCAAGGAGGCAGGGCCAGGGTTTTAACCCACAGAAAAACATGGTAGAAGAATGAAAGGCAAGAGATGATGAAACAAGAGAGGTTCAGATTGAGTGCATGGAGAAAAGTTTTCGCCACAAGGACAATCAGACAGTGGGGCAGTTGCTCGAGAAGCTGTGCAGTCTCCATCCTCAGGGGTTTCAAGAAACAAGTGTATCAAGCCTTGAGAAGCCTGGTCTAACCTCAGAGCTAGCCCTGCTCTGAGTGGAGGTTGGACCAGTGATCTCCTGAGGATCTTTCAATGTGATTAATCCTGTGATCACAGGAGTCTGTGGTAATGGAGCCTCGTTTATAGACTCCATAAACAAGGATCCTGCTTGTAGGTGGTATCACTGAGAATAAGAGATGCAATTTTGAGGTTTTTTCTTCCCCTATATTTAAATTGTCATTAAAAATGATGGATTATTTCAGGTTTTTTTTGCACCACCCAGATATATTCGTGCATACGCACATCCATATATATAGAAACAGAGATCGTCTGTGCATTTTCCTCTGTGTATTTATCCACTAAATGCATGTTTTATAATCCTCAGTGTTTTGCAAGGCTACAGGGTAATCTGCTTCATTCAGTAGTTACTCTTGCTCAGGAAATGCACAACAGCCACAAATGCTCCACAGCTTGGTTGCTGGGTAAACTGTATCTCATTTGTATTCAGCACACCGTGTAAAAGTGATAAGAAGCCAAATACTCCTAGGAAACAGCACAAATGAAATACAGCACACAGGAGGCAAAGTATTTATAGAAACAAAATATCAGCATTTTCCACACATTTACACAAAGCAATTTCAGTCTTTTCATAGGAAAAAAGGAACATCTCTGGCACTCATTTTCTCATTTCCCTGCAGTCATATATTTTGGCCAAAAAGCACTGACTACATGGAAAACCTTCAGGTCATAGCAAATTAAAGATCAATGACAACCTAAAATAGATGCTGTCATATTCTCACTCCTAACATGTCTTTGCAATATGAGCATTGTTTTAGCAAGTAAATAACGTGACACTTCTGCTTGAATGGGATTTTAGCATTGTGGCTGAACCCTGTCTGCAGATCCCCAGCCTGTTATAAGAAAAGGAATTATATCTATGTTTAACTCCTTGGGACCTCTAAATTGATTCAGTGAAGCCATTAAGTGCAAGACAGAGGCTGCCCATTGGAAAAGCAGCTGACCACACCTCCTTTTGTGTGCACTTCTCAGCCACAGGTTCTGTTTGGGGTGGGAAAGCCTTGCTGTGTCCAGGGGTGATGTCCACTGCAGTCCTTGGCTGCTGCACAATCCCCTCAAGCACTGAGCACAGCACCCCTGCCACTGCCTCTGGCACCCAGCTGGCAGAGCCACTTGTCCTCTGTCTTTGAGTGAATAGGTAGGAACAGATAACTGTTTTTAAAGTGGAGGTAATTGATCCATGAGTCTATCAGTGATGTTTTAAGACTCTGATTGTCATCAGTCTTCCTGTCTCTCATACAGTTTTATGAGTACCATTAAGCCTGTACAGCAGCTCTGATGGACTGGAGCAAAACCACAGTTATTTAGTAATTCCACAGTAAAGTAATAGAATAGGGAACAATTTTTGCATTAAGCTTGGAGAATAAACACCTGTGCAACTAACTTCAAGTATTTCCATTTGGCTAACATGAGTGAAACTTGGGGGACACCACCAGCTATACCTTCACCTAAGATCCCTTGGCTTTAATGATTTCCTATTCCTGGATTTTGAGGATAGGGACTTGAAAATTCAAGGAAAATATATGGTAAATCCCATCTGAAGTATGAATTTATCTTTTATTGATCTTTTATTGTTGGAGTTTTCATTAGGAACATTGAGAAACAGGAAAAACAAGAGAAAATGTTGAAATTGTCTAGTACAAAGCAAAGATATAAAACAGTGGGAAAAGGAGTCTAAACTTGGAAACAGCAGAAAGATGTAAAAATGTCTTTTTGTTGCCATAGTGTACAACTGAGTCAAAAATATTTTAGACAGAAATTGTCTTATCTATTAGCAGAAAAGACACTAAATTTAATGGTACTAGGTAATCATTTGCACATCTCTATTTAAGCCTTTATTCTCTTCAATCTTTACCAACATTAAATAAGCAACTAAACACCTAGTGGTCAGTATAGGCCTATGATTTATAAAGAGAAAAACAAGGCTTAGACAGCACTGGAGGCAGTGCAGCAGGAGCCACAAAATGCTGTTGGGGTCTCATAGTTCAACGAAGTATTTTCTTGAATCTATTTTTGTCTATACCTACACACACAACATCTGCAGGTAAAACAAAGATATTTACAAAATGTATTCCTGCAGAACAAACTTCTTGCACTACACCAGCCTGCAAAGCTTCAAATCTGACAGAGGAATGACAATATGTACCAGTTCTAGACAAGCCTGAAAAAATGGAATAAACTGGGGGGAAAGGATGCAGTTACAAAATGTATAAAAACCTGATCTTGAAGCAGCTGCAAAGCAGCAAATCTAAAACTCTTCTGGCCAAAAATGTGGAGGCTTTGGAAGTTATTCTGTTTAGGAGAAATTGATTCCATGTTGTTTCTAACAAAATTTCTGAGCCCTGTTCCTTTGGGAACTGGAAGGATTAAGAAAACAAAGATAGTTTCTGTGCTTCTAGCAAGCCTCTTCCAGGCAGCCTATTCCCAAAACTGCATTTGTGGTCTTTCTTGGGATCATACTTATTTTGGGTAGACCTGGCTTTCTGCTCTGTTCTGTGCTTTACTCTTCCCTTACATCTAACGTCAAGGATCAGAAAAGCTCCTCTTCACAGATTATTCGGTTTCTTCAGTGAATTTACATATGTCATACATTGTATCTGGTGCTGATACTAAGTGAAAGATATTTGACTCCAATTTCTGTAAAACAGCTAGGTTGGTATGAAACCTATTAGAGATATAGATGAATATTCATGCTCAGGACATTTGTTTCACCCTTCTAGATGCTTATTGATTTATGACATCTTTAAAATTAATGTGTAGGCTCATTATGTTTTGGATCATGTGGCTAAACTGATCTGGTTTCTCCAGAGCTGTAACAAGGATATCAATGTTTCCCAGTGTGTACCCAAACAATATCTCTTTTCCTCCTATCAGATTTCTATTTCTTTTGCTTGAATCATTTTATTTTTCAATACTCATAAATCATACTCATACAACAAAACAATTCCTTTTATTGTGGAGTCTCCCAGAGGGTCAGCAAGATCTTATCTAGAGCAATGCACATATTAGAAGCTGCAGATTAGGAGTTGTACTTTTCAGTTAAACTCAAAAAGACAGGCTGGGGAAGTAAGGTAATACCTGTTTGTTCAGGGTGTAGGTGCAGAGCACTGAAACTTCAGTAACGTATCTGATTGACCTTGGAGGGCACAAGACACTTCCCACTGGCAGGAGGATGGATCAGTAACAGCAACTAACTCAGGGTAGGCTGGAGGGAAAAAAAAGAAAACCTGACTTAGGGATGCAAGATTGATGATAGAAGCATCCCTTCTTGTGCTTTGTCTGAAGTCAAACAGGCTGCATAGCTTGGAAATTTGGGCACCACCTACAGAACATGGTTTTCAATACTGAGGCTGTTGCCTGTCAAATAACTTCATTGCTGCCCAGCTCTGGTGGGTCCTAAGGTCAAAAGGTGCCCATTTCCCAACTGCCTAAAACTTAGGGTTCCAGATTAGGCATGCTTAAATTCAAAGGTGATGCAGAAATGGGGTGTTTATTGGCCTCTGCCCTCATGAAAGCCTTGAGTCACTCTATTTTCTTAACGCACCTTAACATAACAAGGGATCATGACCTTCACAAAATGCAGTTCCAGACACTATTTTTAAAATATCATGATAACCACCATGTTCCTCCCTCACACAATGCTTCTGATCTTCATTCAGTGAGGAAATGACAAATCTATTCTCAGTATTGCCCCAAAAGATTCTCTAAGCCTTGAGGAAAGAGTCTTATCCTAAGGCTAAGAGTCTTATCCTAAGGCTTCCTCTTCTGGAGGAAGAGACATACTTCATCCTTCCAGGTGTGACAAACAGGAAAAAAAAATCCCCTCAACATTCATTAAGCCGAGCAGAAAGAAAAAATAGCTTGACAACCTTTAGCCTCATAACTTGGGAGGTAAAGAGCAGTGCCCCAAGGATGCTGCTGCCCTCCAAGTGTGTGGCACAGGTTCCCTAGCTGAGGCTCAGCCGGGGCCTTCCATGGTTGCCTGCACCTCCAAGTGAAGCACTCCACCCCTTTGGACATGTTAGAGAGCTCAGAGTATCTATACCTTTAAGGTCCCAAGGAATTCTGGCAGCTACCTTGTATATACTCTGGGACTACAGATGGCATTCACAGGGGTCAGAGAGCACAGAATTGCATTAAACACTTGGTGGTGATGGTTGATGAAAATCTTAATGTGAACCAGCAAGGTGCACTTGCAGGCCAGAAATCCAAGAGAATCCTGGGCTGTATCAAGAGGAGAGTGGCAGCAGGTCAAAGGAGGTGATTCTCTCTCTCCATTCTGCCCTTGTGAGATCCCCACTTGAAGTACTGTGTACAGTTCTGGTGCCCCCACAAAAGAAGGGCATGGAAATGTTGAAGCAAGTCCAGAGGAGGACCATGGAGTTGGTAAGAAGACTGGAGCACCTCCCCTGTGATTGCAGGCTGTAAAGGTTTGGGCTGTTCAGCTTGCAGAAGGCTGTGTGGAGACCTCATAACAATTTTCCAGTATCTGAATGGACCTGCAGGGAAGCCAGAGAGGGACTTTTCATCAGGAACTGTACTGATAGGACAAAAAGTAATGGACACAAATTGAAAGAGGGGAAACTTAGGTTAGATACTAAGAAGATATTCTTTACTGTGATGGTGGTGAGACACTGGAACAGGTTGCCTGGGGGGATTGTGAATGCCCCAACCTGCCAGTGTGCAAGGCCAAATTGGATAAGACCTTGAGCAACTTGGTCTAGTGGGATATATCCCTGGCCCTTGCAGAGGGGGCTATGGACTAGAGAACTTTTAAGCCCCACGCTAACCCCTTAACGTTCTATGATTCTAAAATTCTATGAGCTGAAGTACTCATGTCTTTTTTTTTTTTTAATTTTAAAATTTTTTTTCTTTTCCCTAGCAATTAGGAATCAAGCCTCTGGGGGAGGCAGTCTCTCACCAAAAGAATTCTGGCCTAGATACACCCTCTAAGAGGAATCAAGAGGGAGCCAAGGGACATGGACAGACCATACTGTACTGCAGGGGTGCTGGAATTGGCAGCTTTCCTCCTCTTACAGGGTATGCCCTGCTCCAGACCCAGACTGTCAGAAGTACCCCAGCCAGCATTTGCTTAGAGTTAAGTCTATTGCTTTTTATAGGCAGCACTGGGAAAAAAAGTCTTACCAAAACCATTACAAATGCAAACATGCACCGTGAGTATCACAGCTATGAGAGGAGGTGTGTTGGTGTCCAGTGTGGAGGCTTGGCTCATGTGGTCCCACTGGTCCAGCTGTCACTGGCACTTCCTGGCTCCTGCACAGAGCTCAGGACAACATGAAGTGCAATGCTGACAGCTGGATAGTAACGAGCCTGGCTCTCCCCATCAGTGCAAATCTAATGTTGCAGCTTCCATTGGGAGAATCATCATTATGATAACTGCAAGCTGGAGTTGCAGGATTGCCCTGGACCAGTCACTGAAAGCAGAATACATCTATCAGTCTGAATACTCGAAATCAACAAACCAAAGGAATATCCTTGCTTAAGATAAAAGACTGGTATCACCAGAGCTGCTCTACACTATTTGACAGATTTTGCTTTATATTTATATGACCTTTTCCTTTCTTTAAATTTTTTCTTCTGCATTCAAAAGCAGAATTTTATACAAGTTCTAGTAAAGTTGACTTTGAGTGAAAACGATTAATTTGTTTTGGAGCACTGCTAAGACCCATTTTCAGAAAGAATGGAAAATTACAGTCATGATAAAAGAACTTTGAATGAAGACAAAGGTAAGCTCTTTGGGAGTGCGGCCAAAGCTCCGGGCGCAGGAATCACATTCCCAGAAGTTCCTGCTTGACAGCTGGCTGCAAAAGACTGGAGCATGGGGAAAAACCAAAGACTAGTGTGCAAGAGCAACTAAAGGTCAGAGCAGCAAAGAAGGAATATGAAAATATGAGATCAATCTGTTGGGAATTGTGTATTTATCAACAAAAGGCTTTGAGAAAGATGTGTCAGGAAGATGAGGCATGCAGGAGAATTTGCTTGAGACAAACAGGAAGAATCTTGCATTGAATTTGGAAAGAGTAGCGCCACCTATTGGTGACCATTTCAGGCGGCAAAATGCTGGCATATTCCCAACTACACTTACGCAGATAAAGGAGAAAAGCTGCTGCTACTATAATGTCTGATTTTATAATGGACACCTGAAATATTTATAAAGATGGGAGTCTTAGTTGCACTTTTTGTGGCATAGTTGATGTCAATTCTCAATAATGCCCTAAGTACTCAAAAAATACATAGATTTGAGCTTAACAAGACATGATTTGGGCAACATTACATCTGACCTCATTTCAATTAAAATAAGAGAAAATCCACAGAAAAACCTTTCCCCTGCACACTTACCAGTATTTAAAAATACAAGCAAAACTCTCCATATGCACTAACAAGCACTAGAGTGGAAAAGACTACAGAATAAATATCTGTAATAAAGAACTTGGTGCCTTCTCTCCAAAGTGTCTAATCAATCAAAATGTATTTTGCTCTGCATATTTGCCTATTATATTTGCTGACTTGTGTGAGTAAAACTTATAAATATTGACAGTCTTGTGCTTTTTGGGAAAGAAGGTTTCAAGTAAGGAGCCATCCATCATAGCATCAGGGCTCTTAGGAGCTACTGAGAAATAAACTACTTCTTGGGACTTCTTGGGTTGTTCTAGGGGCCTTCAGTTATCACTTTTCATTGCTATAGGAGTGATTATTGGATGGTTACCCTCAGTAAAGGGGTTTTGTCAGAGTGAGTTGGGCTTTGCCCCATTAATTAGTGGTTTGTCATCAGTCTCGTCTGTTTCTGTTCAGAGCCAGGATTATTAGAAAGGCACTTGAAACAATTTCTCATGTTCAGACTTGGATGTTTATTATATCTTATCAGAAATTACAGAAAGCATAGCAGTACTTCTAGCTGCTTGCTAAAAGTAGGAAAAAATGGCTCTAAGCTGAGCCTGTTTCAAGGCCTTTTAAAGCTAAACACACCAATAAAGTTTTACACCTATATTATTTATATTTTTGATCCAATAATAGATTCCCATGACCTTTAGAGTGACTTTCAACTGACCAATCCAAATGTAACTACTTAAGTTCCCCGAAGAAAAGGAAGAGAAGAAGATGAACAAGAAAGAAAGACACCACCCAAAATTCTCCATCTTGTCTTATAGCTACCACTATACTGTGAAAACCTCAAATTTAAAACCCATTGCCCAGTGAAAACACACACATCTAACCCTCTACAAATTTGTGTTTTCTAACTTATTATTTATATTTATAAATCTTTTCCAAGGTTTCAGGTCCAGTGAAGTGTTTTTCAGAGAGTCTGTACCTGGAATTACAGAAAGCTCAAAAACTCCAGTTTCCTGAGATTCAACAGGGTTTCTATCTCAGCACTTGTAACTTGGACATGGTGCAAATAATTGGTCTATTCGCTGTCCCCATCTTCCTTTATTTGCCCCTTTTTTTTTGGTTTTTTTTTTGGTATTTGTTTGAGTTTGTTGTTTGGGTGGTTTTTTTTCTTTGACTGCTAGCCTGTTAGAAACCTCCACTCACAGGAAGCAGACTTGTGTGCAGTTCAGACAGGTTAAACACTAGTGGGTAAACCTTATGTGGACTTGATTAAGGTCCATCAGGAGCTGCAGTTGATGCCCAGGCTGATGCCAAGTACCAGCAAGAGCCTCAGCTTTCTCTGAAGTTAATTTGCTTTTGCCAGCAGCTGGCAGGATCAGGTTGCACTCCTGCAAGTTCTATTAACGTATAATTGCATATGTTCAATGGTGTTCCCAAAGAGCATTGTTTTATCTCTTGCCTTGGTTATCTTTCATGCATTTAACAGCTGGTTAAATGACAGATACAGGCAAGAGGGAGCAATTCTGCTGGGGCCTGCCTGTGCTTAGCCCAGCTGCACAGTGATGTGCTGGTGCTCCCGCCCTTTCACCGAAACGAGCTGGCCTAAGACACAGAAGCCACAGCTCCTGTCTCTGCATACTGCTTAGGAGGAAAAGCAGCCTCATTTCTTTGACATTTCTGAATCCAGTGGTTAATTCTATCAACTGTTATACTATATAACCACAATACAGTTATGTATTATATAACTATAATATATAAAGTGATTATATAATATAAACTAATATAACTAAAGTATTATCTAGATTTTGGAAAAAAAACTTGGAAAGGTTTACTCATTTATATACTGAAAGTGTTCTCGGAAAATATGAAATCTCAAGGGAAATTTTGTGTAGGTATGGATGGATTAGGACTTAGATGACCAGGACTTATGGCACCTGTATTTTAATGTTTCAAACTACTCTCTTAGTAGGATTTAAAAAGAAGTCTTAGAAATTACCGGTTTGGATAATGTTTGCCTTTCCTGAGACTTTGCAGTAAAATTGAAAGCAGACCTCAGCAACAACCTAAATTTGGACAAAAATATAAACCCTTTGGAATACAATCCAAATCTCTGTGTATAAATGCAGCATATGATGCTTCTGTTCTGCACTCAGTGTGTTAAAAATAAAAGATCTATCCAGAGATAGAACCAGAAAGAGAATTAATGTTTCAAACTAACTGATAGCACTGAAATTTTTCCTGACAAAAATCTTATTTTAGACACCTTGTTTTCTGGAAAACTACAAGTAAAGGCTTAAAAAACAATAACATTTTATAATGTGGATAAGCTATTTCCTTAATTTTCAGCAACTTGTATTAAATTTTCCAAAAACCATAGACTTCAAATGTAGGATTGGTAGCATGCGAGAGGCTATGTAACTGTAATTGCTGAGATATTAATTTTATTTATTTGAAGTATCTGTTGATAGTCCTGAAAACTGGCATTTTCTGTCAGTGCATATTAAATAAACTGAGAGCAGCAGAAATGGCGATGGCTCAGTGTCTCTTCACTGCTCCTCCATCCCTCTGTAAGGAAATCAGAAATCTTTTCTAAGCTCCTTTTACCTTAGGCAATTTGAAATTATTGAAGGAGCTACCTAGTAGCTCCAAACCCAGTAGCCTACAACTTGGGAGCTGCTGATTTTACTCCCATATATTGCCATAATATGGTATTTAGTCTTGTGGATCCTATACCAAACATTATTCAGGCAAAAATGGATTTATCCTTATTTAAGTAGAAAACAGTTAAAAATGGAAGATTTGAAGCAATCTGCACGTGAATGAGAGAGAGGCAAGGACAGGGATAGTATGTGTCCTGAGCTACCCGTCTTGTACCTCATGCTTTGACCTGCTGCTTTGGGCTTCTGAGACAGAGCCAAAGGGCATAACTGGCATAGCTACATGAAAGGCAATTGGCCTTCTGAGGGGATCCTGCTGTCTTATCCTTGTTACCTATAAAATGGGAAAGATACTTGCTCAGCTCCATTTCACAGACTGATGGAAAAATCCGTTTTGCATTTCAGGCTTTATAGACCTCAGGCATAAATAAAAGATACATGCAAGTGTTGTACAACCAAAATCATAAAATAAAGAATGAAATTGAATTTTTAAATTAAAATATTTATGGGGGTTTTGTACATGCAAAAGCTTCTCTGAGATCAGCTCTCCCTTGTTTTATACCACTGTGAGTTTCTGTTGCTCTTTTAGGAAGGCCTTGAACCAAGTCCCTCATGACATATGTGCTCTTAGTCTGGACCAGTGACATGATCAGCCTTCTGAGTCAGTGTCATCCCTATGCTTTCATGACACAGTGCTTGCACTGTTATGTCTTACTGAGACTCACAGATTCCTAAATACAAATGCCTGTTATGTAGAGTAAGGCAGAAAAGCAGGAGCAGCTACAATTCCTGCACAGCCCTGCCACACAGGACACACCATCAGGATATACTTGAGCGTGGGGCCATGTAGCAACACCCGAATCACAGGATTTCTGCCAAGGAAATCTGTTTCTCTCCAGCCAGCATAGGGGTGAGGAAGAGAGAAAGGAGCTACAGCACCGCCCTGTACATGAAAATAATACCAGCACTGGGGTGTAGGAACAAAACTGGGGCAAACAGTGGGGAGGGGAAAGCTGAAGGTATCTCACAATTTAATAAACTCATGTCTGATCTATAAAGGGGCAAAAGCAAATGCAAAAACCTTGCAGGCCTGCCTACACAAAGGACTGAAGAAAAGACTAAAATACAGCTAATCCCTTCACAAGCCCTTACGCCTCTTCTACTCCTCACTGAGTTTAAGATCCATTTAAACCTTATGCAAACAATTCCAATCAGCTTTTCATGGACACCAGCTGCCATGGCACTGACAGCCAGGGTCACATTATCCCTGGAGGCAGCACCACCTGCATCTCCTCCTCTGACATACCCCACCTTGATTGAAAGTGGAATGCAGCAGAAAGTGGGATGGAGTTGCAGAAATTCAAAGCACCAGCATGCAAAAAACCAAATGTGTAAGGTAAAAAGCAGAAGAACACACAGCCACTACAAGAAAAAAAGGCAGGGTGAGACAGCAACCTGGTAAACTGAAAAAGGAAGAGGAATTACAGAATTCCAGAATGGGTAAGGTTGGAAGGGATCACAGTGGGTCATTTGGTCCAAACTCTCTGTTCAAGGAGGGCCATCCTAGAGCACATGGCACAGGATTATGTCCAGATGGTTCTTGAGTATCTCCATGGAAGGAGTCTCCACCACCTCTTTGGGCAACCTGTTCCAGCACCTGGTCACTTACATAAATAAAAAGTTCTTCCTCATATTGATGAGGTCCTCTCTCAGTCATCTCTTTTTAGGGTTGAACAGGCCCAGCTCCCTCAGCCTGTTCTCATAGCAGAGGTGTTCCCATCCCTTAATCATCCTCATAGCCCTCCTCTGGAGCTCCATGTCTCTCTGTACTGAGGAGCCCAGAACTGGACACAGCACTCCAGATGTGCTTCAGTAGGGCTGAGTAGAGGGCAGGGTCACCAGCCTTGATCTGCTGGCAATGCTCTCCCTAAGCACCCCAGGGCACCATTGGCCCTCTTGGCCACAAGGACATTGCTGGCTCATGGACACTTGGTGCTCACCAGGTCCTTCTTGGCAGAGATGCTTTCCAGCAGTTTGGCCCCAAGCCTGTGCTGGTCCTTGGGGTTATTCTTCCCCAGGTGCAGGATCCTGCATTTGCCTTTGTTGAATTTCAAATGGGTTCCTTTCTGCCCATCTCTCCAACCTGCCCAGGTCCTTCTGAAGGGCTGCACAGCACTCAGGGAGATCAGCACAAAGTTTCTCCCAGCTTTGTGTCATCCATGAACTTGCTGAAGAGGCATCTGGACCTTCATCCAAGTCATGGATGAATAAGTTAAACAGTACTGGGCCCAGTATTGAACCTTGGGGGACACCACTGGTGACAGGCCTCTGCTAGAGCCCATACCACTGATTATGACACTCTAGGATCTGCTGTTAAGCCAGTTCTCAATCCATCAGGAAGGAGGAACTGTTAGAAGAGTGAGAAGATTTATAATTTAAAAAACCCCTCTGCTCTTCCCAATGTGTTTATTTTGAAAACACATTCACTGCACATGTGCAGCTCAGAGAAGAGATGAGCTCTCTGCTGTCACCTCGACTGACAAGACAGCTGTTGCTGTGGCAGAGTGACAGCTGAAAAGCCATGTGATTGATTCCAACACCGTCTTACTCAATTGCAGTTAACAAGAGGCTTGTGTTCACTCTGCCTTTATTGAAGCGTTTTCTTCTAATTGTCTATTTAACACATTAAATAATACTGGGAGATACAGGTCAGTGCTCCAGTAAGGTGATGTTCGGGAAATGTTTTCCAGGTACAAATGAAGATTTGCTTATGCTCAACACAAAGGCTGAAGAGAAAAAATTAATGATCTTATCAGGTAAAGCAGGTGTTGTGGTCACACCACCAAGGTCACTAGCATTAACAAAACACTTTGAAAACAGAGCTGTGGCTTGTTCCCAGCAAGGTGCTGGAGTGTTGTAGAGATAATGTACTCAGCCTCGAGGGGAAAAAATATGATGCGCTAAGACTTGCTAACAGCTGTTAATGGCAGAGAATTGTGGACAGAGGGATGTTTGACCTACCAGTCCTTTGGAGGAAGATGTAAACAACTAGCTTGATTCCCCACGGCCTTGCTCCTACTATGGCCCTCTATGCTTTTGCCAAATAAATGCAGTATATATGCTAAATGCTCTCACAGCAAAAGAGCTGAGTTTTTCCACCACTTGCACGGATGTAAAAATATACAAAAACTGCAAGGTAGAGAAAAACTAGGGCGTGCAAATGCAGGGAGAGGGGTTTATGCAAGAACAAAGCAAGCAGGGACTCAGAAATTCAGATATATAGCAGCCAAACGAAAGTGGCATCTTTTACCTTTGTTAAGAGGTGCCCCAGGAGTCCTGAGTCACTGTTACTGCCTTCCATGACAAAAATACATTGTTACTGCCTCCTGTTTCTGAGCCCGCAGCAGAGCCATCACATCTAGGAAAGAGAAAACACTGCTCCCTTCAGAATCAGCAGACTGGACAACCCAAGCCAGCTGCACTCTTCACTTCTGCCTAGCTGACACCTTCAGCAGGGCCACTGCAGGCCCTGCCTCACTTGGCACAGCACTGGCATTTCAGGATGTGGAGCACAAGGTGTGCCATCATCCAAGCTCAAACACCCTCAGACCTGCTCCACCCCATTAGCAAATCCACATGTGCCTTACAGCCTTGCTCGAGGCCACAGCAGTGTTTCACTCACCATAACTTTTAATACTGATAAGGGTGTAGAAGCAATAAAGAAGCATTTGTGCTACCCATCACAGTGCAAAAAGAGATAGAAAGCTATTTACTTGTAAATGAACATATGGATCCAGAAGTCACTGGGTAAAGCCAGCACAAGACACTGTGAAGAGCCCACAAACACCTCCACTTTCTCAGTGACACAGAGTCACTGAGAAATAGCTCCCTTCAAGAGGCCTTGGATTAATGAGGCTGAAATTACTAAGCATGCCTCCAGAGATGGAAAATGAACTCTGTGGGGCCCAGTGAAAACATGCACTGCTGGGTCAACATGGGGTGCATTGTTTCTGAAACTCGAAGCGCTATCCTTTAGCAGGATTAGGCACATTTAACAGTCAGCTGAAATTTTTAGAAACCAAACCAAAGAGAAAACCAGAGCGTGACAGTTTGTGCCATCTGCATGGGATATAAGCATGAGTTTTAATGATGCCAGTTAAAACATTATTAAAAAAATTATATTCAAATCCATTTACTGATTACAAACCCTTTAACAAAAAAAAGCCAGTGGCATGTGCACTTGCACCTGCTGCCATTGTGTGCTCCAGCTGACTCCTTGCATCGGAGGTTCTGCATCAGTGGGGATGGCAATTCACTGGTAGGCATCCTTCCTCTGGTGCACTAGTAAAGCAGAGTCTAAAAAGAACAACACACCCAAAATTACTCAGTGGGGTGAGGGCAGAACAGAAAACTGGAAATGCAGAGTATTAGAGAGTAGGCTACCACTGTGATGAAATGAGAGCTACATTTTCACAGTATTCTTTGGTGCTTGCACTGAGCAGGAGATCGACTTTACTATAGATACTCTCATCCTTCAGGAGACTCAACACCTCCTCAGCTGCACAGCAAGCATTTTAGGCTATTTCTATTTTTATGAACTTCCTAGACACTTTCCTCATCTTCCATTTTAAAATGTGTCTTTACTGTATCCCAAGCCTCTCCACCCACTAAGGTATTTGCAATTCCTCTAACAGTATTGAAATAGATGCAGTACAGAATCAGAAGCCAGAAGACAACGAGAGTAGTAAGCAGACCTCTATTTAAAATCAGGATAAATAATACAGTATGTTGCTATTTTTTAAACACACATTTCTATAATAATAAACATCATATTTTTCCTCAACATCTATGTTTCTCAATTTGACATACTGTAGACCAAACTAAACTCTTTTCCCTTCTGCAGTTCCTTAGACTCCAGAAAGTTGCAGGTTTAACTCCTCAACAGTACCTGTGTCTGCAAACTAGTTCTACTTCACATGTGCTTGGCAGCCCAACATCAAAGTGAAGCAGGTATGCTTTCCCTTACTGGGCATGGAATTCTGCAGCCAGAGCTCAGGGCTGCATCTGTCACCTACCAGCTGCAGTGCTGCAGCAGTGCAACCTGCCCCAGTGCCTACAGAGGTAGCTCTGAAATAGTTTAGGTAAGGGAAAAGAATGGCTGCAAACATTCTTTACATGAGTTTCCAGAGCAATACGAGCTTTATATGGCGCAAGAGCCAAATACTTACAACCAACATAGAAAGCTTTAAAAACGTTGGAGACCTTGCTCCTTTTCCCTATATTTTGACCATATGCTCCTCTGGTACACTTCAATCACAAGAAATTTGCCTCAGAAAGAGGTTTTGGAGAAAACAGATCAGTAGTAATGCTACGTGGTCATCTTGAATTCCTAAGTGGTGTGTTCCTACTTGGGATGCCTAGAAAAAGACCAATAACAAACACACCTCTGCTGCTGTCATTGCATGTGTACATGACCAATGCCACCCTCCAAACAGCAATAGGTGTAAGATGGTAGCCTAACGTTTGCAGCCCTTTGAAAACAAGTAATAGGAAAGGTAGCACCCAGCTGAAACAGCTGTATTATTTCTATTCACATTATGTTAAAAATCAAACTGCTATAATTCTGCTATAACTGACTCAGCTTAGATTAGAATACAGGATCTAAAGGCAAATTAAATTTCACCATCCGCATTAAGAAATCAATTCAGCTTCTGAACTGGATCAGCTTTGAATTTAGTTGAAATGCAGTTTGATGAAAGACTCCTGTTCAGCAGCAGATATAATTATCACACCCATCTTAATTAGATCATGAACTTGACTTTGGGATCCCCAAAGGAGTATTGAAAGCTTGGTCCAGTTAAACTGAACTTGGTCCAGAACACTGAAGCTTATCCATCAAGATAAATATATTACCAGTTTTTTGATACAACAGATGCTTGATGAGTAATGGAGCAAATGCCTTTTTAACTATATTTTTCAAAAAGGATTATTAAACTGCACTAAAGTGTATGCTGTTATCTTTGAGGGGAAAAAAAGTATAATATATGAAAAACAATTATTACAGAGCACATGGAACACAATTTTTCAAGCACTAGTTGTAGAATTAAAAACATTTGAACAAAGGTTCTCTGTGGAGTGTCACTTTGTAACCAATTCAAGGCTTTAAATAGCTATTGTTTAAAAAAATTGTCAGCTATAGAAATTGTTTTCTCTTCAGATTCCAAATCCTGTCAGACCAGGGTGATTAAAATGTTGCATTAAAAAAAAAAAAAAGCAGGGGGGAGGAAAAGGCAATCTAATCTCCCCTTATAAAAGTAAAAGCAACAACTCAGTTTTTAAAGTATCACGAACAAAAAGCTGTAGCCCATCTATCATTCACATATGGATCCATGTAATGATTCTTCAATTAGAATTATTATCTGTACAGCAGCTGAAGACTGAGAACTGCTGATACACTGCAGATGAGAACATTTGCTAGTCTCTGGGCTCCAGCCTTTCTTAAAAAATGATGATCACACAATATAGATTGCTCTGTTTATATGTGTATTAAGCTGCAATGCCAGCATTTACATTTGCAACATTACAATTTTGCTTTCTTAGGCTCAAGAGAATTTGCTGCATCTGGTAGATTTTATTTGCTTTGTATCTTAGGCAATTGTTACGAGCAAAGCACAAATAGGCAATATTATTGCTCCAAGTCCTTTGTTTTGTTGATTATCTCAGATACTACAAAAAAAAAAGTAAACTAAGAGTGGGCCTGTGAGATGGGTCATTCAGTGTCAGTTCACTTGCACTATATTATCCCAGTGCTATTTTTATACGGCACAGCCATCTGCTCTCTCATTTCTTCCACCTGTATAGATCCAGATAGCCTAAGACAAAAGATCATACAGAAAGAAAAGCACCTCACACAACAGTTGCAGACCCTATAAGGGAGGGAAAGGTCACTTCAGTGATTCAGACTGCAGCAACCTGAGCAGTCCCTGCCTACCCATGCACCCTAACTACAGGCTGTGACCTAGAAGATGATGGAGAAAGGTAGCTACATAAATAGTAGCTGTGAGACAGCTTTACTAAGTGGGCATCTCTTCCTGGTGTTTCTACTAAAGATTCCTGCTCTGTGAACCCTGAGCATGTTCTGAAGCCTAGGCAGCCTTCCCAGAGGTATCCCTCAATGTAGAAGCAGGAGGCAGAAAGTTGGCTCTTACAGATTTTTTAGCCATGTGAAAGTCTTTAGGGGTATGTGTACGCAGAGATTAGAAAAAGGGCTGCAAATTAATTAAGAAGCTTTTCTACTTCATTATACAATCTCAGAAAAATCTTCATAGAAGGCAAATACTGCTAATTCATTATTTGTTTTACACTGCACAGTTTGATATATGCCCATGCTACTGCCATCTTTCATCTTTAGTGGGCAAGAGCTGCCATAGCCATGAAATCTCCCTGTAACTGTTATACAAAGGAAATGAAACCTCTGCTCACGGGTATATGCTCCAGTGTTATTTCTCTACTTTATTATAGCTATTACTGAATAGAGAATAAGAAATTTATACTCTTACTTGAAAAATACTTTTTATCCTCTACTGAATCTCCTGTTTCAAGTACTCTGTAAAGGTCCATGTCTTCTCCATTTACTTGGAAGGATATTGCCATTTGAATTACTTAAAATTTCCCTACATTTATGTGACATTATAGAATGGTTCTGTCTGTAAAAAATTATTATTAATTAAAATGGAAGACATTTATGGGGAAAAGCAAGCAAAAAAACTAGTACAAAAGCTTACTAAAGCAATATAACATGAATACTTAGTTCAAGAGTTTATACATTGTGGTGGGACACATTTCTTAAAATATTTTAGATTTTCTCACTTCATCTGGCTTCACTAAGATCTGTGAACTTGAATGACACAAATGAAATTTTATATTTGCTTACAATTAAAACCTTCACTTTATATTTTTTTAATAAAAAAGGTTTCAGAAGTAAAAATCAAAAACTACTTAGGCCTATGAACTCGTTTAGAGCTTTGTTGAAATTTTCAGTTTTAATTGCAAATGGGTAACATTTCAAAGACAGAAAAAAACATTAATCAAGGAAGCAGTTCAATCTGTGTTAGAAGTGACTGAAATTACTTTCAGCAGACAATTTATCATGAGACCAAAAAAGGCAGAAATGTCTTCCTCTCAGAGAAGGTAACTGCTGTTTTCTTTATTCAGAATCAGGATACTACTCATCAAAATGCTTATTTTAGCTGCTATCACACAACTCCCTAAACTCTTGTAGTAATAGTGTTAATATTCACATTCTGTGACTGGTCATCTACATCAATAATTTATACTAATTCAGACAATATCAAAAACCAGGAAGAAAGGTAGCACTAAGGGCTGGTGGTTTTCACTATGCTCTCATAAAAAAAAAAAAAGAAAAAAAAAAGGGAGGGGGGAGGGGGGGGAAGGGAAACAGAGAGAAAAAGAAAAGACAAGCTATTTACATCTCCTTACAGCCACAAGGCCTCAGTGGCCAAGTTACCTGACGTGTCTCCTAGGATGTGTTTGTACAGCAAACAACAATGGTGACTGCAGTCTGGGGAGCAGTAACTGCGCAGACTTGAATCAATGTAACGTGTAACTCCAGCAGTAACAGTGTGGAAGCAGCAGTTCAACTTAAGCTGAAGATACAATGGACCTCATTAAGTGACAGCACCTTCATGATGATTAGCACATTATTAACTCCTACATACTAGCATCACCTCTTGCATGAATTCATTTGATTGTGCTGGACAGACAATCTCTCAAAAGCACCACTATTCTGATTACATGATTTACAGAGGACTCTGAAGGATGCATGTCTCAGATCCCACCCAATAAAGTGACTAAAACGTTTCCTGACATTTAGAACTCATTAATTGTGGTTTCCTGAACAACACTACATTATAGACAGACAAAGAAAATGTCTTTGAATATTATGCTTACTTTGAACAGTAAATTACATAGAAGCTATGTACAATGTAGTAACCACATTTAAGAATAACTACACATTTTGCAACCTGCAGCACTGTCACTCCAGCGATATGGAACCTTTGTTTGAGGAAGAGACTCTGAAGCTATTGTTTGCTTAATGAATTCAGATCAGCAACTCCACAGATCCACAGAAGCAACAGTGCCAATGGCAAGAGACACTACAAAAATGGAAGTACATAAATTTCAACAACAGACTAAAAATGCCAAAGTACTCCTAGGTCTTACTGGCTCTTAAAACCAATGCATTAGTCAGTCCTACATGACATTCCTTCTTTTCAGTGAGTTTTTGATCTGATTACCCTATCAAATGAGAAGAACAAAAATAAAAAAACAAAGCCAAAACCCCCAATGACTGTGCCTCTTCACAACCCCTGAACTTCAATATTAAAGCTCCTTTGGGCTGCTGAACTATGCAAATGTTTTTAAGAGCTGATTACTGACAGGATATGAGGTACTCTAGGTTCCTCTTTGCCACTGGAAGCTGACTGGTTCTAGGTAGTTCATGACAGGTGAGAACACCTGAAAAACATTACTATTCCAACTCTGTCATTTACTCATGCAGTTTGAACACTATATTTACTAAATGCTATCCCAACATTTGCATAAATCTTCGAAAAGAAATTATATGTGACACATTCACTGATGAAAAACAAATATTTTGAGAGCAGAGAAATGTGTTGCTTGGATGGCCTGTACCTAGGAGGGAATTCAGTCATCATCACAGACAATACTGATAAACAAAACATGTGAATAAACATACTGTGATTTAGTAAACATTGGTCCAAATAACCATATACAGATTAAAAGACAAATTCTAGGTCTTTGTGAACATAAAGCTGTACTTTGGCACATATTAAGTGCATTTCAGATATTGCAAAAAAACTTGTGTCTGGTCCTTTGTTCTTGGAGAAATTATAAACTACTTTCTTGAAGGTGAATTCCACCCAAATTTTTATTATTGTTTTCAGTAACAAGAATATAAGATCAAGAATAAATTTCTGCACTGGCAGATGCACAGTCCTAACCCAATACAAAGCTGACATACTTCTGACAAAATCTCATCTTCCTGTGTTACTAAATCTGTATCTTCTAGTCTTCAAGTTGTTCTATGGCTGTGTTAGCATCACTTATATCATTTATACTTTTTTCTTGCTTTGCTTCTTTTCTAAAAGTCTTCAAACACTTGTCAAGCCTTTTTAGGAATACATCAACATCTTGCTTTTTAATTCCAATTGCTGAGGCAGCATTGAGGTAAGCACAAGGATAGTCATTTGCATGTGACATAAAGCCTTTAAAAGTGTAGTTATTCACAGTCTGTACAGACCCACAGGGAACAACTCTGAAACAAACAAACAAACAAAATCACAAATTAGTTAAAAGATGCCTTAACATTTTAAGTGGTACCCTAGGTTGAACACAATTACAACTTCCTACTGAAGTAGGGAGTTGCTATTCCTTCCACTTATGCTCAGCACCAGCATAACTTAACATCTGTTGAAATGCCAGGCCAAACAGTATATACTACAAAATAATTACTTATGTAACAAAAGGGAAAACCTGAAACCTTCATGAGGCAAAGAATTGGAGAATTTTAACTTCAAAAATTTATACTCTTGAACAATTTCATCCAAAGATGGTTAAAATTACAGGACCAGCCAAGGTTAGGACAAGCAAATTAAAAAGAGTGTCTAACCACAGTACATATAGATTTACTGTCATTCACCTGTGCAGGAAGTGGAATAATCCAACCTAATGAAGCATACCTTCTGATGTGGAAACATTCAGCTCTGCTACCAAAAAATAACATTAAGTCTATGGCAGAAGTTAGCATGGCAGCAGTAATATTCAGATTAAGGAATGCTGCCAAAACAAAAAACAAATTTTAAATCATTCTCTTCTTCTAAAAAGTTTAAACCAAAATAATTAAAAATTATTTGGCTTGCATTTCATTTTAACAGTATCTCTAAGAATAAATTCAGCTCAAACTGGCTCAGGCTATAGATTTTAAATTTTTAAAATTTTTTAAAACACAATTAGTTCCAGAAAGCGGAGTTTTTTTCCATTTGACAAAAAGCTACATAGGATATTGAAAGCTTATTCCCTTGACATCTACCACAACCGTATTTGTGCTGCAACGAACAAAACAAAGATCTTCCATTGCAGATTACATCTAAACTGTAAGATCAGACAACATCTGGAAACTAAATGAAATTAAGGGATACTAGGGAATAATGGCACTAAATTAAATGGGCATAGATTACCTATTTAGGCTACCAAAGTAGACATAGAAAGCCTCACTGCTAACTCAGGCAGAGAGATATTACTTCTCAGTAACAGTGATGAAGAAAGGTGATTATTCTCAAACTTGTTATTGTTAGACTCCTTCTGTAATCATGACACAATTGGGATAAAACACCTCACAGGATTTCGTACAATATATGCTAATACACTCCCCCTACTTTCCCAATTTTTTAAATTCGTAGTATCCTTACCTTGCTCCAGAAACTTGTCTTGTGAAAAGCATAGATCCAAGCTGGGTAACAGCAGCATCATTAGTTTCATCTAGATTCTTCAGTGACATGGCTAAAGTAATATAAGGTCAGGTTTAAATTGCTACAAAGCTGCTTTTTCTCCAAGGAACCACCACAAATGACAAGTTATTTTCCAACAGCAAGAACCTAGCCAATTATTTGTGTTCACATACAAAGAAAAAAAAAAGGAACACTACATATAATAATTTTTAATTTTTCCACAAGCTGTCATAGATTACTTCCTTGGTTAGACTGTATGCAGTTTCTGGATAGGTGGACAGTATTATTTTGGTGTTCAGCCAAATTTTGGCTAGAATAAATACCTTGAGTAGGAATTCCATAATTTGTTTTACAACACTAAGATGATGAGTAATTACACCCCAGTTTATTTTTAAATCTACTTTTTATGAAGTATTACTGCATGCTAATGTCTTCACCCTGTCTCAAATTCATTTCTGTCAAATGAATATGTTGGACAGAAGCAAAATAATGGGTCCACGTTACTGATTACCTTATTGGTAACTTTATTGAATTATTATTCAATTTAGTAGAGTGTAGTGGTGTTTAATAAATAGTAATGGTATGTGGAAGTGCATTATGAATCCACAGTATATTAGATTTTTTTTAAGTTAAAACCCCAACAATTACCTAAGGAAATGGGATTATGTGGTGTGTCTAACAGTCTCTCATTGTGGTTATCTGCCAGCTTCTTCAGCTCACTTGAAAGATATGAAAACATCTCCTAAAAAAAAAAAAAAAGCAATATTTTTGTTATTAGCTATCAAACAGAGAAAATAGCACCTATTTCACAAAACTGTTATGTCTCCATTACATCCTACAGATGCTCAGCTGACTCTCTGTTCATGTGCACCAACTAAGTGGATCAGACAATTCTTTGAAATAATTCTATAAAGGAACAGCTCCATTTCCTGAACACTGTTCTTATCTCTTCAGCTGATACAGAAGTCTCTATCTAGTCTAATATAAGTGCTTGGGATGTCATTTGTTCTCTCTGTGCCCTAAACCTAGGGAGGCAAAAAATCTTGAAGAGATTCCCATTGCCCAGCAGGTCTTACCCCACCCTACTTTTCAAGAGCCTTCCATGACCTAGCCCCATAAGCCACTGAGAATGAACTGTTACCATCACAGATGGCCACTTTTTGGCAAATTGCTCCTTACTTTGTCTTCTCTCCTTTAATACATTCCAGAATAAAAGCAGTATATTTTGTTATCATGTATCACACAATCACATTTCCCCCTGGTGCAGACTTCTTTTTCTGCATGAGAATAAAAATCCAGTCTCTTAGAGAGGCTGTAAGTACACATTTGACTCTATTTTGTTTCACACAATATACACTCTCCTGAATACTCAGCTCTGTTGAGCAGTCCTTTTCCTAGGACCCCTCTCCTGTTCAAACTGACTGTAAGAATGGAAATATCTGAGTTTCTGCTATCACTTAATTGGATTGCACCTTTACTGTGAAAGTGTCATATGACTGAGATTCATAAATACTTTGGCTCAGATAAAAGTCACACTGCACATAAATGGCTGTTTCTCTTACTTCATCTGTATTTTATATCCTTCCTCTTCCCCAGTAGTAATCTGTGATAATTGCTCATGCTCTTCCTTTGTTTAATATATTCCTCTTCACATATCACCTCAAAACACTGATGGACAGAGTGAGAATAAATACCATTCTTCTTATTGTAAGCTCTAGTTTTTTTCCCCATTCTTTTTAATGCTTAGTCTCTCATAAAAACTAACAAAACCATACAGACACTGGGTAGCCATCTTTAAAAAATATTAAACACCAGATTTCTTCTCTTTCAGGGCATAAAAACTGTTCTGCTTATCTGCCCCAGTGTGACTGCCTGTTTAAGCATCCTCATCAATTTCTGGACCTGACAAGTGATTTTTCATTCTTTAAATAGAATTACCTCTTCTGTTTGTAGACCAGTATCCTGCTTTGACCTGTGGACTCTGACAGATATAA
The DNA here is from genome assembly GCA_013397375.1 of Toxostoma redivivum. Classification (NCBI taxonomy): domain Eukaryota; kingdom Metazoa; phylum Chordata; class Aves; order Passeriformes; family Mimidae; genus Toxostoma; species Toxostoma redivivum. The sequence continues at coordinate 166,419 of VXBI01009105.1, forward strand.
ATTACAGCCTGTGATCAAAATTATGCCTTTGAACAGAACCTCCCCAAGGTCTTATGAAACCAAATGAGCTTTGTGGTACCTAAGTTAGAAGAATGTTACAGCTGCTTTTCTTGAACCACTGCAGGAAACCTTGCCTCTCTTCATGAGTGACTAAATTAACACAGCTCCCCACCTGTACTTCCTAACACCACAGAACAAATTCAGATGGAGAGAAAAAAGAACCCTGTTACTGTCTAAATGAATTAGGGTATTGATACAACTATCCACAAAAACATAAAGCTTCTGAATTACTTGAAAAAAAGACAAAAAAAGGGAGGTATCTATGTTTAATTATCAGAACTTGAAATCTGTGAAAAATCATTCTTATTTCTCACAAATCATGATCTTATGGTTTCAGTTCAAAGTTTATTTATGGTTCACTCACAGAAGCTGAAAAATATTTGTATCAAATGTTCAGACACTTCTGCCTTTCCTCTGGTCCCTCAATGTATATAAGCACATTATTAATTTGTTACTTTCCATAATAAGCATCACTAATGTACTAGCCCTTTTATTAGTATTTATTTTGGAATACAAATAATAAATTAATTTTTGCTCCCTCTGCTGGCTATTTAATTCTAAAACGGAACCAAAATATCATAGAAATACACATAAATTGTGCCTACTCTGGAGATATTACTGGTGAAATTCTTACTGAGAAAAATATACTGGAGCAAGACCGATTTCCTAATAATTTTTGTGTGTTGTATCTGATAAATCTCTTATAGTATTACTGAAAGGACTGCTGAAAGGAATACTGGAAGTATTACTGAAAGCTGGTATAAAAAGTTACCTACTGCATAAATATATTACATCTAATTAAATCTATTCAATGAAATTAGGTTACTAGATGAGCCTTTACATACACAGGAATTTGTTAAAACAAAGGAGAATGGAAAAGAATCCAAGGATGTATTTTCATCAGTTTGACTAAAGCTACAGGAACACAAAGTTTCTTGTTTTTATGAACAACTGTATTCTGCATCTTTCCATTGGAAGCCCTCTAGATATATTATGGTTTCAGAAGTTTATTGCAAAATAGATTAACTGCCTTTCAAAAAAAGAGATTAAAGCAATATTTTTGTGAGGTCAAATCTATAACCAATCTCTATTATAAAATATTTCTCTTATATGGAAAATTTATAAGCACCCCAAGCAATTATATATAATTGAGCTCTTACACAATAGATTTTGTGCAGCAGGCACTCAAATTTTCTCCAATGAAGCTAACTATTATGCTAAAGGTACACTGAACAATGCAAGCACTAAATGTCAGTTAAGTTTCATTATTTAAATTAAATCACACTTTTACCTTAGAAACTTATCACAAAACTTCATTAGGCTAGACAAATGAATGCTAAACTAAGCGGATATGTCTTTCACTTCTGGTGCTTCAAGCATCTAAGCCAACAAAACACCTTAAAAAACAAAAAACAAGTCAACAACACTGTCTACATCAAATAGGCCAAATAACTCAATTGTTTGGATGAACCAGTCCAATTTCACATATACAGTATTTTCAAGAAGTGTAACAATCATTAAAAATATTTCAATCATACTATATTTACACTATAAAACTATTTTAAATAGAACCTACACTAGTATGGGTGACTCTTCATTTGTTGCCCCATTATGATAGGCACTGTTATTGCAAACGAGAATAGCAAGAGAGAAACAAGTAAAGAAAAAGCCAGTAACTTCAGAGCAAAAGATGGAGTACTGAATAAGCCATCAGTCCCATACCAACTGACAAAGAGGCAAGTGGTCAAGGTCAGGAAAGTTTTTGTGCAGGGTTCAAACTGTCCCAGCTTGCTTACACTCTGAGTCTGTAACACTCGGCCTTCCCCTGCGTCACTCTCATTTGAAAAGACCAGCTGTCCTCAGGGAGTGTCCACAGAGCTGCATATGGTGCAGAACAGGACACTGCACAAGAGTCATTTTACAGTCTCTCCACCCTAGACACAGACTGCCAGCTCTCCTATGCTTGCCCGAGACTGATCTGGTCCCATCTTACTTTGCAGTAGCAGCTGTTTTATAATGCAATCGTCACAGTTTCTCCTGCTTCGTGCCTCAGAAGGACCAGCTGCTTCCAAGCTGTGATCTGACCAGACCACTTGGTGCACCACGCCACCCAGCAGAGGAGCTGCAGTGCAGAGCATGGAGGGCCCAGAAGGAGGCTCAGCTTCTTGAAAAGCAGCCAAACACATGACAAACTATACTTATGTGTGTGACACCTGAATATACACCTTTCTAGGCAGATTCTCTTGCATTGCAGGAATCTTGTTACAGATTTATACCAGAAAGTTTTAAAAATATGAAACTAATTACAGAACCTTTAAATTGCTATAGCATCTATATCTAACATAAATGTAATCTAAGAGAAAGTGCCAAGTAAACCTTGCTAATCTGATTTGGTAATACTACCATTCACTTTTTTAAGGGTCTTTCTTAACAACAGCAATCAACACATTCTCTCTTCAGCACTTGTGAGACCTTGAGTTCAGGCTCTGTGACCCACACTTCTCCAACACAGGCTTTAAGTATGGAGGCCTCTCTGAAATTTTCATTCATGCTTGGCACTTGTTTAATGACACAACACCATTAAAACAGTGCATTTAAACTAATTTGCCTCCTACTACTCTGAAGTTTCCTTATGGTTACACATACTTTGCATGAGGAAAATCCTGAAATATTCTCATATTTGACATGCTACAGTGTAACAAGCTGACTGGAAAAAAAAGATGAGTAACAAATGTCTATCTTGCTTTGAGAATAGCTGATTTTTTTTACATTTTTAATATCCCTCATTAAATGGTTCTCCTCCTCTTCCATCGTAAGTAGAGCAGCAATACAAATTCACACTGAATTGTACAAATAATTTATTCCAATCAGAACTACTACATCAATGATAACTCATGAAACATACGCAGTATTATACCAAATTATAAAACTCAATCAATTTCCTCCCGCTCTGTATGATTTTAAATATTTTAGATACATACTCCTTAAGGACACAAAAATAACTCATTTTACTCTCAGAAAGTAAGCAGACAGATGGATACCAACATAAAAAGCTCTATCACATCCCACAGTAACACACAAACACATTTAAGAAATGAGAATTATCTTGATTGTTAAGACCAATGAGGAAATCCATAAATGCTATAAACAAAATAAAACCATTACCTCTTCAATAATAATTATAATAATCAGTATAATAATTAGTTAAGGGGATTAAAAGGACCATATTGGATAATAGCAGGTATTAAACCTGGCCTGTAGGGTTCTGAATGTAAACCCTGAATGTAGGGTTCTTGCTCTCCATGAAATTTGAGATGACAACTAAGCCTGTTGTTTATGCCATTACACAGTGCAATAACTATATTTACTTCATGTGGCCTGATTTAGACACAGACATACATATATGATAACAGCAACTTTTATGACCTAGAAATGTAAAATACAGAACATAACATAACCTGTATTAAGGCATCAAAAGTTGCTTTAAAAACACAACCTTTACATAGAATTCTTTAAAAGCAAAAATATTAACAAATTTGAGTATGGACGAGCTGTTATCTGCATTGCAAAATAACCTAGAATCACCTACTGAGATCAGAAAAACCACTGTTCTAACCATCACATAAACATATAAAAAGGAATTCTGAAATGTCACTACTCCATCATGTCACTACATATTATCTCATACTCTTGGACAATTGCACACTCCACGGTTCCCAGCTTCTTAAAAAAAAAAAAACAACAAAATCACACTCCATGTACATGCTCCTCTCCCTCGTATAATCTTTTCCCTTCCTGTATTAAACAGATAATCAGTGTAAAAGAAAAATTGGGCAGATTATTTTGTTCCTTGCTTGTGTGAGACTAATCTCTTCTCAGTAATATTCTGGTCTTTTTGGCCTAAGTTCAAATAACCTGAAGTAACACCCACATGAATGAGGATCAGGTAAAAAGAGAAAGAAAAGAAAAACACCTGATGGTTTTTATAGCTGATTTTTTTTGTGTGAGTAGGTGCAGCTGCACCAATATAGAAAGGAGTACTCAATGTCAAGCTATAAATAGTCCCTGCTGGAAGCTTAATAGCTCTGCTTCCTCAGAGCACAGGCAATAAACTATCACTATTGCATTTTTACAATTCAGGAACAAACATATTTAAGCAAAAATGTTTCTATTTCTATAGCAAATCCAATAAAAGAAACATATTTATGCCATATATAAGGCTGTGTTTATAGAGTATACTCACATTTGAAATAAAAAGACCTGAAGTTGTAAAAATATAATACTGTATTCACTTTAGAATTCTACTTCCAAGAAAATTAGATGACTCAAAGTATACAGCTATTCATTAAGATGTTTATGAAATAATTATTATTTATAACTCGGACAGTATTTCTCATGCTCTTTTTACATCTGCTACTGGTAGAAATGTAACAACAAAATCAGCTTTGTAGAAAACAATAAATTCACTTGAGATTCTTTTGGACAAAAGAGTAAAGGGGAAAAAATACAATTTGCTTTTAATGAAGACACAAAACAGAAATGGCAATACATACAACAGTCCAGAATAAAATGCTGCAGTAGAGGCAAAAGAGGTAACTGCTTTCAGTGTTTCACAAGCTGTTTTCATTTTAGTTGCACAGATGACTTCTTAGTCATTGTAAGGGTGCTAAGTAGGTTTAGTTTTCTATAATCTAGCTATTCCTGTGGGATCTCAGTTCCAGTACAGAATTTATGGATGCCTCTATAAGCAGCTAGAAATAAGTCACAGCATCCAGAACTACTGCTGCCACAATCAGACAGAGCAGCAAGCTGTCAGCAAGAAACAATTGGAACATAGTTTTCAAATAAAACAATGAAACAGAAAATACATAGCTTAAAACTATTAAATTAGTAGTACTTAATTCACAACATTTCCTTATATAAAGCCTTTATACAAAGAATCTTCTGTATTACTATATAAAGAGAGAAAAATCAGGCATGCATTAATTCCGGAATTAAGGATAACTCAAGATATACAGATTCCAATCTGACATCCACTGGATTTTTGTGCCAAGTGCAATTATACCCAACTTCAAACTATAGTCTGTGAAAACCTGAGAAGAAACTCAGCTGTATGTCTAGATGAATAACTAAAATAACAATGTTTTCCTCTTTTTGTGGCAATGCACAGTATTTATAACCCAAACGAAGTTGTGATTCTCCAGAGAATGTGGCACACAAACATTTAATTAAGCATGATCATAGCACAAAAGTACAGTAGGGACAATAAAGAAGGAGCACAGACCCTGGGTTACTCTGAGTCTCCAATCTCCTGTCCTGGAAGCAGTGTGACCATGATAAAACAGTATAGTACTTCTCCATTTAAGTTTTTGTGGAGAAAATTCTACTATATTAGTCACATTTAGGAACAACAAATATGAATAGTGTACAAGCTGTAACAATACTGTACAGGCCCTCCATTTAGCCTCCCAGTTTGAACAAACAACAACAACAACATGGAAATCATGGTTACACCATTTAGACAAGAAGTAATTACAATCATACTGACTTTCCAGATTCAGAGCTCTGAGCTCAGAATAAGTTCAATGGCTTTCTAGACAGAAGCTGGATTTACTACACAAAGTTTTGCAACAAGACTTTGTTAACAGCTAATTTAAAGAATATACTGCTTGCCAAGAAGCTTACCTTTCTCTCTTTCAATAACTTTTTGTAGCCACTGGTTCCCAGAGACAGAAGTGTAATGAGGACATCTAAAGAAGGAGACGCAGATGCTCTTCCTTAAAAAAAAAAAAAAAAAACAACAAAAAACACAATAAACAGATTAAAGTTGCAAGAATAAATTTTATGTGAAAGAAAGCTGATAATCAAGTTTTCTACAGTTATACTATATGGCTGAAATCAGCCCATGAACTAGTTACCTGGATACATTTTGCTGATCTCCTGAATGAAGGACTCGTTGAAGCCAGCAATGATGGCACCACCTACTGGAACCATAAAATTTTTGTCCAGGCTCTGAACAAAAGCATCTATTCTGCCAACTCGAGCACCCTTCATCAAAGAGGATAAAAAAAACACAATCCACAGCATACATTAGAAAAAAGGGAAATGTGATATCATCATAATTATATAAAAGTGTAGCTAAAATAAATATAATTCCTGAAACGCTCAGATACTGCATTTGTGATCAAAACATAAAAATCACAGTATTACCTCTTTTAGCACTGCTTACTATGAGTACCATTGTAAATGCCTAACATAGTTCCCTACATTCCCATTTTACTGTGATTTAAAATATTGATTTTAGCTCCTGCAAGTCTACATGTAGCTCCTTTTCAGCAACAACCAAAAAGAAACCCTTCAAAATTTAATGGGAACTATACAGTTAATCTGTTCAATCCCCAACACTTTTTACAACTCTCACAATAAAAGGCTACAAGTTAATGCCTCATTAGCAAAGCTTTTTTCAATACATATATAAAACTGCATTAAAAAAAACAGGCTTATTACAGCACACCTTCTTCGAAGGCTGCTTTTGAAAACAAGATTCAAGTAACTTCTTATAGCAGTTATCCCCCACATCCTAATGACTCCTATTTTCAAAGGGCAAAATGTAGATTCTGCAGTAAACTTTCAATTCGAGTAGCACATAACTGTGAACTGTACAATTAAAAAGAATGCAGTATAAGAGAACCTGAAAAGTAGGTTAAACCCCATACATATCAAAATATATGCAAATACATATATTTTTAAGTCTACATACTAAATATAAGAAGCAGAAATAGTGTTAATACCTATGGCAAACAGACGGAAAAAAGCAGAGCCAACTAAACCTCATGTATTAGTTCTATATTTCAATAGCTTAATGTGCAGGAGACAGGAAGAACACTCCAAGTTTGTTAGTTTTTTGTTGGGAACATGAATGCCAGCAGCTACCATTTGATTCAATTGACAGGAGACCACCAGAGAAAAAGCACAACATGAAACAGTCACTAAAGCTTTTTCCTGTGGTACTCTTGCAAGTTGTATTCACACTGTGCTCAGCATGTACATATTCCTAAGTATTCATTAATAACTACTTTCTCATAAACAGAAAATTTTCTAGCACAAATAATAAATTTTGTAAAAAAATGTAAAACAAATCAGAGCTCAAATGTATACACTTGCATAAGCAAGGAACAAACAACTTACTGAGTCTAGAAGAAACACAGAAACAAACATGGTAAAATTCTATTTGTAGCATTATAGCCTTAAATGCTTATCATTAGAACATTTCACACAGCAATACCCAGCACTTCCACAGCCTCATTCATGTTAGCTTCTCACTAAACTTGAGCAAGTTAAATACAGTAAACATGTACTAAGTACATTACAAATAAGGCATATATAATTTTCTGCTTCATAAATTCCCTCAGTCTTTCAAGATTTAAAAATGCCAACATGATGTTCTTTCACAATTATACATTAAGCTGGTCTGTGCTCTGTTAGTAATGTCTTAGCAATCAGAAAAAGAGATGACCAGCATATTTTAAACTACTAATAGTTCAGGATCTTCTGGATCCTATTAAAATATAACCCCCTATTCTTTTGAATAGGTTAACAGAAAAGAGAATAATGAAGAACTATGCATATACAATACAATGAGGAAAAATGCAAGAATTGTTTCATGATTGATCATCCTCTTCAAACTAAACAGCAGCAGAAATTAAATTTTTCTAATATATCATTGAACTTCGAGCAGTTTCCTCAGCCATTCTCTGTGCCAACAATATTTTAAACAGTGACAACTTCTATCAAGTGTTCCTGTAGAATCCTGTACCTTCAATTAAAAATCTGTAACTCATTCTGTTGAAGGCTTAATTTCTTTGCAAAAATGATCCATTATGTCACTTCTAGACAACAACTTTATGAAATATTTTTTAAAAAGCTTATTAAGGATACTTTTCCATTATAAAGACACATGAACATACACAAAACCTAAATAAATTTAGGGTTGCATAAAAAAACACATAGTAGAAATAACTACTATGCTTAAATTCTATTTCTGTCTGTTGTGCTTTCCCAGATGATTTTTCAAATATCAGACATGCATGGTATTACTCTCAAAGTTATGAAGCATCTGATAAAATTTGCTAGGTTTTCTACAATCACAGATTTACTTATTCTTGCCAAAAAATATTACTGGAAATACACAGCTCCTACCTGCTGGATAAGATGCATACATTTTGAAGACTGAACTCCATATGCATTGTTGACAATATGTGGAATGTCATAATTAGCACAAATCACAGCCAGCTCCTCCAGCCTGTGAGTATAAGACTGTAATTTAGAGAAGCATTGATCACTGTAGCTCATCTTACAAGTCAGACCATTAAAAGACTGAAAGGTTTACAACAAAGTCAGAAAGAGAAAAGTAACTTTCTTGATTAGTACCTCAAGGCAGTATTTGTTATCTTAAGCTATAAAAGTTAAGATGAAAATTCTATTGACTTTTACATATATTGCAAATTGTTGATCTAGTCTGAGATTTTTTTCTTGTTTCACTTAAAGTTTTGTCTGGATATCAGTTAATATATCCATTCTGCTTTAGATACAAGTTTTTTGTTGTTTTTGTTGCTTTACATTTAGCAAGTCACTTTTATTTCTTTTCTCTAATATTCAATGTGAAAACAGTCTGTAGTAGTTTCAAGAGTGTCTTGGGAATCAAAAGCATCCTATAACAAGAGGTTTTTACATGTTTCTGTTTATTTCAAAGAACTAGTATTTCATTCCTTTGGCTGGAATCTCACTTGTATATTTCAGATAAACTGATTAAGAGAGAAAAAATTCTTTAAAGGAATGAAGAGCCCTAAAATGTCTGAATATGGACATCAACTAATTGAAAATTTATTCAGCTGTTTACTCTTCACTTGCCTTTAGAACCCCTGAAATCACAGTGAGCTCAACCTGGATTGATTAATCAGTCAAATTAAGATTTATGTGAGCACACTGATAATTTTAAGTAAGATCTTTCAGCATTTTAAACATACATATATACAGTACCCTTTTCTGAAGCATTCCAATCATGCTATATTTAAGAAAAAAATTACTCGTTATTTTCCCCGAACTTTTGAATCTATTTCAGAAATAGAACATATTTGAAAAAATTAGGCAATATAAAATAATTTAAAGTGATGATAAAGGTAATATTACCTTTAAAAAAAAAATCAGGAAACTACTTCCAATGCATTTTTACTCTATCTCCTTCTGTACAGCCTCTCACTATAATTTACTGACATACATATAAAATGTGACAGAGTATGAAAACATTTTCCAAGAGGTGACATTCCTTTGCATTCTATTTCTACTACATTGTCTAGTGCTGATCTGCAATGCAAAATTCTACTGAATTCTGCTGCAAGTGTCGTATTATATTTTCCAAACATAAATCCTTAGGAAATCATCATCACCATATTATCCTTAAAAAAAAATCAAAAGTACTTTAAGATTGGAAAACACCAGTAATATAATGTACATATTGGTTTTCTACAGTCAAGATATTTGTTAGGAGCTGCATTTCCCATAATTTTTCACATTTATCAATACAGAATCACAAAATATTTTGAGTTGGAAGGAACCCACAAGGATCATCAGGGCCATCTCCTGACCCTGCACAGTATAAGAGTCACAACCTGTGCCTGAGAGCATTGTCCAAACACTTCTTGAACTCTGTCAGGCTTGGTGCTGTGATCACTTCCCTGGGAAGCCTGTTCCAGTGCCCAACCACCCTCTGGGTGAGGAACCCTTGCCTAATATCCAACCTAAACCTCCCCTAGCTCAGTTTCAGCCCATTCCCTTGGGTCCTGTCACTGTCACCACAGAGAAGAGATCAGTGCCTGCCCCTCCTCTTCTCCTCATGAGGAAGTTATAACTGCAATGATGTTTCTCCAGACTGAACAGACCAAGGGACTTCAGCTGCCCCTCATGTAGCTTCCCCACACTAACAGAATACTTGAGGAAACACAACAATATGCAGGGCAAAGCTTTTGCCTTCTGATCTGTTGGTTCTTAATCAGACACATTCCTCACCTTCTAGAGAGACTCAAAGGGAACATAGTTTCCTTCTTATGGGCTTCCTTTCAAGTGCAGGCAGATAATTTCACCAAACTAAAAACACAGAGGGTATACTGCTATGTATGTTCACCTTTCTCACCTTCTGAAAATTAAAGGAGCAACAATCCATCTTCTACAAGTATTGAAAACAGAAAAGTCTTTTTTTCCTAAAAATATTCTATGGAACAATTAGAATTCTGCAACACAGAATGAGAATGCTATAGTTTGAAGAGAATGTGTTAGTATGCAAGGGAAGCAAACAATGCACAGCACCTGTATGTATCTGCACCTGCTTCCAAGGCCTAGTATGCAGCATTGAAAGTGCTACTAATCCTATAATAAAAAAAGCATTACGTTCTGAAGCAATAATTACTGAAGTTCTTACTACTCACAAATAGAGAAATATTTCCCAGTTTATTCTTCCTTTCTCTCCTGTTTGTTAAAGTTCATGAAAAGAAAGCTTTGCTCTTTTTTTCTACTACTGAAAGTAAAAAGATACAGAATTCTGCTAAATCCATAAACCAACTGAAAAGGACACCTTCTCTTTCTACTTTCCCTTGGTTCTTTTAAATACAGTAGTTTTAGAAACACCTTAAAGCACAAGCAGGTAGAATTCAGAGAAAGAGGGTTTATACACCTAGAGAATTACTCCCACTGAGTTAAACAGTACTTCAAAGGAAAGCCATAGGTATAGCAGCCATAAAACTACTTAAAATTTTAAAATATGACCATCACAACTAAATAAAAAACCTTAAAAATGCAGATATTTCAAGACAGACATTTAAAACTACACCCTCCAGAAATGCTGTCAGGATTTTCCTTCCTATAGGAAGATGAAGGTTATGGCCTTCAATAGTTGACAGTTTCTTTTAAACAGAAAGTACGTTCAAATCTTCCTGTATCTGTGGTATATCATAACATAGTGCCACTACCGAATAATTCATCTTTTAGTTGTAGAGGACAAAACAATTGCAGCATGTCAAAAAGAGGAAGCAGATAAGGAGAAGATTCATTTACCCAAGCTATAAAACAGACCATTCAGTTTTGATAGCTGTGATTTAAGTTAGCCAATAAATCTGCAAGTCAGCTTCAAGCAACGTTCATAGTATTCTGACAGAATTATATGGTTTTAATTCCCATCTTTCCCTCTAGCAACTAGGTTAAGCTATGATGAATACTGAGGGGATTTTTTAAGGTAGGAGAGGAGAGTGAAATATATTTTCACTTGCCACATTTCAGAGTCGGTAACATTTCTTTCCTAATCTTGTGGAGAAGAAGAGTAGAAAAGAGAACAGTAACACTAAAACATGGCATTAGCTGTGGAGCAACATTTCCTGGATTATGTTTCCATGAGAGTCTACTTTTACTACTTCCATGAAATTTTAGGAAAACCACTAGCAAAATTACATTGATTTCACCACAAGAGAGCAACATTAACCTCACTTATATAATAGAGGAAAAACTTTCTGTGTAATTCTCACTTTTTAAAATATACTTTTCTGGAAGGGGATTAAAGAACCTTTACTAATATTTGGCAGAAGCAATTCTAGGAAGATGGATGGTCAAAACATGGAGGTGTTGGTTGGGTTTTGTTGTTGTTGTGGGGTGGGGAGGATGTTTATTTGCTTTAACAGTAACAAATAACACACTTCTTACAAAGACTGTTTACCTATCAGGTACTCTTGGAGCAAAGCAAGATGTTGTAGAATGCACACAAAGAATATTTTCAGCGCCAAGAGCCTTGATTTTGGCCTCCACTGCTTCAAGGTCTGTCCGTAGCTCATCACCTTCTAATACATTTTCTATCACCACAGGCTCAAAACCTGACGAAAAAAGTGAGAACTGAATGTAACTCAACAAGTCTCTGGCTAATTGTGTGGTTTAGTTGCTGTATACATTTGAAAAGCACTTCATGCTACTATTGTTTTAATAGATTCTAACAGAAAAGACTGTGCAAATCAAATAGATTGTCACCTTCTGATCACAATTCCTAGGACACAAGTTTTTGCATGAATTTGAGAGATTTGAACTGTGAGTTTTGGTTTCACCTAGTTTTAAGGATAGCAAATTAGGAATCTTATTCTGAGGAAGAACTGTAGCTTCCTTAGTATTGTCTTCTCACTTGACCCCTTTATACACCTCTGTACCACTGCGCACACCTGCATTTTGCAAGGGTTTAGGAAGAGAGCATGCATGTTTTAATTACATGTTAGAAATCAGGAGTGCACAAATATAGCAGAACTACCATGCATTAGGCCTTTTTTTGCATCTTACAAGGATATGAATTGATCACTCTGATAGATGGAAGTTTCGTATCTGTTGGAAGAACACACACTGTGTCATCAATCAGTTACCTTCTTACCTGCAGTTATCATTGATTTAAAGCAAGATTTCTGGTCTATACGTGGCCAGATAATGTACTTTGCCTTTGGTCTCTTGTGCCTCAATGTTAAAAAACAAAGAGTTAGACTCATGCCTGTTGCCATAGGAACCACAAAGCAACTGGTCACTGTCCGGACACCTGCACATAAAAAGCAAGTCAGAAATTAACATGAAGAATCCATGATGTAACTTCACAAACAAGTGAGATTTTTCAAATTTACACTTACCAACCAGTTTTATAACATCCAGAACTACTGAATTAGTAAGTTTGTTCAAAAGGCTTGAACCTGCAGCTTTAGGCTGTACTGCAGAAATATCACCCGACCTTCCAATTCCATGGATCAATCTAAACAAAAGAAGTTGAAAACACACATCAAGTTTTTCATGTTGCAAAGCCATAATTGTTGCTGATTGAAGAGAATTTAATTTGATAAACAATTGTGGAAAACTTTGCACCCAATGCAACATCAATATCTGTCACAATCAATTCAATTTTAACAAACTACACATATTTGTATGAAATTTTGGGTTTCTTTTTTAACAGTAGATTAACAATGTTCCTGCATGCAAGTAAAAACTTTGAGAAGACCCATAGCAGCAATACTTTTAGCATCTGGCAGGTTTCCTTTTAAGTGCACCTTAGCACTTCTTGATGTTTGTTGATTTAGCATTATAAATGCTGACGTGTTCAGACATACAACCAAGGAAAACAAAAATGAGTTGTCTATAGTGTAGTGTAGCACAGACACAGTGATATTGTAGATACACCCTTGACAAATGCCTCATCTCCATAAGGCAAGGAAATATACACAGAGCCATACATATCTATATATACACATATATGTGTAACACTTTGCCCATCTTATACATCTTCATCTATCACCTTGCTATGCAATGTTATCTATCATGGAATACGATGTCTCTCTGCATTCTGTTTATAAATTATGGTTATAAACTGCATTTATAAATATTGAACATTATTTAGTTCAGGAGTGGAGGATCCTAAAGTAATTTATAAAATACAAGCTTACAGAACTAACTTTACCCATGACTGAAATGCAAGTGATCACAGCAGCTGCTCAAGTAAGCTAGTAATAGTATACACCTACTTAAAACTTTAATTCTGTTTTTGTCTTGGCAACCGAATAAAATGAAGTCCAATGAGTATATGACATTCAGAACTTCTTGGAGCATGGTTTTACAGCTTAAATTTATTTTCCTGTTTCAAGGTCTACGTTGAAATCAACAAACACTTGATAATTAGTTGAAACTTACATATAATCCTCACTCCACCTAAAATATTTTCTTCCCTCATTCCTGCTGTGTTCTGAATAGCTGTCTCATATTAGTACTTTTTATTTTGTGCACCTATGAACTGTTTCCTAAGAAGTAATGCTCCCTAAGACTGACCCTTTATTAAGCTAAAAGGAGAGACAGCTTGAAAACCACCTCCTGCTACCTCCATCACTCCCAGTCACCCGTAAAACTTACTGCAGAAAGAACTGGAGGGGAGGACACCTTGCTATTGCTGTCACTCACAGAATTGAGATGCCAGGTGATAGAGCTGCATTGGAACAACAGTAGTGAATGCCAGTTCAGGTTCCCTCTGGCCAGAAGCCAGGTATGCTTTCTCCAGCACTGTCCAAAAGCAGAACTTCCTCAGATATCCTCCCCTTCCCTATCATGCATATCCTAGTCTAGAGAGCTGTATACAAAACTAAAAAAGCCGAACTGATGCATTACTGGATTTCACCATAAATTTTTCATGGTACTGCAGGGCTTATGAAAGCCATCGAGCCTAAGTAACTCAACCCCCATATGGTAAAGCTTACTAAATTTCTGGCCTCTAATATGTTTTTGTGTTTATATTTCAAGGAGAAACATCCTGGAACTTTCACTTTGCTTCAGTCCTGTTGGATAAAACATCACAGCAAGGTACTCAGCATAAAACTCAACACACACATATGAAAAAAGTACATTCATAATGAAATTAATGCAGAGCTCTAAAATTATAGCATCCAACATACCCATTAAGTACGTGTCAGAAGGGCTACAAGCTAATAAAAGCTCTTTCAATCTTTAGAGATCTCCTTACTTCATATAAAATCTATTACAGGTGAACTGGGGTTTCATCTGCCTATCAACTAACCACATTCTAAAGTTATTAACAAATACAGTAAAATACAAACAGCTGTTCACTGTCAATGTTCAATATCATGCAACTACAATGTACAGTAGTTTTAAAGAATATACAGATGAAAACCTGCACCTTGTTTAAAAGGCATGTAAGGCATAGATTATTTTAAAACAGTAAGATCTCTGCTTCCCTTGTAGAGGACAACTCAGAACTTCAGCTTCTACAAATTCAGCATACAGGACAATAAAATATGCCATTGGGAAGCATTAATATACCTGACTAATTCAAAACAGTCAATAATTTGTACCTGTAATGCCTTCGGGCAACAAGTCCTGACACCACTCGTCCTTCCCTCTCACCAACACCACAGTTGCCCAGGAAGTTATTGCTATCCATTATAGCTAGTTCATGAAGAAACAATTCAATGGTGCTTTCATCCCATCCATCTTCAGGACATTTCCCCTTAATAATAATAAAATACAAAACTTGGAAATGAAAAACGAAGAAAACTTTATGCAACTTGTTTGATTACTGTTACCCTTCTTTCTCATGCTAAGCAGCAGCTGATATTTTCATTATTCTCTTTTATATGATCTAATGTTATGAACCTGTATTCAGAGAAAAGTTAAATAATGATTTTTAGGTGTATTAAATATGATTACATTAGCACATCCCAACATTAAAACAATCAGATATTTTTTACCTTTAAGTGTTCTCTATGGTACAGACAAAACCACTGCAGGGCATACACGTTAATTACTCCCTAAAAGACTATAGATTATTTGATGTATTCTCTAGACATGATGTATAACTACAAGAACTCAACAGTAAAAACTGCACAAAAGGGAAGATATTCAGATATTAGAGAACCAAAAATAAGAGCAGAAAGGAAATACACTTTTAACATAATACATGTAATACATCTATCTACATGTTTTCCTTTCTAGTCATTATCTAATGGAGAAGAAAACCATTTCCAAAGTATGTCAAAACCTGCAGCCAGAAACACGCACTTTCTTGCGCTCTTTACAGAACTAACACCTGCACCCATCCTTGCAAATTGCAGACAAGATT
The DNA here is from genome assembly GCA_013397375.1 of Toxostoma redivivum. Lineage (NCBI taxonomy): Eukaryota > Metazoa > Chordata > Aves > Passeriformes > Mimidae > Toxostoma > Toxostoma redivivum. Next base: position 182,161 of record VXBI01009105.1, read on the forward strand.
CTTAAAGGACAGGGACCCATAAAAGCATGATGATTTTTTATAGGTCCAGAGGCTTTTTCACATGGCCCAGTAACAAAACAGTAAATCTAGTTTGAGTATGTCAATTCAGTAAATATAGTTACTTTCCAAAGTGTGGTATCAAAGTTAAGTTAGAAACAGTAGATGACATGACTGAAGATGCTGAAGAACTGAAACGTTTGCTAATCATTGTCAATGAACAATGATTTTTATACGCAGGAGGCAACGAAATACATTGTTCTGGCATCTTACAAGTATCACTTTTTACTTCCTGTAATAATGTGCTAATATTTTACTTTTTTTTAACATTTATTTAAATGTTGGCTGGGCCTTTCTCTGCAAATGCACGACCCAGGGCAGGAATTTTCTTTCCCTCCCAAACTCCTTTTTCTCTGGGGCTCCGCCAGGCCCCTGCCGTGCCGGCAGCGGCTGTCCCGAGCCGCCGGCCGGACGGGGCGGTGGCGCCGTGCCAGAGGGCAGAGTCCGTGAGCCCCGGCCGGCCTGCGCGGGGCCGCCGCGGCCCTGCCCGAGAGAGG
>VXBI01009105.1:186061-304830 GCA_013397375.1 Toxostoma redivivum
GAGAGCCGTCCCCGGCGGGGCCGTGCGGCAGTGTGGGGAGCCGGGGCTTGAGGAGGTTGAAGACTCGGAGGACTCGGGGCCCGAGGGGGATGGAGAGGACGAGCCTCTCCTGCGGGCATCGGGTAGCGGCCGCGGGCGGCGAGCGGGCGGCTCCTGGGACAAGGAGCGCCGCGCTGCCGCAGGTACGGCCCGGGGCCGCCGCGCTCGGCGGGGCGCGGGGNAGTTACAGAATTCTTATTGAAGCAGAAGATGAAAACTACCAGTTAACTGCATTTAGAAATACAGTAATATGTGTAGATGAACGCATAAACCGGGAAAAAATAGATTTTTTAGTATTTTTTGCTGTGGGGCTGGTGAGACATTGGAACAGAGTGCCCACAGAAGTTATGAATGCCATGTCTCTGCAAATGTATAAGGCCAGGTTCAATGGAGGTCTGACCAACCTGGTTTAGTGGAAGGGATCTTTGTCCACAGCAGGGGAATTGGAAATAGATCCCTTAAGGTCTCTTCCAACCCAGATCTTTCTATAAAATAACTAATAAGTTATTTCTTGATTATTTTTTTCAAAAGAATGAACTCTCAATCTTTTTAGAGGCTTGTGAATTGACTGTTCAATGGAACATTATTGAAACTGTCACAACTCACTTGTAGCTAAATGGAGGTGCAGTATTACGTAACAGTCTGCTGGGAAAAATGTCAGACTTCTCCCTTTTAGTCTGATCTTTTTGTTTGCTTCACACAGAAATACCTGTATAATTTTCTGTACAGAAAATGACACCCAGTTGCTGTAACCTCCATTTATGTGTTTACTAGGCATCAAATGGCTATTCAAATGGAGTCACAGTTGACTGAGCTCACTTTTAATAGAAAGGAATAGGAGCAGAAATGCAAACGTGAACAGATTTTATCAAATATTACAGGTATTAGTAGTTACATAACTAAATGACACTAGGTTTAATTCCGAAGTCCACTTGCTGACAGGCAACTCTAGACAAAACAAACACAAGTCCAGCATTTTAGTAAGGTTATCTTTTATCGATAATCGAGAAAAGTGACTTTTTTCCCCCTGTAATCCGTGTTATGCACATATTAAATTCTTATACCATGCTCTTAACTATGAGAATAATGAATAATAAATATATTCAATTACTATTTTTGGCTGAGAAATGATTTGCTCCCAGTATAATCCTTAATCCCAGTTCTATGCAAGTATTTAATGCACGTATCTTTCTCCCATATTTCACCAAAACTTGAGGAAATCTCTTCTTCTACAGACAGGATTGGGAGAACGCATCCAGGCTGAAATCTGATGCAGTATGTTGGAGTTATACTTGTATTCTCTTTCTTCCAGTTATAACGCATGGATGGTGGGGGAACATGGAAATAATGCCAACATATTCATACTATTTTCTTTTACACTGTTTTTAGGCTTCGTTTTGGAAGCTACCGCGATGGAACAGTGTTGTGCAAAGTCTGGGGAGGGAGAGCAGCGGGCTATGGCAAGTGGTGGCCAGGAGGCAAGCCTGCTCCAGGTGTAGAACTAAGGCGAGGGATGCTTTTGCTGAAGGTCCATCTACCGAGGGGTGGCCGGCCCGGAGGAGCCTTTGCCGCTGCTGCCGGCCGCCCCCGCTGGCTGAGCCGCGGCCCCTTTAAGGCAGGTAGCGGGGCGGGCGCGGGACCGCGCGCACGCGCGGGGCAGTGGAGCCGGAGCCGGAGCGGCGGGAGCGCCCCGAGCCCGCCCGGCTGNGTGGGTCCGGGGACAGAGGCAGCCCCTGCCTTGCTCTGTCCTGCCGGCGAGGCTACAAAAATACCTGTCGGGGCTGAAGTGCGCTCGCTGTGCCGTTTCCCATGGCATTGCATCGCTGAGGGGCAGAGGTGTGTTGGCCTCTCTCGGCGTATGGCTCGCTGACTGATAGTGAAGATGATGCAAACGGATGGAAGTTCGACTGCTTTGTCCCTGTGTGCAGGGCTCTTCGTTTACATCTTCTTGAGTGTCTCCACTGTCACTTCTCCCCCCGCCCCCCCCCCCCCCCCCCNTGAGTTTCTCCCCTGTCACTTCCCCCCCCGCCCCCCCCCCTTCCCCGTCTGCTGCTTTGTTGGGCTTTGCTTTGTTTGTTTCTGTCATGTTGTTTGAAACTTGTGGCTTTGCATGTTGTAAAGGCTGTTTTGTGGTGAGACTGGCTGCTGCTTCCCGAGCACTTGGAGAAATATCAAGTTTTCAGTTTGGCTTGTTTATCCCACTAACTATTTTTTTTGTGACCCATATAATTTCATCTTGGAAAAAAAAATCAGTTTGTGTTTGTTCTTTGTCTTAATCACATGCTTTAAGAGCTTTAGATGTGGGCTCTGCTGTCATATTTTTGGTTTTCATAAGAATTTATCTTCTTTTCATATTTTCAAGTCAGTTCTTCAAGAGAGAAATACAATGTGAGAGTCCAGAAATGCAAGAATTTAGTTATTAGTTTGAAAAGAGACATATGTGTGCCCATTATCGAGTTGGAAATATACTGGCAAAATTATAAATTACACGATATTTATTGCTTACTTTCTTTTCTTTAGACTTTCAGACTTTCTGATTCTATGCACGTTTCTATATGTGTCTAGGATGGGTCTGCTGACAGAAATATATGGAGTTCTCTCACTTTGTTTTTGCTGTTGTAATTATAGTATAGGATTTCTTGCCAGAGACTGGCAACACTGTTTCTTTTGCAACAATAGAGTACTTTAAAAAAAATCAGAACAACCCCCCCATCAAGCTTAACAAAATAAGTTGTGCTAATAATTCTATTTTAGTAACTACAGAGAACTTTTACTTGTTTGGCCATAGACAGAAAAATCTCATCTTTTCAGCATTGGTCTTGAGTGTAGTCTATACCTGTAATGTAAACATGCCATTAAAATGTTAAGAGTTTTCCAGTCTTTTTCCTACAAGATTTAAGATCTGTTAAGAAGATAGTGCTTCTAGCAAAATGTTTCTAGAAACTTTAAAACAGAAGTTGATGCTTCAGATTGGAGGCTAGAGACATGGGTCTTGCAGCACTGAAGCAATTAGGATGGTGAATGCAGAGTACTACTTGGAATCTGCCCCAAAAATGTGTAAGAAAACCTCAGAACTGATACCGATTACTGCATCTCATCCTTTGTTTCTTTGTCCTTACCTTTTCTGTACGTGTAACCCTTGAAGGTGCATAATTGTTCCATGTATCAGGTGGAACCAACATGCACCAGATGTTATTCATATGTTATTGCAGCACAGAGTGTTTCCTTAATGGAGCTATGGTCTGAATAGGAGAAGATGGAATTGGTTAAAGGGATGACTTTTAATCATGTTAATGTTTAAAAAGTATAACTCTAGCTTAGTGTGAAGGAGTTCATACATGTTACTCTTGCAAAGTGTATTAGTTTAGCTTAGTTCATGTCATGCTAACTTGATGGAAGAACAGGTTGAGGTGCATACATGGATGATAGTATTTGTATCTTCTTTGGCAAGTCTTCATCATTCCAGTATAGCAGCTTCACAAACTTGGGCCTTGTCCATATTAATGTGAAAAAAGTTCTCAAGCTTGGTAGTTCAACTATGTGTGCATGAGCCCTGTCTCCTTAGTGGGAGTTTAATGAGAGGAGTAATTTTCAAGAGTAATTGCAATAGAAGCCTTAATTAGTTATAATTGTAAGTTTAGAGACTGTACTGGGAATAAGTTGTGGCATAACATGCTTTCTCAGTAGAAAACTTGATTAAAATAATTTTTAAAAAAGAAACTAACTCGAAAAACCCCCAAACCCTGCCACATTCAGCAAATACTATCTTCAATTAATATGGCTTATTTTCATATGGAGAGGGTTGATAAACTCCATAAAACTGCTAGTTTCCTTGTAAATGTTTTTGTACAGCCACATCACTGTTGTAACATGTTCCTAGCAGCACGGTAGCAATACTGAGCAAGTAATGAGTTTCAAAAATTATTTATCTCTTCTTTCAGCATGCAGTGTAATGGGTTTTCTTTTGTTTATTTAATTTTTTTTTTCAGAAGTTATCTTTTATGTTAAAAAAGATATGGTTGAAGAATTTCTTCAGAATTCAGACTACTTAATGGCTCTAGATTCTAGAATAAAAAGAAATTAAAAACTGACCTCCGAGTCTTCCACACTGTCAACTGCAATCCATATGACACAAAGTTCATCTGTAGGTTTTCTTCATCTGGAAGATAATTGTGCAGAATGACTTAGCATGGATGTTGCACTTCATTTGGTAACAGTATAATGCACAGCCCTGATTTTGCTGTTGCACTTCATTTGGTAACAGTATAATGCAGAACCTGATTTTCCTTTCACTGACAAAAACATGTAGTAGTTGGAGCTCAGCTTGTGATGTAATGTAGATGTGTGGAGATAGTTGAGGCTTGATCGAAATAAGAACCACTGATTCAAAATGACTTTTTCCATAAAAATAAGTTTACTGTGGATTTTTTGGTTAATTTCCCTAACTCATTTAAATGCATTTAAATGTGACAGGAAAACCTTTGAACCTCTTCCCTCTCTCTTGTTGTCCTACTCTAAAGTCTTAAAAGTACAGTTCATTACAGCAGTATTAGCCAGATAGTTATAACAGATTCTGATCCAATGGGCTGTAGCTGTTGATTCTTAAGAATGACCTACTATTAGCTTTAAAGTTTCCTTGTTGTCAACTTATACTAAGATTTTCCTAATTTTTAATGCTTTTTGACTGTTTTTGTTGGGAGTCCATGTCAATGTTTTAAGTGGAACATGCAAGCAAGTGCTAATGTTCTAAAAAGCTTCAAAAACTGTCCTGAGCTACAAAAAAAGTATAGTTGTTTGGTTTTTTTTATTTGACTCTCTACAAACTGTTAAGGAGTATCTTTTTTTTGAATGGATTCTGTGTTGGTTGTCATTCCAGAAGGATATATGTTAAATTTCTTCAATAGCTGAAAAGGGAACAAAGCAACTTTTTGTAAATGTTTAATTTAGAATAATGTAGCTGTTTGTTAATGCAGATATAAGCCCTAATGCTCAGACCCATTAGAATGCACTCAGTGAACATGTGAAACAATCCTAGCCTTAAAAGAAGGTATAATAATCTACAGTATCAAAACTTGTGAAGAAGTATTGAAAAAGTTGAAAGGTAAATAGTATTCTGGCACCTTTCTACTTGTGTTTCTGAATGTTTGCATAGAGTCCTAGAGTTTGCTCCAAATGTCTGCGCAGACCTGATCTGGTCAGTAGGTAAAGAAGTGCTACAAGTCGCTTGCAGTGTTTTGAGGCTGGAATGGTGCCGGCAGCCTTGTGAATGCTGCATGTAGCAGATTATTCAGTGGATTGACTTCCTTGTATTTTAGCAGAAAATAAACATGTTAGCCACGCTCTTAAATGAACGGTACAATGCTATTCTAATAGTAGATAATAGGTGGGACACAAAAATAATATGTAAAATCTTTCTTGCTTTTTTTACAGTTGTGACTTTTTTTTCTTTAATATTTATTTACAAAATAAAACTAAAAAGGTAAATTCTTGAAAACTATAAACACTTAGCAGTGGCAAAAAATTAGTTGTTGCAGATTTAGCTGATTTACTTGAAATGAAAAGTTGATTAGACATGGATAAATCAGTGGAAAAACTTGCACTAATTAAATGGATGAGATTTTTTCAGCCTGTTGTTGGATGGGTGTCAGCAGGGAAGGCTATTGGTTTATCAGTGTGTTTGCTTATGCTCAATTTATAGTACAAGTTGCACTTAAGACTGGTTGTTTTCTTGTTTTTCAGGACATACCGCAGATATGAATATATTTTTAGATGATCCAGAATTTGCAGAAATTATTCTGAGAACAGAACAAGCTATAGAGTGTGGAGTTTTTCCAGAAAGAATCTCTCAAGGATCCAGTGGGAGTTACTTTGCTAAGGATCCAAAAGGGGTGAGCATGTTACTGCAAAGTCAGACACACCATCAGCAGCAAGTTGAAAGTGGAAAGTCAAAAATCCTATCTATATGCAAATTAATTTAAATAAGTTATTTAATAATTTATTAAGCCAAAATTTATTTTGGAAAAATCAATGCAAGTAATTCTTAGGTTTCTAATTATGCCTTGCTGCATAAGCTTAGGCACAGTAACTGTTATTTCTGCTGCAGTTCTATCACGTTTTTAATGATCTGCACCAAAGAAATACGGAGAGAATAAAAAGGCTTCTAACATCTGAAAATAGTTCAGGAATTCCATTATGCAGAATCTTGTTCTTGTGTGTCTTAATTGATTTTTGCCCAACTGAGCTCCTGATTTCAGTATGGTTTGTTTCTTTAGCTAAGCCTCCTGTATTTTTTTCTCTTCTCTTCTTAGATAGCCTTTTATTTAGGTTATGTCTCCTTTCTCATATATGATTGGTAGATGGGCAAGAAGAGTGAGATCATCAAATCTACTTTTTAACTTGTAGTTGTCTGCTGAATCTTAGTGGGAAGATTTGGTTTCCCTGCTGCAAGATTTGGTTTTCCCTTCTGTAGCTGGTAAATGGTACCTTGAATAGTGATAATCAGTGAGGTGTCCTAATGTTACTTTGAGACAGAGAAGTAATAGTTACCTGAATCTCTCTCTTGAAAAGCAACATATGGTTAGCATTATTTAGTAAGAGGAAATGATGTCTCAGACATACTTCCATATTGTTTTCTTTAAATTAGAAATACTTCGCGACTGACCAGTTTCACTAAATAAGACCTCCAACTGCTCAAATTGTGTTAATTTGTCACATCTGATTTTATCTAAGCTAATTCAGCAGTTTTTAACTCTTAAATAGATGTAGGTGTTCATTAATCCTAAAGATCTCAATTGTGCTGGAAATGGAAGTTGGAATACTTTGAATGTCTAAGTTTTCAGAGCACGTTCAAGATTTTTGTCATTTCCATAACAGTAGTTTTCCTTTCATTTAGGAGGCAGTATGTTTTTTGTTTAGCTTTTAGTCATATTATAGGTCATTAGAAAATATATTCCTGTTTTGCCAGTTAATTTCCATAGTTGTTTGGTTGTTTTAATGGCAATTTTCCAGTGATAGTTTTTACACTTTATTGAACAAGTGATTTTTTTTTTTTGAGTAGTTATAAATAAGTATGTCCATTTATGATTTTATTTTATGGAAAGCAGCAGAACCACTCCTTCAAAATCTTCTGAAAACTGCAGTTCATATACCTGTGTTCCAGGAACATTTGTTAGTAATGATCCCCTTCGGTCTGGTGGAGAAAATAAAAAGGAGGGTCTCTTTCTCTTTTTGAAACATGTAGGAAAGAAAAAATCTTTCTGTAATGGCTTTGTGGCATTCTTGCTATCACATGCAATGCTGTAAATATAAAAACTTCTTCAGTTCCAGCTTCAGGTGACTCTTTTTTAGCTTAGATCTTTGTAGATAATCTGATTACATGCTTGTATACACCTATTCAAACTTTATGTTCTTTATAAAGTAGGTTTACATCTTATTTAATATGCAATAGGAAAAAATGTAAATAGTCAAATGCTGGTTTGAATCAATAGTTTTTCAAAATTTCTGTGCACGATATATCTAAAGAATATTCTAGAGTGTCAACACTAAAAATACTTTACAACTGTTTTTTGAGTTTTTCTTAATGCTGTGCAATCAAGATTTTTTATTATTAGAAAGTTAGTAGAGAAATCACTGGGAAAAGAAATCATAGTATATCCCTGGCGATGGTGAGAGAGTATTTATGCGTCATTTTAATATAAACATAACCACAGTATTTTGGATGGGCCATTTAATTCCTTGTTCCTCATGTGGTGTTTTTCTTACTGGTTTTACTTTTCTTTTGCTATGTTTATTTGTTCCTAGTAAAATTTCTAGTCGTGACTTGCCCTCCTCCCTCATGCAGGTCATTGATTTGAATGTAAGTATTTAGGAGAAACAAAGATTGAGGAAAGAAGACTTTATTTTATATGGTTCAAAAAAAATTCCTTGCAAAACATGAAAGTATTTGGGATATTGGACTATGAGAATGAAGATACTGAGTGCTTAGAAGACTTTAAATTTTGCTTTTATTCTTTGCTTTTGTTCTAGAGGTTATCTATGTTTGCTATCCATATTAAAGGTCTGATAAAACTTCATTTTGTCAATAGTGCAACTTTCATGTTTAGAATGGATTTTAGATCCTGTTTGAGTATTGCATCATTCTACTTCAGACCGGTTCTGTCACTTGCTTTCTCCTATTCCTCTTGAGTAATCTCCTTTCTTATGCTGGGAAGGAGCTCATTAAAGATGTGCTAAGCCTTTTTACTGGTCACCTTCTGAAGTGTTTGCCCAAAATTAATACCAAATTACAGACAAAATAAACTGTTTCCATTGTGTCACCTTTTGTGTGCTGATTTAGTTCTGTCAGAAAGATAAACTTCAAATTGCATAATTCAAATTAACTTTGCCTTTATTGGCAAAAGTTATATAGTTGCATACTGAAATGGAGTTCAGTACTTAAGCAGCATTATTACAGAAGGCTTGATAATTTCTGCATTTGTTGTTCTCATTGTGTAAGCAATAAATAAAAGACATTGTGTTTATTACAAATTGTTCTGCAATATTGTTCCTGACAGTTTCAACTAATTGCTGATGTTAATAGAGTCAGTCAGTAATTCATTTTGACTGGCAAAATAAAGACTGGTCTTGGTAACTTGTTCTATAGGTTGAACTTTTTGGTTCTACTCTGGTCATCAACAGCAGTGGCTCTGCAAAGCTTAGCGAGGTTCTAACTTCAGCAAAACCTTGAAAACTGCATCTACATTTGACTGTATAGCACAGTACAGGCTGGTAATAGAATGAGCTAAGCTCCTATTTTAAATGGGCACTTACTAGGAAGTATTAGCCACAGAGTGATTCAGAAGAGATAATTAAGGGTTATATGTGTACACCACTTCTAAATACACCACAACAATTCCAAGAAAAGAAAAGCTGCTAGCTTTGTTTTAAGCAAGTAGATACATGTGGTTCAATAGGAAAGAATAAATACCTTTTTAACAATTCTAAATCTAGCATTAGGATTTTGACTATAATAGTATACCAAATGCTGTGATTTAAAAATGAAATGGTTAAGTATTCAAAAAACATGCTGGTCTCTCACATTACATAGAATATTTATTGCATTTGTGTAGGTCTCAGTTGAATTTTCTCTGTGCAGTTGTGTTCAAGGTTTTGAATGCAATCTTAGAATCACAGATAACAGCATACCAAACCCAAGAGAATTCTTGTCAATTTGTTTCCTGTCTCTGTTGATTGGACACTAATTTTATGGTACGAAGGCAAAAAATGGTATTTTGTAACTTTGTTTTCCTTGTAGTTAATGGGAATTAATCAAAATACATGGACGAGACAGATGATGCTACTAATGCCTGGTGTCTTGTGCTTCTGTTTACAAACTGAATGAATTAAGTTTTCTATAGTTACCTAATCTTGGACAAAGCAAGATTGTCTTGGAAAAATAGGTTTAAAAATCTCTAGAAGCTAAACCAGCTGGTCAGATCCTCTCCCTAATCCAGCTGAATCAGCAGCTACTGAAGAATACTGCTTGTTTCAGACTGCCAGCAAACATGTTCATGACCTGAGTGTGGAATCAGCTTTGAGTGTTGGTGCAACAACAGGCAGTGTTTAGCTTATTGAGATACTCACTTTTTTCATAAGGATTTAGTAAAGTACCAATATGTGAAAATGCTTCTTAAACAGTTGTCCTTAAGTATTTATTGGAAAGAATTTTATTTACTTGCCATTGTCCAGTGAGAAGGGATGAAGATGCAGCATTTCTATAGCATTCCACCGGAGCTACAGAAGAGTCATTATGTGAACTTCATAGACTAGGCCAAAATTTATCACAGACAATTGCAAGGTTATATATTTTAATGTGGTAATAACCCTGAGGTTTGAGGTTAACAAATCTAGAACCCTATGTAGAAGACACCTTGAGAAATTGCTAATTTAATGCTTGTTCTGTGGAGCAGCATCATTTTAACGTGATTCTTGAGGAATGTCTCACTAACCTGTTGTTAGTTGTAGTCTGTTTTGGAGACTGCAGAACCTGGCTGTCTGTTCCAGTCTTGAGCTGCACTTAAGTTTCTAAAGGATTTCTTTTTTGCAGTTTATCTGCTGGGTTTTAAGCCTGTCATTTTTGGGTTGTTAACAATAAATGTGTTGTTCCTTTTTTTTTCCTATAGCAACCTATTCCATAGTTCATTGTGCCTCAGTTTAAGCATTTACTGTTCCTACTGTCTTTCATTATTCACATATTTTGTGCTTATTCTCAGTTTTTTTAGTTCTCTCCAGTTTAACAGATTTCTAGAAGCATAGTGTCCAAAACTGGACAAAGGACTCTGACTAATTTTAAGATTTACTATGTAAATGTAATGTAAATGATGGTTGATGGCTATTTTGATCCATTCAAACTCAGGGTAATAAGAAAAATCGATTTAAAAGAAGATAAGTCAGTTGATTTTTAATGTTCTCTGTATTTGTCACTTTCCTGGAGTCATTATGTCTCTGAAATAGCTGGTCAGTGAGTTGTTGGTGGGCTGAAAATTGTTTCTAAAGCTACTTTTAAAACTTCCTTTTTAAGAACTAAAGATAAATATATACGTATTTAAAAATCCAGTCCTTTTGAATTTTGACAAAGTGTTTTGAAAAAGTAAATGTTGGTTTGGATTTTCTCTTATGAAGAGCTATTTTGAATTTGTACTAATCCTAAAGAAGCAGTTAATGGAATTAAATTTTTTTGTTAGTTTTATTATTTCATTATCTAAAAAGAGCAATCATAAAATGCACTGGATAGGATTTAACCAGTATTTTCAAATAACTAATTTTTAAACTAATTTTAATATTTTGCAGTTCAAATAGCTCATATTTTAATTTTATATTATTTACCGTAGAAAATTATTGGAGTGTTTAAACCAAAATCTGAAGAGCCTTATGGACATCTAAATCCAAAATGGACCAAATATTTTCACAAAGTTTGCTGTCCTTGCTGCTTTGGCAGAGGCTGCCTCATTCCAAATCAGGGATATCTCTCTGAAGCTGGTGCCTATCTTGTGGATGAGAAACTGGGGCTTGGAGTTGTACCTAAAACTAAGGTAAAAGCCAAAACGCATAAATTACTGAATTAAAAAAAACCCAAAAGCCAGCATATTTGTTAGTTTCTGAACTGTGGTTATGTAGATAGCCTTGTATATCATGTGTTATAAATAAGTAATTTATAAACTATTGCAAGTACAAAGGCACAGTGGTTTGATGTAGAAAAGGTGACTGATTTTTGATTTAATGGATAATTTTGAGCTATGAATTGAATCTCTTCTTTGGAACCACTTTCTAGCATTTTCTGATACTTTTTGTGCTTCATGTTTTGATGAGGTGCAAATTGCAAAAATCAGCATATAAAATTCCCATTTTTGTTTGGGATATGTAAAATAGAGAATATTCACCTTTTCATATAAAATTTATCTGTTAAAAATGCCTGATGCTTGCTTAGTTTTTAAAATTTTGTTTTATAACTGAGAATAACATTAACTATACATTTACAAGTGAAATAATGAGGAATTCTGAGCTGTGTTTAATATTTTAAGGTTGTCTGGCTTGTCAGCGAAACCTTTAATTACAGTGCAATAGATCGTGCTAAGTCAAGAGGAAAAAAATATGCTTTAGAGAAAGTGCCAAAAGTTGCTAAAAAATTTAACCGGATTGGACTACCTCCTAAGGTAAGATCAAAAATAAGTAATTTGTGCGCTTCCTGTTTCTTACATAAAACTTTTTTTTAAAAAGTATATTTATAAGTAGCTTCAATCATAGAAGAAAAAAAACTTGCTGCTTGTTGAAAACTGTCTGAAATTTGATACAACTGTTTCCATGCAACATGTATCAACTTTTACATCATTTCTTCTTCTGAACTATTTTAATAATCTTTTCACTTTTTGTTTCAGTTAACAGTCTTGTTTTCTGCTGGAGTAGTAACATATGAACTGTTGTAGACCTCACTTTTGCTCTATTTATGATTGCTTACTATCTGCCCTTTAAGTGTTGTGTTTTGATATTGTCAGTCTGTTTTTTCCCTGCAGTTTATGTAATTTTAAAAATTTTTGTGGTTTTTTTTTTCTTTCTATTGTTTTTATTCTTTGGGTACAATGCTGTTGTGTTCTTCCCCTTTTGTCTTATGTGCAGACTACACTGACTAAAAACCTCACATCTTTCTTGTCTAATGAGCTTTATTGTATCCCCAGAATATCACTACAGTGTTCTGATCCTAAACTTTTAAAACACAGGTTACATACAGTTTGGGTAATCCACTTGTGTCAGTTTGTAGCAGTTTAGATCCATGTGACATGGGTTGTGCAAGCTTGTATGTGCCTGGTTATTCCACATGCTCTGTGTTTATCTATCTGCACTTTAGTTCTCAAATATAAGTCCTTGAATTTCAATCTTGAGCACCTTTCACTTACATATGGAGCCTATGCCAACTCTCATGTTCTTCCTTGGGCTCTTTTGAAAAATGTATTTCAATCATTTTTTTGCAAAAAGCATCTGTCTTGAAGAAAATTGTTAATACTGCTGGTGTTCTTATCCGTGAAGTTTTAAGGCTTTTCGGAGAGGAAGATTTTTCTATTGTAGTTTTTAGCGAGTATTCTCTGAACTATTGAAACAAATGTTTCCAATGAAAAAAAGAACAGCTGTTACTTCTTTCTCTCTGTTTCATATATTTCTTGTAATAGTAACTATTCATTTACACTGAGCTGCCTGGCTATAGTTTATTACTGGTAGGCTCACTGAGTGCCTAAACAAATATTTTTTGAAAACCACCACCAGAACCCCCAAAAACCCACCCTCACATGATTTTATTCTTACCCTTTTTAAGAATATAGGAATGAAAGAGAAATTTATTTATTACTTAATTTAATTTTTTTAGTGTCATACTTTCTGTGCTCTGAACTTTGAAAGAATATAATGTTAATGTTGAGATTACTTATATGACCTACCCACATGCATTTTCCAAATGCAGTTTCTTAATATTTCAGGTTGGCTCCTTCCAGTTGTTTGTTGAAGGATATAAGGAAGCTGACTACTGGCTCAGGAAGTTTGAAGCTGATCCTTTACCTGAGAACACAAGGAAAGAATTTCAGTCTCAGTTTGAAAGATTGGTTATCTTGGATTATGTCATCAGAAATACAGGTATTTGTTAGTATCTCTTGGTATCTATCTATTTTTGTGAGGCAGAAATCAATGCTGCCTGAAAGCTGATGCTTAAGGCTTTTTATGCATTTCAGATGCTTTTCTTATGATTGAAGGCCATAAAGATGCATTTTAAGTTAAAAAAATTACTTTGGATTAATACATTAAATATTGCAGTAGGAAAACAGTCCAAACAACTCTTTGATTGTTACTCACTATTTTTAAGCAATGTGAGAAATCAAGAACAAATGTTTTGATTGTGCTTTAATTCTGTGCATAGGCTATTAACTGTTTCCCCCATTAGGATAAAGATTGGTGAGGTTTCAGGACCCGTAAGAAAAGCTGTCACTACAGTTCCTTTTATTCTAAACTGGAGCTGATAATAGCACAGTTTCACACCAGCTCACAATGGTTCATATTCATCGTGTAGGCACTGAGGTACCACTGCAATGTGTACCTGTCAGTTCTCCAGCACCCTTGTTTTATCACATTACCTATGTAGGTGAATTACTTCTTGAGGAATCCAAAGGCAGTTTTATGTTTAAAATGTTTACTTTGCTGTTTGGCGGAGGTGGGTATCTTTGCTTTTCTTCAGGCATACCATGTCTAACTCATTTTTCTTTTCCCAAATTCTGTTTTCAGAAGCAAACTAGAAGGAAGTTTCATAAGCTAGCTGTTGTCATGGTCTGTCAGCTTTATCAAATAAGCCTTAGTGTTTCCAAGGAGTTAGTGCTTTTTGACATTCTTAAAATTGTGAGGCAAATACTCAAAATGCAAAACCTCATTACATGAATGATTTTACTGTCATCTAATACATGTAATCATAATAGAACATGAAAATCTGATGATGATTAAACTTAAGGGAGCACCTTAAAATGGCAGAAGGTTCTACAAATCTGTGCAGTCATTCTCTGTCCAAAAGACCTTCTCAGAGCATTTAATCTCTCAATTTTGTCTGAGCAGTGCAGACATTTTCTGTTTCTTGCCCTTCTGTTCAGTTTTGCCCCTTCTCCATCTTTACAGAGTCTGTTTTCTCCATGTAGTCAAAGGTCACATTATCTATAATTTTGGAGGCTTTCTCCATTTCCTCACCATCATCATTGAAATAAGCTTAAAAATTAAGTCATTGGGGTCTGATAGTGTTTTCCTCAGGAAAAATGCACACCACAACCAATCTTTCTGCATAAAATGTATGAAGATAGTTTCTTTTGTCCTCCTTGACATTTTGCTGGATATTCAGCCTGTTGGAGAACCTAAAGAAGTATGACATACCTAAAAACACATGGTAACTTTGGTCTTTCCACTGAATCGATTGCCTGTACATTTCAGTAAAACTAAACTATGTGTGATGGGAAAACCCCTTTTTGAACAGTTTTGCCTAACTCCACGGGTAAAGTGTCAGTTTACAATATTGTTGTATATCGCTATAGAAGATGATTTCTTTATAAATGACGTGTTGTGACATGCATTTTCCTGTTTAAAGACAGGGGTAACGACAACTGGTTAGTCAGGTACGAAAAACAAGATGATGGACTTGATCTGTCAGATAAGGTAAGAGAATTGTACTCTGAAACTTATATTCTTTAAATTGTGTAGTGTTGCAACTTGGTCTTGCTGGAGATTAAGGGCATATTCTTAATCCTGGTGCATGGTCTCAAGAAATATGATAACTACAAATCATTGTAGGCAAAATGAATGGAAAAGTTATTTTGATTAGATGAGGTAGAAGAGTGCTAGAAATTATTTTTATTGTTCTGTATTTTTGCTCTGCTAGCTTTGGCTATAATAACAGTAACAATGTCTGCCATTGCTCAGGCACATTTCTTCATCTCTTTGTTCTCTGCTTATCTTGTGTTTGGGGAAGGGCTTCTCCTTTAATGGTGGCGGAGTAAGAAATTATATGTAGTGGAGTTTATTTGGATACTGCTTTATATTGTTTAAGTTGAATTTAACCAGTGAAGCTACAAAGTATATTATTTAGTGTTTTTAATGTGTTTTACTCTTTGTGTAAAGCACCTAAGTGTCACTTACTTTTTGATTATTCCTTCTGTAGGATAGCCAATGGACTTTAACTAAAGAATCTATTAAAATTGCTGCAATTGACAATGGTTTAGCATTTCCTTTTAAGCATCCTGATGAGTGGAGGGCATGTAAGTACTTCATTCCTCAGTCATTTTCCTTTTGGGAGTGTAACTTCCCAAGAAGTAATTTTTATTTGTGTTGTAGTAAGGAGCTAAGAAATCATCACTGTTGCTATATATTGAGTTTTTAAATAATGTACTCTTTTTCAGAAAGCTAGCAACAAATGCCATTTTTGCAATGGCATATGTGATTTGGTTCTTGTTAATATTTTTTACCTTTAAACAATATTGATACATGGACACTCATGAATATAGTACTGTATATATTGGTCGAATTAGAAGAATTTAGCAACATGTTTCTCAAACATTTTCTTGAAAAACATAGTGGAAAATAACTTGATTGTGAGGATTTGCAAGTTTTCCCTCTGTTGGCCAAATTTCTATTTCAAAATGAAGGATACTGTTGAAGGTGGACAAGTAGGCAGGTTGTTTTTTCTTGTTTGTAGAAATTAATATTTAGTTAGTCAATTTACCATCTGCTTGAAAATACTATTACTGTTAAAATGAGGTGGTTTTTGACCACATTTCTGACTACTTATCATTAGGAAGGAAGCGCCCAACAGGGCTTGCATTGACTTCTGTGGGCTATTATCCAGTCAAGTAATTCTGGAGTTAAGTGTGGGCTAGTTATTCTACAAAAGGGTGGTTAAGTACTCCGCACAGAGCTCTGTGCAGTCTCTGTCTTGATACTAAATGGATGCTCTGCTACATATCTCTTGACTACAGTCGCTTCTGTAGCTATTCTAATGGCACAGCAATTTTTGCTTATTTTATACCATCTTTACTTCAGCATCAAAAAGAATAAACTTGCATGATCCTTTAGAATTCTTTTGCAGATGGACAGGTGTGTGATAGTTTTGTACAAATAAACTTGTAGCATAATTTTTACAAATTGCAGTCTCTTACCCCCTAGAGCATGGTTTTGGTGACTAGAGTTGCTTGGTCATTGAGGATAACCTTCTTCAAGCCAGATAGCAGCATTTGCAAAAGGGTAGGAGGTTGGTCCTGCATAGATGAACAGGGAAATCCTGAATGAATTGGGATGCAAAGTTTAAGTACATTTTTAAAACAAAGGAAAGATATAGAGATTTCCCTGGAAAAATAGAGAATTTTTCCAGAAGTGCAAGAATGGAGTTTGGAATGTCGAGACTCAGCTGGCAGAGGACATAAAGAGCAACAAGAAAGGGTTGATTAATTTAGAAGTGAGAGAGGGACTGAAGAAAAGTGCAGCAAAGACATAAAGGCTTAAGAAAGAACAAATTACTCAATGGTGACTTCGCCTCAGTTTTCACTTATAAGATTAGCTCTCTATCTCTTGGATCTCAAGGCTCATAAGAATAGCATGGGAATGAATCCCCAAAACAAAAGAAAGGGGGCACTTAAGAAAAATGGTCCTACAGAAGTTCATAGGAGTAGATGGGATGCAGTGGAAACAGTGGGAGCTGGCTGATGCTGTTTGTAATGCACTTTTCTTGTCACTCTTGAAACAGTGTAGTAATGTGAGCATTGCTTCAGTCTTAATGTGAGAATGTGGAATGAATCCTCCTGAAAGCTGTGTTCAGGCACATGAAGAACAAGGAGGTGATGGAGAAGCCAGCATGGATTTACAAACTGTGCTTGATAACTAGGCAGCTTTTAATGATGACTGCTTCAGTGGCTAAGGGGAGGGCAGTGAATACTGATTTTTTTTTTCCTTGACTTTGGTAAGAAAGACTTCTACATGCTGTGTCATAGTATTCTTGTAGGGAAATGTGAGATATGAACTGAACAGCCTGTGAACAATGTGGAAAACTGGCTGGACTGTCAGACTGAAAGGGCTGTGGGCATTGTGATGAAGTTTAGGGGGTGCCCTGCTGCTGGTGACTTTTCCTAGCTCCTGCAACTAATAGTTTGGTGTCTTGTTTAACATCTCATAATATTAATTGCTTTTGCGATGTAAGTTGATAAAAGCTCTCTAATAGCAATTGCATGAAAAGTTAGGAATGCTTTTCTCTCAACGTGCTTAGGAGAAGGCATTCAAAAAAATTAAAAATATATTTAAAATAGTAACTTTTTTGTTAATTCTTCCATATGAATCAAATACCTGAAAGATTTCTATTTGATTGCAGCTCCAAAGGAAGCTGCCTTATTAAACTAGGGGAAGGCCTTGACTGTTGCTTACAGAGTTTAATTTATATACTTTTTTTGCTTACTGCTTTAGCTGAATGTTTATTGCTTAATATATTTCACTGTTTGAAAAAATGGCGTAGCAGTTGTAAAACTGCTCTGGTAACTGTAGCCAAAAGGGATGTGTGGGGTAACAGTGTTGGGGAAAAAGAGGTGTTACTGAGGACTTGCAGTAGGTAGTAGAGCACTGGACTCAGAATTTCATTTTTGCTGGTTTATCATTAAGTGCAACGTTTTTCTGCATTAGATCCCTTCCACTGGGCTTGGCTTCCTCAAGCAAAAGTTCCTTTCTCTCAGGAGACCAGAGATCTAGTTCTTCCTCGCCTTTCTGATATGAACTTCGTACAGGACCTTTGTGAGGACCTTTATGAGCTATTTAAGGTGAATCAAGGGTTTCTTTGAATTGACTTACTAAAGTAGCTGATACTTGTAATGGGGCAGTTACATTCATAAAAGGAATAACCATCAGACTTGTGAATGCCAAGATACTAAGCTATTTTACCTTTAACACTGGCATGGTTGAAAGGGTTTATGAAATTATAAGGAAACTGTCACCGATGTGGTTAATCGATAGTAATTAGCTCATCCAGAAACATAAATTACCTATTCCATATTTAAGTTTCACATAATCAATTAAAGCTAGTTTACTTTTACAGCACAGATCTGTGTAAAAACAGCATTTAACATGCCTATGTGGTATGTATACACTTAAACTGTAGCAGCCTGAGAATATCATGTATTTAATGTAACTTAAAGTATCTCCATACCTTTCATATACTTAATTTTATATGCATATATTGTGCTAAGCTACTGCTGAAATCTTGATCATATTGAAAGTCAAACTCACTTTAAAGATACTGAAACTGTCTACAGTATTGACATGTAAAGAGTGTCCTTCTCTAAAACATTTTGTAAACATTTGTCAGATGTTCAAGTGAAATAATCCAATTAAGGATTGAAAGAATTGGAAATTTTAAAGTTTCAATGAAAATGCAGCTGTAATGTCAAAACTAGATCCTGAAACACGTTTTTGCTATATTTGCATCTTCAACTCATTTGTGTTCAAAATGCCTCTGGGTTTCTTAGTTAAGTATTATTAAATCTGAAGGAGGAAATATTTTTCTGCCAGAGTTATCATGACAGAAAGAGCAGTGTAACATTGTGTGATAATATTAAGACTGGTATCTATCACCTATTGGTATTTACCAATGCCCAAAAGTGGTATCCACTGATGTATTTTATTATGTGGAACAGTCTTCATTTTCACATATGTAAACTTGAGGCAATAAGTAAACTTTTTATGTTTCATACTAGCACTGTATTCTTTCAGAAATTATTATAGTGCGGGTAAATATGAATATGCATATTATGATATTGATGAATTTGCATGCTAAATATATAGCTAAAAATAAATGGGTTATTTACTATAAACTGTTTGTTTTCTTAATAAAGACTGACAAAGGATTTGATAAGGCTACTTTTGAAAACCAGATGTCGGTTATGAGGGGGCAGGTAAGACTGCTTTTTTACATTTTTATTTATGTATTTGATTTGTCATCGCTGCTTTCTTTAGAGCTACAAAAACTAACTCCTATTACACTGAACAACATTTGAAGGTATTCTCATCTGAAAAGACTGAATTACTTTCTAGAGTTTGTTCTTATTTGTGGATAGATGAAATAGCAGAAAGTGTATGCTGAGGGGTTTTTTTATTTTTGCAGAAAATACTTTTATTTTAATTCTGTTTTATTGTTTTTGTGGGGGATGGGAAGGACTTAACTATATATTCTTAGTAGGTATTTTAAAAATGAAATTTTTAAAATTAAAAAGAGTAATAAATTTGGATGAAAAATTTGATATCTGATTTCATTATGCTATTAAAAATAATGT
Source organism: Toxostoma redivivum (assembly GCA_013397375.1). Taxonomy (NCBI): domain Eukaryota; kingdom Metazoa; phylum Chordata; class Aves; order Passeriformes; family Mimidae; genus Toxostoma; species Toxostoma redivivum. The sequence continues at coordinate 205,453 of VXBI01009105.1, forward strand.
GACTTTATTTTAGAGAGTTGACTTGATTATTGAAAACAATATTAGGTAATAAAATTTATTCATCCTATCCAATGTTGAAACCATACTTTAAAACTGTCCAGCCATTTTCAGGTTAGAAATTTGATAATAGTTAAGTGCTGGGCTTGTTTTGTTTTCTGGGGTTTTTTGTGGTTTTTTTTTTTAAATTTTTTTTTTTTTTTGAGCACTAAAGTAAGAGAGAAAAGGGTTTCTCCATCTGTCTCCTATTTTACAATTTATGACTGGTGTGAAATACTAGAGGAAAAAGCTTTAGCTAAGAACAAATTTAGTTCATTGTAAGCATAAAATAGTGATTTCTCAAGTGTAAGGAAATTTGACAAGGCAAATTAATAGTCCCATTTGCCCTGAATTTATTGAAACTTAGTCCTTGTGTTCATAAATTCAACATGGACAGCTTTAACCTACACAATTTGTAGTGTCTTCATTCAATGTTTTCTCTGTATAATTTCTTATAACAAGATGTACCTTGCACAAGACTGCAGCTCTGCTTAGTCAAACATCTTTTGTGTGGTAGCTAACAGACAGCAAACCTTACTTACTAAAGTGAATTATAGTGGAATTGTTTCTGAAATAGCTCTTCTGAGAAGTTTGTGTAGTCACTGGAAGGTGGGATCATGAAGTACTCATGCATCCTAAACTGTATTAGGTAGATTTTTTCTGATGAGACAACTGGCTACAAGGAATCTGTTATTTAACAAAATGCTTGAGGAAAAACATGATTGATATAAATAAAAGTGATGTGGCTGAGGCTGTCAAAATTAATTTTCCACTATAAAGGCTGCATCTTCTTCACACACTGTCCCTCAGGTGGATTTTAGCAGAGATTTGTTTTAGTTTGGTTTTTTCTTTTTTACCTCTCTCTAGCTATATAAAAGTGTGTTTCACCATGGGAAATGTCAGGTTTTCAGGCATGGAAGAAATGCAGATAACGACTAATCCTTGGAAGTAGGTTGGCAAACAAGGCCTTTTCACAATGATTTTAAACTCGTTTTTGGTGTAAAACCAAAGTATGTTATGAGGGCATTATAGAAGACTTGGCTATCCAGATCACATGCTAAGAGATTCATTCAGTTGGGATGAATTTGCAGTATATCCAAAACATCTAAATGCATCCTTAAAAATGAGAATGTAATAATTAGAAAATTAAGAATCTAGATAAAGAAACTGCAGGGAAACATCTTGCATGGAAGAGTCAAGGTCTTTAAATCTAAGCTACCAAACATAGTTAGAAGCCTATTTCTGTGAAGTGTAGGAAAAACTTTTGAGAAGTGTTTCAAACCCAAAAGAAGGAGTTCTCTCAAGAATGTAGTCTAAGCAATGGGCAACACATCTACAAAGGATTGCCTTAGAACATTGAGAATGTAAATGTCAAGTGGAGTTGCTGGCAGAACCAAATCGCAGTAAATAATGCAAAAGACTTTGTCGGGGTTCTTTAGCCATGAAAGAGCAGAATAAGCAGAGGATCAGACTTACACAGAAGAAAGGGGCATTGTGCTGGGGGAAAAGGGCTTGATATTAAGGATAATGCAAATGTGTCACTAGAGCTAAATTGAATACTTGCCTCAGATTTCAGCAGGATGACATTGAACATGGAGTAAGTTAGGAGGGCAGTCCATGAGCACTGAAGTTTTGGAAGAAAGATAACAGGCTCCTGGGAGCTGAGGGCTGAATTTGGGTCTTAGCACTGGGTTTGGTATGAGCTTATTATATGGCTTCATATCTTCTGATAAGAAAATAATTTGTAGCTAAACTGCTGGTACATCCTATGCTAAATCATTGTGATCTGTTTCTTATAGGTATTTTTTTCACTAGAGGTACAGTGTTTTCAAGAGATATGCTAAATTTAAAATGCTCTTTGATTTTTCACTCTTAGAATTTTCTGAAAATTTGGAGAGGACTACATGAAATAGGAAAAGAATGGAAGGGTTGACAACAGTAGGATGTATTCATGTTATTGAATAAATAAAATATTTCTACTTGCAATAGATAGCTTTTGAAATTAATTTATTTGGCAGTACAGTTCTCTACAGAATTGATGGAAGAATGGCATCTAAAATGATAAGCCTGTTAGCCACAGTTTTATTTGTGCACCCTAACCTGCTTTTACTCTTTTTAGATATTAAACCTTACTCAGGCATTAAAGGATGAAAAGAGTCCCATTCAGCTTGTTCAGATGCCACGTGTGATTGTAGAGCGAAGTAGCACTGGAAGTCAGGGCCGAATTGTTCATCTGAGTAATGCATTCACACAGACCTTTCATAGCAGGAAGCCTTTCTTTTCCTCCTGGTAGCAACAAAAATACGTGGGAAGAGTAAGTTTCTCTTAACTTTAGAAAGCTACTTCTGTGTAAAGGCTCTGCAATAATGTACTTCTGCTGTATACCAAGAGCTCTGACTGCGAACACCTCAGAACTTAAATTCTAAAGACTTAAGAAATGTATTTTGAATGTAATAAAAGTTTACAATTTTTGTGTCAAAATTGTGAATTCTTATGGCAGGGAATGAAAAGAATTTGTCCATACTGTATTTTTATAGGCTAAATTAATGTATTCTGAATAAGGGAAGACAGTTTGCATATGCTGAGAAAGTAATTTTGAATACAATAGAAATTTTTTGTTTAATATAAATGAGAATCTATACACTATCAATTTCTTTTTATAAAAATAGCCTTTAAAAATATTCAGAATGTTATCTTTGATTGTAAAAGTGCTTTTTCTTGGAATTTCTTTCTGTTATTTTAAACTGGTTATAGATTTTTGTAGACTAGTTACTTGAAAAGTCATGCACTTAAAAAATATGAAATCAATATGTCCTTGAAAAACAAGTTAAAGAAAGGGAGAAGGGGGAAAAATGCTCCAAGTAGGCTTTTTTTTGCACGTGGGGACCAAAAATAGTTATATAGTTGTATTACAGCAAAATTCAACCCAAGTAAATACACACAGTTTCTACTGTGACAAAATACACTGAGTGTATGTTTCAGAGGTTGAAATTTCACTGTAGTGTTTAGTATGTGTCTATTTAAGCACATATGTGGAAATCTGTGATATTTCTTTGGAGATGCATCACAATGAAGGAATTGAGTTGCACCATTTTGTTACAGGTTTGTTTTGCCATTATTGTAAAAATGTGTTCATCATTTGTCAGCAGAGTGGTTCTTCTGCTAATGACAGAGGCACTAATGTGTTCATCACAAAGCCAATCTGCCTTCTAAATTTCTAGCTAAGCAGTTTGTTTGGGTTTTTTGACTGGAAAAAAAAAAAAAGAAAAAAAACTGAAATCCCTGCAGCACAGAGAATTACTTTCATGCCCTGAATAATGTTGTGCTCACCTGCCCATTTCCATTTGCATTTATGTTTAAGTTACCTGGTTTAAGACTTGACAGTAATNGGTGCCATGGCGGCGGCGGGCCCAGAGCGGCCGCGGCCCGCGGCGCTCGCCCTGCTCGGGCCGGCGCCCGGCGCGCCCAGCTGCCCTCACGGTGAGCCGGGCCCGGGGTCACCTCCCGAGCGTCCCTGTGCTCGGCTCCCCCTGCGCTCCCGGCGTGGGCTGCTATGCAGCAGCCTTTGCGACGGCCTTGTTCTTGAAGCTCGGCTCTTGCTGCGGAGCGGTGAAACAGATCTGCAGGTGTTCCCTGTGTTATCGTGTCCTCGCGTTTGTCCCTAGGTCCTGCACTTCTGTTTGTGAAGACCAGCCAAGGAAAAGAGGAAGGNGCAAAATTCAACCCAAGTAAATACACACAGTTTCTACTGTGACAAAATACACTGAGTGTATGTTTCAGAGGTTGAAATTTCACTGTAGTGTTTAGTATGTGTCTATTTAAGCACATATGTGGAAATCTGTGATATTTCTTTGGAGATGCATCACAATGAAGGAATTGAGTTGCACCATTTTGTTACAGGTTTGTTTTGCCATTATTGTAAAAATGTGTTCATCATTTGTCAGCAGAGTGGTTCTTCTGCTAATGACAGAGGCACTAATGTGTTCATCACAAAGCCAATCTGCCTTCTAAATTTCTAGCTAAGCAGTTTGTTTGGGTTTTTTGACTGGAAAAAAAAAAAAAGAAAAAAAACTGGAATACCTGCAGCACAGAGAATTACTTTCATGCCCTGAATAATGTTGTGCTCACCTGCCCATTTCCATTTGCATTTATGTTTAAGTTACCTGGTTTAAGACTTGACAGTAATGTTTCTACGTCTGTGACTTATGTAATGTGGTAAATATTTTTATTTTAATAATTTTCTGACATTTACGACTGGGAAGGGGAGAAAGATTGCTGCTTTTATGAAACCTTCAGTATTTCAGACAATGCTGTGTTTTGTAATGCTAAGCAATATTGTTGAACTCAGAAATAATAAAATGCTTGTATTTTATATAATTTTGAGTGGATGTAAATATTAATGTAGTTTGTCAGCAACTTCAACAACCTGAAATGTTTAAGCCTTAAATGTAAAACGCGGCATGGTGGAGTTCAGAATGCAGGGAAATGCCTTTATAACCTCGCGAAGATTGTTTCTGTCCGAGCGGTTCATTAAGCGATGAGCGTCGCTGCCCCGGTGGCAAGGGCCGCGCTCCGGGGCCGCCGCGCCACTGGGGGGCGCCGGCCGCCCGCGCGGCGCGNGCGAAGGCCTTGTTCTTGAAGCTCGGCTCTTGCTGCGGAGCGGTGAAACAGATCTGCAGGTGTTCCCTGTGTTATCGTGTCCTCGCGTTTGTCCCTAGGTCCTGCACTTCTGTTTGTGAAGACCAGCCAAGGAAAAGAGGAAGGAAGAAGATTCTATGCTTGTTCGGCTTGTAGGGATAGAAAGGATTGTAACTTTTTTCAGTGGGAAGATGAAAAGGTAAGAGAGCACTGCTTAAGGCTATGTTTAAGACTCAGGGCTACGATGATCAGAGGTCTGGAGCATGTCTCCTATGAGGAAGGGCTGAGAGAGTTTCCGTTATTCAGCGTGAAAAAGAGAAGGCTTCGGGGAGATCTTATAGCAGCGTCCCAGCATCTGAAGGGGATCTCCGAGAAATCCAAAGAGGGACTTTTTTGCAAGGGGACGTAGTGGAAGGACAAGGGGTGATGGCTTTAAGCATTAAAAGGACGGGTTTAGGTGAGGTATTAGGAAGAAATTCTTTACTGTGAGGGTGATGAGGCACTGGACAAGTTGCTCAGGGAAGCTGTGGATGCCCCATCCCTGGAAGTGTTCAAGGCCAAGCTAGATGGGGTTCTGAGCAACATGGTCTAGTGAGAGGTACCCCTACCCATGGCAGGAGGGTTGGAACTAGATGATCTTTAAGTCCCTTCCAACCCAAATTATTCTATGGTTTTATGAAACACTGGTGATTTTTCCCTCTATTTAGCAATTTTAAAAGTATGTTTTACTGTGGAAATCTTTGGCAAGTGCTCTTTTCTGAACTTTCTGTAACAGCTGATATTTAGCTGAGTACTTATTTCTGTCAGAAGAACGTGTTTCAGGTATAGCTTTCAACAAAGGCTGTATACATTTTGAGCAAACCTGGCATTTGTTATTCTATTGCCAAAACATATGGGAAGTTTGCCAATGCTATGTAATGTTGAACAAAATTGGCTACTTCTGATCCCAAGATGCCCTTGTTTCCCCTAATTAAGATAGAGAAAATCTATTGGATACAAACAACAGTGGGGTATACAAAATGCTGAGATGGGGCTTGGCATGATGCTCAGTAGTTTCAGAATATCTACAACAATTTCTCTTTGTCATTCATTTTGAATATCACTTATATTATTATGTGTTTTCTTGTATTGAATTTTATTGTCTCCTCCTTCAAGCAAAACAGTTCCATAAGTTTTGATCAAATGTCTGTTGTGAAACTCTGTTGTGAAACCATAGGAACAAAGTAGAATATTCAAAGAAGAGTGTAAGAGACTGAAATGTTAAAGACTCAGGTGCAGATTGTAACAAGGAGTGTCATGCTTTTAAAATGGTTTCACACAAGACTTGGGCAACATTTCTACTGTCATCAGTTTTTCAGGATCAGATCATAGTTCTTCAGAGGGAACACATCTGCTGGCACACATTAATAGAAGGGATGGCTCTATCTTCCTCATAATCACCTTTGGAGTTTTTCTCTAAGTATTATATGTGATAGGAGAATGAAGTGCACAGTTTAAGTTCACAGTGAGAGGCTTATGTTGTATTGCAGCATGTCCCTTTGCTGCAGAAGTACTTGTTGAGATTTTTTTTTCCTTGCGAAGTAGCTAAAGCATGAGACCTTTGATGCACCCTTTTTTTTCACGTTGAGACTTTATGTACAACACACAGCAGTAGCTGTTAGCTTTGTAACTTTTCATATATGCAAATTTTACAGGTGTCAGAAACTAGACTTGCAGCACGTGAAGAATATAATAGAAATCATCAGCCTTCTTTTACACACAGACAGAACGTGGACAGGTATTGTTAATGCATATTTTCTTCAGTAAAGATGTAGTAGTACAGGTTTAGGTATTCTGAATGTAGAGATAACATTTTAGGATTCTTTAAAATAGGAAAAGAAGAATTTGGACAAATAAGAACTGTTTTATATGGCAATAGAAAGGAAACAGCATGAAATGTTTAACTAGAACATGGTATTTTCAACCCAGGGACTGGGGGGGTTGGGGTTGAGTTATTTTTTTTGGTATATATAATCATTCTTATGTTAGTACTCATAATGTGCTTACAAGAGGTCAGTAGCAATTTCTGTTAAAAAAACTTATTCCTGACTTTAGTCTGCAAAAGTAACAGGCTTAACATTGTGAAAAGAAGCAAAGGTAACATAGTATTAAGTGATGTCTGAATTTTGTGTGTAAACATACAGCAGTTTGCTGACAGGTGATGGAGTCTTCACTCTATAATCCAGTTATTTTATGGAGATTCCCAGTATATTTGGTGATAATATTTTATGCATTTCAAAGTGTTCTTTGCATGTTTCTTTTTTTATAAATAATGCTTCATTCTCATGGAGTTTTATGAGAGCAATGTAAATTACATTGTCTGTTTAAATGTCTGAACTTCTAAAATATAAAAAGCCCTCCATAGCTCCCCTTCCTGTCTTTGATAGATGCTTTTTTCAAACTTTGTTCCCTGTTGTCTTTTGTATTTAAAGGTACAAGAATTTTGTTCTGTTGCCGTTATCAAAGAGGAGGTTTTGCCAGGAATGCCAGCAATTGCTATTGCCAGCAGAATGGGAAAAACACTCGGATCACCAGTTCCTGTGTAATATCACAACTACTCAGCTGAAAAGTCCAAGTCAACTTCTATACCCACTGGAGAATAAAAAAACAAATGCACAGTATTTATTTGCAGACAGAAGTTGCAAGTTCCTACTGAATCTCCTTATAGATTTAGGATTCAGACGAGTGCTCTCTGTTGGAACACCCAGGTACATCAATGAGAATTGTTACACTTTCAAATAATATTTCTCTCTTAAAACTGTACAGCTTACTAATGATTACATAGTCAATGATCCTCCCATAATAAGAGGTTCACTATGCTTTAATTGGTTGGGATTATCCAACCATCTAGTGGGGTCTAGCTTTGAATTTACAAGATACCAGAGAAGACTGGCCGCACTGCAAGTAACACATACACACTTCAGATCTCTTTGGTACTTACAGAAGTGACTTTGAGTTTCTTACCTTATACTTTTTTTTTTGCATGAGGTGATCTAGTAGGCTTCACTGACTTCTCATCTTTTAAGCTATTTTTCTAACTTTGAGTACAGCCGAATGGAATCACCCAAGTTTAGACTACTCCTGTTTTCTCTATCTGTTTGGTTTATGTTTAGTGAAGTACCAGGCATTCTTGTCTTGCAAGATCATTTCTGAAGTCGGTGATTATGTGTTAAATTTCTTTGTTTCAATTATACTTCAGGCTTCATGAAATGATCCAGTCAAAAGCATCACAAGAAGAAGAATTCAATGTTAGAAGCCTTCTGCTAGATATTGATTTCAGGTAGGTTTTGACAGATGCTTATGTACCTGAAGAACATACACAAAGATGTGTATTCTTACTGCTTTAAGAGATAAATTAGTGGTTGTTTTTCCTTTCTTGTCTCTGCATCTCTGTTCCTGTACACATACACAAATGATATCCTACTGATGAGAAAAGTATGTATACTTAATAATTTCTCAGTATTGTTATGTGTTCTCAGTAATCAGAACCCAAAGATGTTTTTCTTGAGGCCTGTTTTCACTCTCATTACCCCTTAGGATAGACAAAAAGTTATTTATATTTTTCTGCTACTATCAAAACTTATTTTACAGGTATTCACAGTTTTACACGGAGGATGAATTCTGCCACTACAACATGTTCAATCATCATTTTTTTGGAGGAGAGGTAAGGCCAAGTATTTATTGAGTGCTTTGGTAAAAAAAGGCATGTTGTTGATGCAAAATTTTGTAAGAAACTCATGACTAGTCTGGTAGAAGACATAATGGGAAGACATGAATTAATAACATCTTAATAAAAGCAGCAATTAAGGTGTGTAAGCAACATCAGTTAGCATCAATTTAATAGTCAACTTTGAATTGAGTGGAAAGGAGCTACTGAAAAAGAGACAGTCTCATTTTTTGATTTTCAGTAATGTTTTTATATGTTAGCTGAACAGGGCACATGTTTCCAGTCCTTCAAATCTAGGTGCATTTTTGGTGGGGTTCTTTAATGCTACTCAAGAGGAAATTCACCTCCACAAGAGGGGAAAAAAGTTCTGTCTTCAAAGTTGAAACTTCTACAGTGAGTAATTTATTGCAAGAGACAATATCATTACAGTTCTTTCTGGAAATTAACCTCTGTTTCTTACAGGCTGCACATGAAATTTGCAGGAAATTCTTGTATGAAGAGAATGGTGAAAGAGTCATTATGGTAGCTGATCCCCCATTTGGAGGTTTAGTGGAAGCACTGGCTTCTAGTTTTAAAAAACTGATGGCAATGTGGAGAGAGACAGAAAAAGAAGGTAAGTATTACAGCCAGAAGGGTGGCTTGTGCTGTAATATCAGTTTAAGGAAAAAGTACCTATTTATCAGTCTGTGATTCTTGTTATTCAGGTGAATGTGAGCACATTCACGTTATAATTTCTAAAGATGCATTACCATATATCGAACTTACTCTCTTGATATTTTTAGTTCAGTAATGCCCAATTCTTAAAGTTTGTTTTTAACTTTTCCCATTTTTTTCAAATCCACTTTGCAATTAAAATGGATTTTAAAGGTAGAGAAAAATAAACTATTAAACCAGTACTGTTTCTTAGCAACCTAAGTGGATATCAAGAATTTAGTTACATGGCACTTATATCTCCATTTGTAAAATATGCCAAAGCTTTCTGTTACTTAAGAGAGCTACTTCTTCTGCCCAACTTGATGCACATACCCATGTCTATGTATTTGGAATGTTCACTGTAAACTTCTCATGCTGCGTGTTTTTCTCCTATGGACACCAAAGTCTTTTCATTACTAGGTCATGACAACAAGGAGATGCCCATGTTCTGGATATTTCCATACTTCTTTGAGTCTCGCATTCTTGACTTTTTCCCAAGCTTCAGTATGATGGATTACCAGGTATGGCTGAACCCAGTGAATCTGCTAAATGCCAGTTGTGTGCAATGGGAAGAGGAATATGAGTGAAAACAGGTGCAGTGGCAGTGCTTCTCTGTAGCTGGGCCTTGCTCATGTGAAGCCTGGATTCTGTATTTCTATTAGTCATATCTGTAATACCTTGACCGTGTTCCTGTTACGTATCTTGAACTCATTTGTCTATCATTTATCCATGAACTCGTTTCTTCTGCAAGGTTTTCAGTATAGCACAATTTGTGCTAATTCTGACAGGTGTTTGTTGCAGAGGTGAGAGGTAACTTGATGAAGAGTATTTCGTTTTTCACAGATGTTGAAATGTCAGTGGGTAGTGCCCAGCTCTAGAAAAAAAATACATATATATTAAAAAATTAAGGTCTTTCATCTCCAATACTGTTGGGATTAGAATACCATTACAATGATGGAAATGCTTGGAATTACTTAATAAGTAAATTTGTCTGTGGTAAAGCAATAATCTGGCATCAGCTTCTTCAATATTGTGTCTATTCTGTGCATAATTTAAGCACACGTACTTCAGAGTGTTTTGAGAGCTCAGGCATGGGTATTCATGATGCTCAAGGTTTATTTTTTTCATGTAACAACTCTGCATGAATTTTGACGTTGATGTTCTGGACAATCTATTCATGTCTTGTAGAATGAAAATTTGTTTAAGAAAATGGAAAACTCATGTTAGGCTAGACTCTGCATTCCTGCCAGTGTTCAGAGCTGCAAGTTATTGTGACAAGTCTCGGAAGGCAGTGCTGGAAAAAGCAGGCTAATTGGATTTGCAATTTTGTAATTATTCTGAGATGGGTTAGATGTCATCTCTTGTGCTGGCAGTCCAGACTGTATGGATCCTTTTCGTTTAGCAGGTTACTCTTGTAAACAACTGCAATGTTATCTTACGTATCCCATGCAATCGAGCAAAAAGGAGTAAGTACAATATGATTATTGAAGTATTGTGAGTCTAGCCTAATACTGTGTTTGCACAAATTTACAAGTAAATGAGGCAAAAAGCTCAATGTAGAATTTGTAATCTGATTTGGGGTTACAGTCTTTCATATAAACACAAACATTTCATAAAGCACTTATAAAGATAATAAATATGTAAATAGCTCTGCCTGTGCTTAGCATTCAGTTTAAGACTCTTTTATGGTTTTATTTTTCTAGGTAGACTATGATAATCATGCACTGTATAAACATGGCAAGACAGGTCGTAGACAGTCTCCTGTCCGTATTTTCACGAACCTTACCCCAAGTATGATTGTGCTTCCTGAAGAAGAGGGATATAGGTAAGATGTATTAATGCTCAGGTGACTTTAAAAAGTGTCTTTGTTCTTAATTAGGGCATAAAGTCTCCAAAGGAGTTTGGGATGGTGCTGTTCAGTAGTGTCTTGCCTAACTTGGATGCCAGGCTTAAGAGCACATTTTTCTTTCTCATTCTAAAGGTGCATGTTATATAAACTATGTGTAGGAGAGCTGAAATGTCTAAAAAGACATTTAAATTTTCCAGTGTAGAATGATGAAATTCCTTGTTTTGTCTGTAGGAATTATTGTCTACATCTACAAGAGAGATTTACAGCTATGTCTGATAATCAGCTGTTAATACAGTAGTAAAAAATGAACTTGAGAGAAGCATCAAAGACAGAGGATTTAGTTTCATTTACTATTGATATTGTTGATAATTTAACCTGAATTTTACTCTGTGGATGTACCGTATGTAAATGGCCTAAATGGTCATCTATGCAGCAAAGATACAATTTTTAATTCAACAAAGTGATTTTCCAGTCCTTATATTGATTGTTAAAGTTATATACATTTAAGTGTTTGGAGCAAATAGTGGACCAGTACATCTTTTCCCCAGATTTTGCACTCTATGTCAACGATATGTTAGTTCTGATAACCAGCACTGTGAGATATGCAATTCATGTACATCAAAAGTAAGTATTTTCCCATCTTTCTGAATGGAAGTTTTAGCAATAGTCGGATAACAACCTCTCTAATACTTGCTTTGCTAAAAACCTCTTCTGATACCGAGTTCCATGGGAAGCCCACAGCCATTCAGTTTCATAGACTTATTATTACCTTCATAGTAGATCTTCCGTAACCCACTGGGAATTAATTTCTCTTTCTCTAATTCCTTTGTGTTGGAAAGAGGACAGGACAAATTTGCTGCTTGCCACGTAGACCAGGACTTACCCAGCTGTAGTCTCTTGACACATGCATTTTTTCTTATGCTTTGAAGCTGTAGAATTTGCTAATTTCAAAATTTAATCTGTGGTTTTCACAGATTCTCAGGACTGTTGTTTCTGAGTAAAAGTCCTTCCTACAGAGGAGTTGTTCCTGTAAACAGTGGGGACCATACATGAGTAGTTCTGTTTTAAGATAGAATCAGTGGGGAGGGGGTTCAATAAAGAAAATTATTTATTTGCCTTTTGCAGGATGGCAGACAATGGAAACATTGTGTTCTTTGCAAAAAATGTGTAAAACCCTGTAAGTACAGAAAACTATTTTCTAAATAAAAGTGCACTTAGTCCAAAGAAGCTGAGATTCCAAACCAGATGACAAAGTATTCTATGAAAGAAGTAAAATGTGGTAATTCAGAAGACATAGAGTAAACAAAAAGTCTCGATTTCATACAAGTTGCTATTCTTTAGGTGTATTTGCACTGTGTGGAAATGTAATAAATTCTTGTCAAGGCACACTAATTTCCATTTATATTTATCATGGCAAAACAGAAATATTTCCATTTGTCATACAAGTGTTTCCTAATTTTGTAAACTTTGAATTTCATAAACAAGTAGGCGATTACTAAAATATTTGAGAGATCATGAAAAAATTATTTCATGCACAAATTTAGTTGTATTTATACCTCTGTATAAATAGCTGAAACAGTTATTTTTGTTACTGTTACAAAAATAAAAATCTGTAAGTACATTGTAACATCTGCACTATTTTTCTTTTGAAAATGACACAGAGGATAAAAATTCTAATGACAGAAAATTCACATATAATTATACAATATGTCTAATAATGTGATAAGGGACCAGAAAGTGACTACATTCATCTCTGTAAAACTAATCCAGAATTAAAAACCTGGTAATGTGGCCTATATTTAAAGCTTAGTTTCAGAATGTTTGTTTTAAACTTTTCTGAGATCGTAAATCATGTTATATATTTTGCAGCTTGGTTTCACTGTAGCAATTGCAACTGCTGCACTCTTCAGAAGCATAGCTGTGAGAAGACTGATGTTGGCTGTTTTGTTTGTGGCAAGGCAGGTCACAAGCGCAGTGCCTGTCCCAGTCTCTCCCGCAGCAGAACAGCTTGTCAGTAAGTGTGATATTGCATTAATACAGTAAAACACAGCATTCAGATGAGATGAGAGCTTATGTCATGGAATTAGTTCAGAAAGAGATGGATTTTGTCTTTAGGTGCTGATGTCAGCTTTCACTATTGCTCACTTGCTGCATTGCTGGGGAGTATTTACTGAAGGGAGGGTGCTGGTCACATACTGGGGCTCCTAATTCCCTATCTGTGGGTTTTCTTTCAAAACTAATTTATATGAATTGTGAACTTGGTGACTGGTGCATGGAGCTCTGCCAAGATTACTGAAAATTGAAGTAATGGAACACTTTTATCCCTTTTGAATTCCTCATAAAAGGGGAGATAAAAGAGTCACTATAATGGTTTTATTGCTTCTTGTCTCTTTTGCTTTGTGGTAGCATATTTTGCTTTTTTCCTTTTGATATTTCAGGTGCTTTTTGTCTATGATCTAAATCTCCACCATTAGTGAGGATCACATTGAGTACTTCTGTTTTTCCATGATTGTCCTTTTGCTACATACAGAACAACACTGTACACATACCTGTATGTATCAGAGAGCCAAGTAAATGGTGTGTGGTTGTCTTCAGATGGAACTAACTGAAAAGAGGAAAGGGGATTTGCTAAGAGATGATCCAGCAGGTGGCCCAGTCTTTCCAGTTCAGGATAACTGATTGCACTTTTATAAATTTGTCTTCAGAGTAATGGGTTTTTCTGTGATTCTGGACTTGAATGGCTGTGGCAGTGGAAGGCAAATTTTCCCTCCCAAAAGCTGTACCTGTGTTGCACAGTGAGACTCAGAGAATCACCCTCTTTTCACCAGGTGCCTACTGGATGGCAGATGGGTAGAGGTGTATTGCTTCGTGTCCTACTGATAATAAACTGGATTTTGCTTAGGGAGTAATAGACAGAAAAGGTAGCAATGTTTCATTTTATATCTCTCATAAAAATTCCATCTCTTAATGTTTCTTTTTCCTTTGCTAAAAAATTTAAAAAGGATGCTAAAATAATTTTATGAAACTTATCTGGTTTTTTTTTTAGGAAGATACTGTTCTGTCAGTTGTACCAGAATGGTTTTAGTACTTTCAGGCCATCAGTTAGTTCTTTCATTGATTCATCGCAGAAGATAACTTAGATTTCTTTTTCTAATAAAAATTTTTCATGTTTTGTTATAATTATTCAGTGTTTTGCGTTACGACATCTTTTGTCAGAGACAGAAAACAATCCACTTGCTAGTTGTATTTAGGTCCTGTGCTAATTGCAGGATATTTCTTAATGGTGTTAAACTTCATGTACTTTCTTCTAAGTCTTTCTTTTATATATTCGTGCATTATATATTCAGCATGAAACTCTATGTGTGTTTTTTTGTACTTGGTGAGTGAGTTTCTTGTTTTCAATATCTGTGTAAATGTAAAGGCTGAATAAATACATAAAATGAATGGCAATAAAGTGGATAGTTTTGTGAAGTTGAAAGATCATAACATTCTGAAATGGAATGTTCCTTGTACTTTTTGTGACAGTCCTTCACATACTGCCACAAAATTAAAATTTTTTAAAAAATAACAGCAAATGTATTTGTACAGAGAAGTGTGTTCTTCATTTTATTCTAATCTCTATGTTCCTTTTTTTCTTTTACAGACCTGATAAAAAGAAAGGGCAGAAAACTCGAAAGAGAGTAAAGATGGGCATCTGTAAAAGATTAGCTATGAAGCATGCCATATTCTTCAAGAGGAAAGTAAAGAATAAGAAAAAAAAGACATGACTTTTGTTGGTTCTACATAGTTGCTAATTTATTTTTTTTTGTCAGCCTTTTGTCCCATTTTCTAAATATGTATGTGCTAAAATCCAGAATAAAACCTGATTGAATTAAGTGACAGTTCCTGTATTATACATCATTACTGGTACAAAAAAACCCCACCAACCACAAAACAACTAAGCGAACTACCACAGCCCTTACTATGTATTTGTATAATGTGGCAATTTTGTACCTAGGATTAACTATTTGTCTAATTTGGTGGGTGTTGGACGTTAAGGGGCTTATTGCTGAGAGGTGAGGTACTGGAGAATGCTCTGATTTAATGTTGGTATTGGACGACGTGGGGCAAGGGAGGAAGGTGATGGGATGGCAACGACTTCTAGGAATTCAGTCTCTGTTCGTTACAGTTGTCTCACAGGATGGCTCGTGATTTTTTAAAAAATTTCTCTCCAAATGGAAAAGGGGCTTAAAAAAAAAAAAAAAAGTACTTTATTTAGTAAGTTAGCGGAGCGGGTAAANTTGCCGCGGCGGGAAGCGCCGCCCCGGAAGCGGGAGCCGAGGCCCGGCGGGTCGCGGCGGGGCCCGCAGCCATGCCCGCCTTCAGGCAGGTGGGCGAGAAGCAGCTGCCGCAGGAGGTCGTGTTCATGTCCTGGTCCCCCAAAAGGGACCTCATCGCCCTGGCCAACCGAGCGGGGGAGGTGAGTGCGGGTGCCGGGGAAGGAGCGCGGGAGGGACGGACTCTGTCTCTCCCTGCAGGCCCAGATGCCTTTGCTGTTCCTTGGGGCATGTTTCTCGCAAACCTGGCCAGGTATTTAGGGATAGCAGTTTTTTAAATCAAATGTCTTAATACTTACTGCTCCTTCATTTTTTCCATTCTGATTTCCGAACAAATTCATTTATGATGCACTCGTTGCTTGTTTGTGGGATTTTAAAGTGCATGAAAGTTCCTATTTAAATTATATCTACTTATATTTTTTTTTCCACTGGAACTGCAGTTCATGTGATCATGCATGAAGACAAGACTTGTGCTTTCAGGTTGTCTGCTAGGGAAGTGAGGTGATGGGTAACCTCTCTTGGTTAAGAGCTTGTATCCTTATGCAATGCTGTCAACTGTGTGCTGCCCTCTAAAAGAACATAGGAGTGAATTACCTGCTAGAGGAGCAGGTGGTGTTTAAGATACACGAGTTAAAAACTGGTAGAAAACACTGTGTATCTTGAACTGATTTACAAACTTTGTTAATGGGAGAATGTGTTTTAAGTTTGTCTTTAATGCATTTATAGGTTTTACTTCATCGGCTTGCAAACTTTCAACGTGTGTGGAGTTTGCCTCCAAACGAAAATACAGGAAAAGAAGTGACTGCTCTTGCTTGGAGACCAGATGGCAAAAGTAATGCCAAGTATATGAGGTGATATGGTGTGATAAAACCCCATGAGAAATCATGAGTGATGATACCTCTCATCTGTGAAGGAAATTTTCAAGTAAACTGTGTTTGAAGACGAGGGTGGCTTAATTTTATGTAGGTTCATTCACAGTAATAGAGAGATTAACACTGTTGAATGCAATTGCAAGAAAGATTTGTAAGCCAGATTTATGTCCCAAATGCTGCTTTTCAGGGCATAGCAAAATTTCAACTTTCTAACTAAGCAGGATATTTTGTATGAACTACAAAGTTTATTGGGAGAGAAAGAAGCTGTCTGATCAAGATTGATTGAAGAGCTTAGCTACTTATCATAGGCAAAACTTCATAGCCTAAAATTCCTCTAATTATAGACCAGAGAAGGAAAAAAAAGAGCCTTTTCCTTAGTAATAGAAATAATGTTGAAATTAGCAGCTTAATAAACTTATACCAGAAATCAGTTAATTTTTGATTCACTGGAAGTGGGAGAATGGGAACAATCTTCTTCCATGACATGTGGATAGAACCTACCTATATTGTTTTATGATGGCATCTGAAGGGTTTAAGAAACGTCTTTTTAAGCTGATTACCTGTGATTATACGGAAGTAAATACAGAAACCTCTGCCTGCTATTTGCTATTATGGATGAAGAATGTTAGGAAGAAAGTGATGCAAAAGTTGCTCAGCAACTCCTAATTTGTGTTTTTTGTTCACCAAACCTTTCTGGTTGACAGTTTTGTATATAATATTGGACTCAAGTTTGCAAAATTGGAAGCCTCTACTTTATCAGAACTATTGTTAGAGAAGTGTTAGAAGCATGTTCAGTTCAACATGTAGGTAAATAATTTAATTTTAAAATTGGGCCTTTGACTTAAATTTATCACCTAAAACATGACAGGAGTTCAAACTTTCACTGCATCGAGTAGATTTCAAATGAAAGTTTGGAAGGACTGTAAACAGCCAAAGAAAAATGTCCAGTAGTTGGCTTTGAAGGCACATTGTTTTCTAGCTCAGTGTAAGATACAGTGTTTTGCACATTGATTATTTATACATTCTACTTGCCCTTCTCTAGTTTTGGCTTTTGGCCTTGCTGATACCAAGCGGATTATTCTGTGTGATGTAGAAAAGCCTGAAAGCTTACATTCCTTCTCTGTGGACTTATCTATTACATACATGCATTGGATGGAAGTAACTGAGGAAAGCAGGTGAGTCTGAAAAGAAGCAAATCACTATGTAATGGTGGCTATGTAATGCCACCTTACTGATAATTTATACTTGAAATCTTACAAGCAGTCACATAAAGTAGTACTGTATTCCACAGCTGTGGGGGTTTTTCATCACTTGGCTAAAATTTTCCTTTTTATGTAATAGACACTTTTCATGTGCTTATTTTAGTGCTGATACCTTAGTCTTATGGTTCTTCAGGCAATAGATTAAATTTCAGCATGATCTTGTGCTTCTCCTTCTAAAGAGCTGTTTAATCTAGTGTTAGCATGTGCAGCCTGTCTTCTGATCCAATTTGCTTCAATACCAGTCAATTTATTAAACTAATTATAATAATGTAGTGTTCATCTATTTTGTTAGTCTGAATAAGTATTATATTTAAATTTTTCTTCTGTGTTTTCAAGGTCTTTATTTTGGTGTTTACATCTTTCATGTTGTGTCTTTGGTGTTACATCCAATTCCATTGGCAATTCTGTTGTTCAGGAAGTCGGATTATCCCTCATTTCTGTGAACTCTGTGTGATTGAATAATTCTCAACAGCACTTGTGACCTGGAGGACATCATGGTCCCTGTTTCTGTTGTCTTAAAGAAACCTCTGATATGCTCCTTATGACAGTGCAAGAACACAATTAAATAAAATATTTATTTAAAGGAGGCAGGTGGTGTAAGCTCCTGACTTGAGGATTTCCCCCTCACCTCTCAAAAACATCAGTCTTAAAATGGCAAGAAAATAACTGTCTTAAACCATGCTAATATTCTTCTCCTGGTGGGGATAGGCTTAGCTTCTTATGGAAAATCTCATCCTTCTGATATATCTAAGATGTGATATTAAGTATTGTGCTTTGAATTTCCTCTCACTGCAATGTGTCTTTAGCTCTTTTGAGGTGTGGGTAGGTTGTACTGCAGGTTTGGAGAGTTTAAACTGAAAGCCTGTGACAGTAACTGTTACAGGTAATTAAGGATTTGGTGACAAGCCTCTGAGCTAGCAGATACAAACTTATTCACTGGAAATAAGATTTCTAGTTCTTTTATTAGTTTGATCACTCGATAAATGATTAAAGTAAAGTACTATCCTCTGATATTTGTAATTTTGATATACATAGTGTATTGGATATATACTCTGGAGTCGAAAAGAAAGTCTCTTCTCATTTTTACAGCTTGGGTAATAAAGACAGTATTATGTCTTTTTCAGTGTTCTCACTTCTTTTTACAATGCTGAAGATGAATCAAACCTCCTTTTGCCTAAATTACCAGCACTACCAAAAAAGTAAGTGTTACACTAGTAAGCTTAAGGAAATACCATTTGTCATGTATTGTCATTATTTTGGTTATTAATCTTTAATGCTCTGCGGATGTCCGATCATTGTTACTGAGAGTAATTATTTTGTTTTCAGTTACAGTACCACTGCAAAAATTTTCAGGTAAGAAATTGTCGTGTTCTAACTATCTATTTTTTCATTTTATTTTGTTTTCTGATATTGAGACAAACTACATAAGCCCTAATCACATGTTTTGTATTTTCAGTGAAGAAAAGTCAGATGAGATTATGAAACTTCTGGGTGATGTCAGGTAAATTCTGGCTGCGAGTTGTTGGCAGAGGTTTTTTGTTTCGTCGCTCTTTTAAAGGCAGAAAATAATGGATAATTGAGTTTACTGTTATTAATAATTGTTTTTAAAGTCTCAGAGAAATTATATGGAATGTCTTTTTTATGTACAAAGATGAAGTTCAAAGATTATATTAAAATTTCCGTCAGACACCTTGTCCCCTTAGTTTAGAGGGATTATAAGGCATATCTTCTTTTTCGTAGCAGATTTTTTGGAGTGTATTTGAATGCTGATTTATGTGTTACTTAAGCTGGTCTTAGAGACATTTGTGAATGCTTATTCTATGCAGAGAGTTCCTGGGGGTTTGTATGAGTGTGACAAATCTAAATTTAAAAGTAGCTCTGAAACTGGCCACATCAGTGTTACTTTAAAATAAACATCTGTTATTAGGAAACACATGAAGGGCAGCTGGTGGATGTGTAATTTAACAGATTGAGGCTGGCTTTGGGCAGTGCCTTGTGCTGCTTTTTTGAGGAGGACACTTAATGTCTGTGCCTTGTTTTTTCTATTTTACTGTTCCTTACAGTCTCACCACTCAGAACCACCCTCCTTAATTCAAATCTGCATCACTATCACCAGTTACTAATTTTTAAAACTCAGTGGCTCTTCTTACAGTAGGATTTCCTTGCTTGAGAGTGACCTGTCTGTGGTGTAGGAGCTTAGTGAATTTTCTCTGCTCCTTTTATCCAGTCAATTAATCAAATCAAAAAAAGTTTTTAAGATACTGTTTTCCTAAGTTCTGTGTTGACTTTAACAGAAACATTCTGCTTCAACATATATTTATTTAGATATGTAACAGGCAGAAGTTGCAGTTATTTTTTTTGTATTTTTAGGCTTTTTCCCAAGCCATTGTAGCACATATGTATTAATAAATGAGCAAAACATAGACCTCTCTGTCCCAGACTGTATTCTTCGAACTGAGTTTCTGTTTCTGATGCTGTTGTTATTTCCGTGGCTGTTATTGCTGCTGCATCCATTTCAAATGTTCATTGCCTTTGAGGTGCTGAGGAGTGCCACTGAGTGAGTGTGACAAACTCACTCTGCATATAATCCGGGTAATTCAGAATAGCTTGTAATAATGCTTCACAGCCTGCATTTGTAGGGAGAAGGTTGCTAGAAACTTGTTACTTTTAGTGAATAAGGACTCTGACTAAACTGTGCTATTTTTTTCTTATTCTCTCAGTTAATGCAGTAGTTGATACTCTTAATAGAAATGTTAAAGGCATATTTTATCAATAAAATCCAAGCTAACTTGTTAATTTGGTTTTAAATTTCATGAATTGTTTTTAAATTTCTTGAATCATGGAAGGTAACACAGTGTTTCCTTTTGTGCAGTGATTCTTTAGAGGAACATTACTAAGGGATGGAATTTAAGTATTAAGAATTATATCTGTGTGCATTCAGATTTTTTTCAGTATGCTTATCAACCCATTCTTCTGTTTTTATAGACTTAATGCTCTTGTCCTTGGTGGCAGCTCAGGATTTATTGAGATATATGCTTATGGAATGTTCAAGATTGCCACAGTAAATGGGGTACGTTTGGTTATTTTCCATATTTTTTCTTCATAATATGCCAAACTACAGCTGAATTGAGTGAAAATATACATATGCTTGCACATAAGTGAACCTGGACTGCTGAATTTTAAGAAAATAATTGATTCAGTTGTTGCTTATTGATGGAAAGACATTGTAACTAGGAAATTTAACATCTTGTTTCAAAGTTTGCTGTTAATACACAATAAAAAGAGCGGGTTTGTTCCTGAGCAGTGGCTGTAAATTACACTTTGTTTTTACATGTCATTGAACACAGTCATCTTTGTATGTCAATGTTTTAGAGCAGTAAATATGTCTTAGAAGAAATGAAATGTTTTATTAACTTGTAAACTGGAATCCTTCAGGTGGCAGGTTCCTGTCGTGGACTGTGTTTGTCTAGTGATTTGAAATCACTGTCAGTTATTACAGAGATACAAAGCTCTTCAGACAGCAAAGCAGAGATGACATATTTTCAGGCAAGTAAACTCATTTTTAAATGTTTTTTACAAGTAAAACTACTTTTAAAATTACATTCTGGTAGCTTTATTGTTTTCCCATTACTTTCAGAAAAAGCAAAAGCTTCCAGTTCCAGACATTCTGAAATTAACCCCAGTATAGCTTTTGAATTTATGATGTTAACATGTAGTTTCACTGATGAGACTGACAATGGTGATCTGAGGCATTTAAAGTACTACTTTTAGAATAATACTAATTTATTCAACTAGTTCCAATTATTCAGATTTTCTTTATTCTGCACACAAAGGCATAACAGCAATGCTTTTGATTATCCTATCTATCCAGAGCAGTCATCCTTAAATGTATTTCTGTTAGAGCTCCAAAATGTGGAACCTTATCAGGGTTTGTATAGATGTATTAAGTGTATTTTCCTCTTAAAATCAACCTTAAGGAATTGAGAAACTAAGAGATTTTCTGTGGGTCCTTCCAGTCTGCCCTTTAATTTCTGTAATCTATATATTGTTAAAAGACAAATTGTCTGTTAACCGTTGCTTTTTTCATTTGATATAGTTGGACAGTAGTCTATTATCAAGTTACTTACCTGAGGTAACTCGAATGGCCCGGAAGTTTACTCACATTTCAACTCTGTTACAGGTACAGTTGTGTTACACCATCCTTTTAGTCTTGTGCTTCTTGCAGGCTTTGACATTTTAATGCAAGTGAAATAAATGTTTTCTAGTAGGAAGCTTGAGTTGGTTTTCAGTAAATGTAGAGCTCCAACTTGTAATTTGATAATAAATTTTATATGAGATCTGCAGTATATCTTCTCTTTATATTGTAACATCAGTGTTTTGAATGTGTTGTTGAAGGGGAGAAAGAAAATAATACTAATGCCTGTTTCTGTATTACAGTATATAAAGTTGTCATTGACATGCATGTGTGAAGCATGGGAAGAAATACTGATGCAGATGGACTCACGACTAACAAAATTTGTACAGGTACTGTAGGATTAACCATCCTTTTAGAAAAACACTTTTTGCAATAGTTCTGTTGTTCTTGTTGGTCTACTGTGTATCTTAATGTTTAAGCATGATGCCTCCAGATAAGTGTTTAAGTTCAGAGACAGCCTGGAAGTTATTGTGTGTCAAGTGCTCTGATGCTGAAGGTACCTGTGTACAATCAGGCATAATTGTATTGTGGGACTTTTATTTATTCTGGATTTTAAAACGTCATAGCTTTCAGCTTTCCCAGCTGTTGATCAGTTGCTTTCTATTTAAGATTGTGCTCTTTGTAATAAGGTCATTGATAAACTGATTACTGTAAATGTTCAGTAACAACACTTTCAGCCTAGTTCAATAGAGCACATATAATTGCCCATGTTTAAGATGCTGTTGGATTTGCTTAAATTTTATGTTCATTGACCGTGGCCAGAAGTTAATGAATCATATAATTTATTAATTTTTTAAAATAGATTCTTGGTGATGGCAGACTGCTTAGAATTCTTACTGGGTAATGCAGTTGAAAATAAGTTGAAATACTAGAAAAATTTCAGTGATCAGAAAATTTTCAGTCATCAGTAGTCTGATTTCAGCATTCAAAGATATGGGTGGGTTCTTTGAAATACTTTATATGGAGTGTTTGTGAGATAATTTGGTAGCCTGGATTTAATCTCTTCACCACTCTATTTCAATCATTTTGACTGACAGGAAAAGAATACCACCACTTCTGTTCAGGATGAGTTTATGCAGCTGTTGTTATGGGGCAAAGCAAGGTAGTTACTGTTGTTTTATCTGAGTATGCTTTTGTACTTGATGTTGAAACACAAAATTAAATGCCTATTTGGTTCTCTCCCCACCTTCTTCAGTCTGGAACTTCAGGCATTACTAATGAACCAACTGACAGTAAAGGTACATTAACATTTTTTTAAACATACTAAACATCTATTTCAATATCATTTAATCATTTTTATGTTAACAGAACATTATTACATGATTGTATTTCTTTGTTAACAGGGTTTAAAAAAACTTGGTCAGTCCATAGAGTCTTCCTATTCCAGTATACAAAAGTTGGTTATAAGTCATTTGCAGAGGTAAGTCACAGAATTTCCCATGATATATAGATTAAATGGCATACAATATGCTTTGCTAAAACAGTGTGCTGTCTTGGTGGTGCTTTCTCTGTAGGTGTGCTGCTACAGAGACTGTGATCATGGCAAAACATATTATTTTACTTTTGGATAGTAGAGAACTAGTGAAGTATTTTGAACAATCTCCATGATAAATCCATCACCTGTAAATTGCTGCCTGGTGTGTTTTATAGGATATTTGTAAAATACACTAAATTTATGTGTCATTTGGACAACATCTGCTTTTCTCTGAAGTAATACCTTACCTCTTTTTCATGTCAGACCACTTTATAAAGCTTTGCACTTTGTTCACTATATGATAAAAATGTAGCATGCAGCAGAGCACTGAATTTCCAGAGGATGAATGAAAAATTATACTTCTTTCCTCTGTCTTCCTAGTGGCTCTGAGGCACTTTTATACCACTTAAGTGAATTGAAAGGAATGGCTTTATGGAAACAAAAATACGAGTCTCTGGGATTAGATGCATCTGGAATTGATGGTACAGTAGTGTTGTCTGCTACCTACCTACCTGCTCTGATTTCACTTTTGAAAGTTTAATAACAATAGCTTTTTTTCCAGAGGCTATTACTGCTGTTGGTTCTTTCATCCTGAAGGCAAATGAGCTGCTTCAGTAAGTATAAAGTCTGGAGAGTTTAAAAAACATTCCTATTCAGTCTTGTATTGGAGGAGATGCATGGGCTGGGAATAGAGGAGGTTGGGAAAGCAAGACTTTTTTGTTGGTGGTGAGCTTTCATCTTGTCTCACTGCATGTCAGACTCGTACCACAAGAATAGTCTTACTTGAAACGCTGCATTGGGCATTTTGGAAAAAACTGACAGTGCTTGCAGGCCTTTCTGTGGTAAAGATGGGACTTAAGCCTGCAGCAGCTTGTGGCAGTCAGATTTGTAGTTTCTTTTCTTGTTTCTTATTTAGAGTGATCGACAGTAGTATGAAAAACTTCAAGGCATTTTTTCGATGGCTCTATGTTGGTAAGATTGGTCACATAGTAATCATCCAGTATGTTTTATATTGTAATCATTGAAATGCAGGCAAGTAACTAGGCCAATCTTAGTTATAACCATCTATTTTTTTCTATCACAGAAAATTTCTGGACATGTAAAGAGATACAGTTGATGAGGCAAAAGTAATTATAATATTAAACACAGATTATAAATTCGGTAGTTCTCCATTAAATTTAGTATATGTAGAGTGGGTATTATATATACTTGACCTGTAATGCTGCTTCAAACTGTTTTCTGCTTCGTGAGCAATTCACTGGTCTTGATTTGGAGAAAAATAAAGGACCTGTTTTATCTACCCCAAATTTGATGTATAGCCTAATTCTTTGTTACTTGCTATTTTCTCTTGTGACAGCCTAATTACTTGTAAGGTTCTGCACAGATGTAAACAGTCTCTGAATGCCCACATGCACTTAAGTAGCCACCTTCAGTTGTGTCTAGGTAGCTGCAGAGAAAATGTTAGAAGGAAGTGAAGCACGCTGTATTTTAGCCTGCTTGTTTTTATGAAGTATTTATGAATAAGTTTATAACTTCTATTTGATCTTTTTAGAACTACTTTACAAAAACAAAGTGGTATTACCAGATAGTGTAAAAGGACCAGATAAGCAATCTTAGCACTTACTAGCAGGAATATAATAGTTCTAATTTTAAAAATTGCAGAAAGCAGAACTATCTAAGTTCTCTGTCATGATGTTATATTCACTGTTTGTTTTGTTTCAAACGAAACAGAGAACTTTATCCAAGCCTTGCAGATTTAAAATTAATCCTGTGCAATTCTCTTAAAACACGTTTTTCTGAGCATGACAGTTTTCATGTATTTTACATATATCCATTTTAGTACTCTTAGTATGGACATGAACAAATTCCTATGAGCCCTTTTCATAACAATTTTGTTTCGGTCTCATACAGGGTAGAATGCAGTTAAAGATTAAAAGATTAAAGATGAAAATTCCTCAAGATTTGTAATGTAAGGTAGTGAGACTAGAGAGACTTAATTTCAGTCTCAATTTGTAATTCTTCATTCCAGGCTGTTTTGCTTCTAATGAATTAATCTTTTTTAACAGCAGCGTCTAATTACATACACGTGTAAAATTAAGAATATTAGGAAAACAGTGTTAATGCAATAAGAACATAATTTTTCCCTCAGCCATGTTGAGGATGTCAGAAGATCATGTGCTTCCAGAGCTGAACAAGGTAATAGTAACATTTTCTGATAAAGGGTGGTATCCTCTATATTCTGCTCATCTTGAAAGCAGAATTAAAGGTTTCTTTTTGTTCCAGAACTTAAAGGGTAGTGTCTGTGTCATTTTGTGGAGAAAGTTGATGCCTGCACATTTACACTAATATGCTGTTGTGCATGAATTACTTTTTCTGTTTTCTTTGTTAACACTACTGTATTTAGTATGATAGGTATGCAAGGCCTCTGTATAGCAGCTCTTTATGTGTCCTAAATGATGAAGTTAACCAGACAGAGATTTCAATGTCTTTATCAATGCCCCAGTAGAGGAGAGGGACTATATAATAACACAATAATATCATAATATAATAATACCTGCATCAAATTTGCAGCCACCATCACACTGCCCTCACTTCAGGGCAGAGATGCCTTACAGAAATAGATAGGCTGGAGGAATGGACAGGCAGGGACTTCCTGCAGTTCATGAAAGACAAAATGCAAGGTTCTGTTGTGGGATGGGTTAACTTCCCTTAACAGTGAGTGCACTGCTGGAACCATGGGGCTGGGAAGATGTCAGCTCTGCTGAGATGATGTAGGAATCACTGGATGCATGCTGGGCATGAGCCAGCAATGTGCCCTGACAAAGGTGGTCAGGGGTGACCAGGGCTGTAGTAATGAGAGCATGGCCAGGAGGGGAGGGGAAGCAATTACTGTCCTTATTTAGCATTTGTTGGTTGCATCTCCAGTTTGGGACTATCCTGTACAAGTCAAGAATGATCTGAGTTCAGCAGAGCTCTCCCAAGCAGGTTGGAAGCTGGAACATTTGCCCAGTGAGCACAGGCTGAGGGAGCTGTGCTTGTGCAACCTATAGAATGTGTGTTCTGTGCTCATTGAAATGTATTTCTTACCCTTTGCTTTTCTCACTTTTTTTTTCTCCTTTTAGATGACTCAAAAAGATATCACATTTGTTGCTGATTTTCTTACTGAGCACTTCAATGAGGTCAGTGATACTGGTTTTCCAAATGCATTATTTGATTGTATTTTTGCTGACAATAGCTGAGTCTGAAAAATCTTAGGATAAAATAATTTGATAATCTTTTTGTTCACTACTTCTCATTATTTTTGTGTTTAAATAATGGGTTTATTTGCATTATTTTTTTAGGCACCAGAACTTTACAATCGTAAAGGAAAATACTTCAATGTGGAGAGAGTTGGCCAGGTAAAGAACTAAGGAATAAATTCAAAAAGAATAAATGAGAAAATCCTTAGATAGAGAAGCTTTTAAAGCTGTGTCCACTTTTCTTTCCTGGCCCTTCTGCTCTATGTTGCACATACCAGTAATGGTAAAAGAGTAAATTGTTTCCCCTTATTAGGAGAATGAGGATTTAAAACCTTGGAGTTACACTTTACACATGCTCTATTTTTAGGAAAAGACAAAAACATTTTGCAGCAGTAGTAAAACTCTAAAAGCTAGCTTCAGAAAAACTAGTATGTTTGTTGTCTGTGTGACATTAATCACTGCATTTCAAAACGTTTGTGTTCAGACTTGATTTAAAAATTAGTCTCTTAGGGAAATATCACCATGTGATTTTAAACAATAGTTGATTTTTCTTTTTGCTTCTAGATGGGATAGAATATTTAGTTTTAAAACTATGGCACGTTAATTTAACAAGAAGTGTTTAATATACTCACTAGGGGCAATAGTGAAGGTGGATACTAATGTTCCCTATTCTTAAATTGCAATCTTAAAAATGTGTTCTTTTCTAGTACTTGAAAGATGAAGATGATGACCTTGTATCACCACCTAATACAGAGGGAAACCAGTGGTTTAACTTTCTTAAAGATAGTACTCACCTTAAAGGTAATGTGCTCTCATGCAAAAGATGTGAATGCAAGATATATGTAGAGTTTTCTTTTTTCATGCTTATGAGTTACTTCTGTAGTGTTACTCATTGGTCTTCATCTGAGTGGAATAAAATAAATGGGCGTTGTTACTTTGCACAGGGTTTATGTAGCTGCTTACCCAGTCAGTTACTATGTTCTGGATATTGGGAGTTCCCCATCTTTTCTGTAGCAGTCTCAGAAGTGTTGGCTTGGAAGGAATCCCAGAAGAGGTTTATTTTAGGATATCTTAATTCCAGTTCAAAGAAGTAATAGTTATGCTTAGGTTGTACCTGGAGGAAGTGTCCTAACTTGTTCTCCTTCACTAGAGTCTGAGACAATTTTGTTAATTTGTGATGAAAAAGAAGTAAGAGACTAATGAGCAGATGGTGACAATTTTTCTAGTTTAACTTTGGAAACCAAAGACTGTGAAACCTTGGCAGCATGAGCTGCATATAATAGAATTTGCCACAGCTGCCTTTTTCTGCCTATTTAATTCAATAAAAAGGGGGGAAATGGCAGCATTTTTGTTTGGAAAATAGTCTTTAGAAAATCTGGGTTTAGAGATAATAATGGTGTAATATGTTTTTATAGATGTACAAGCATTTTTAAAATGAACTTTGTTTACAGAAAGCCCACTTCTGTTTCCCTACTATCCTGAGAAATCACTGCATTTTGTCAAAAGGCAAATGGAAGGGGTCATTGATCAATGTTTACAGAAGCCATCAGTAAGTTAAGTTTTTAAAATTATAACTTTCTTCTAGGGGTAGTGGTCAACTGAAGGTATCAGTCATGCTTAGCAAGGCCTGAAGCTTTAATCTTTGCCTTTGAGTGCCTACAACTTGGGTATAGTCCAACTTCAGTGCTGGCATATCTCAAGCCTTTGGCCAGGAAAATCACAATGGAGGATTTTTTGGTTTAACATATTCTGTTCATAGGATTTTGGGATCTGGTTTTAATGTTGATTATGTGTGTGTATGTGCTGTGCACCAGATAACTGTGTTAGTTGGCAATACATTAGTCTAATATGGAGAAACATGAAACAAGTGTATGTAAACATTAGGGATGTTTATTTCAGGATAAATATTGGTGGAGTTTTCTTTTAGATATACTCAGAGGTTGTTGGTTGGTTGGTTGTGGTTTTTTTGTCTTAAAAACATGTATAACTATGAATAACTGCCTGTATTTTATGGCCTGTTTTTATTATATTTGTTAGGATGTAATTGGAAAGTCAGTGCATCAAGCAGTCTGCATGTCTCTCTACAAAATTTCTCAAAGGTATTTCTTTAATAAAAGGAGCTAAAGAAATGTGCAATTAAAACCCATGCATGAGTAGCATTTTATGAACTGTTTGTCTCTCCTTTGCAGTGAAGATTCCACACCTCAGTTATTTAAATTACCATTTCTGTAAGTATGCTGTTATTCCTTGTTCCATGTAGTTTGCCAGTTATTAAAACTTGATCTAAATTTTCATTTCTTCCCCCACATTGCAGGTGGAACGACAAAACATCTAATTTACATTATGTTCTCTTCACCATGTTAGAAAATTCTATTTCTAAAATACACATTTTGAGGAGACATACTGATACTTCCAGGTAAGACAAAAGGAGGGAAAAAGTGATGTGTCTGTCAGCTTTGCCACATTTGTACAGAGACAGTTACAATTTAAATCTATTTGTAAAATTAAGGAATGAACACCATGAATACAATCTCTCTTGGATACTAGAGAAAATGAGGAAGTGCATTAAGAAGTGCAGCAGGAAACTGCAGCAGAAGTTTGCATGGTAGACTCAGAAAAACTAATCTCAAGACCCAAGATGGTTCTGGGATAAGAAAAAAGTCAGACTCCAATAGATTGCTGCTAACAGAGTTACTTATTTGTTCAAACTGAAAAATTCCAGAGAATCCTGCTTTCTGTGTTGCTTTGTCTTCTTGTAAATAGTATTCTTTGAATAATGTCTTGAAGTCTGTAATTTAATACTTTTGGAAATATGGGGATTCACAGGTGCATCAAATAGAATGCATCTCTTTTGGGGTGTGGATCTCTGTACCTTCAGGAGTTTCTGTGTACCTTCATGTGATTTGTCTGTCACAGCATGTTGTGCTGATGCAACTGTTCAAGCTGCATTCTATCAGTGGGATGGTTGAAATAAGCTAGGTTTAAAAACAACAAAAACTTCCCCCCTCTGTAAAATACTGACTTTTATAATCTGTCATTTAATTTGAGGAGACAGTGGATTGGGTGAGATTATGATGGAGTGGCAATTTGTAAAGCACTTTTGCTGCTAAGGAAAGCACGTGGTGAAACTATCTTTTGTGTTTCCAGTTGATAGCTACTGATAATAGAATTACTGCCCTATGGTGACTTCTAGTTCCTCCCTCATTCATACCTAAACCAAGCCAACCTCTTGCTGTGAATTAACAAGCAACAAAATCAACCGGGGACTAGGACAATTGAGCAAGGAATTCAGTGAAGAACTGTATCCCATAAACCGGATGTAGTTTTCCATTTGACTCCATTAGTAACATTTTTCTGAGAAGCAAGAGAATTTAAAAGGTTCCCATCCACCAATCACATAATTTTGGCATGTAGCCACGTATTGTGCTAAGCTTAGAGGCTTTTACACCATCTTGTACCACAGTTGCCATTAGAGATTTTGAATTCGTGGTGAAGGGAAAGATTTTTGTCACTGAGATAATTAACTCTGTTGTTCTAGGTCTTTCAGTAATGGAATTCTTGCAGTAGAGTTTGGAAACTTCTTGAACAACAGTATAAATGAGAGCTCAGACTCCAGGTCAGTATATTTGATTTTTCTTGCAGATTGCTGAATTAAAGATTGTATTTCCTAGTGGTTTTCTTGAATTGTTACATTTGAAGTTTAGTCACCTGGGTGAATCAGGGTGTAAGAAATAGCACAGATGCATGAAGTTGCAGAGTCCTGTGAATCTTACTTTTCACTTCATCTCAAGGTCAAGTAAATTTTAGTTTTCCAGCTGAAAACTAAAGGTTTAACACATGTACAAGGTACAAATCGAGCTGGAAACAAGTGTTTATCTCTATCTCTGTGATGTTCTTTAAGTAAGATAAGACTTGGTATGCCTGAATGTAGCCATCTTATAAGGCATATGATAGATTAAACTCGTCCTTTTCATGTAGAAAAGCCAGATGTGATTTGCCTTCAGTACCTTCAGCTGTATTTGTAAATTTTCGTTTGTATTTATGTTTACTGTTTCTTATGTTTCATCTGAAATGTGAAGGTTGCTAGTAAGGGTTTTTTGTGAGTTGCTTTTTTTTCCCCTTCAGAATCATTTTTCCTGCGTGACACAGGAGTCTGCCATGTTGTGGCTATCATTTAGTGTCACAGCTGCACAACTGACCTCTTATTATTTACAATAAAGCTCACTGTTAAGTATTGAATACTTTTAACATGAGCTAAAACATGAGCTGTGCAACTTTAAAGTATTTTATCTTAAGTTTTAAATATTTCTGCATTCTCTTATATTACTTGATGCTTTCTAAATTATTTTCCTATAGATGCTACAGTTGTTTGGATGCTCACTTCTATGATGATGAAACTGTAACTGTAGTTCTGAAAGAGAGTGTGCAACAAGAGGGGAAGGAGAGAGTCCTGGCTCAGCTGCCTTTATCTTCAGTATATACGGATGAGGACCAAGATAGGAAATTCGTTTGGGATTCTGTGGAAAGGTATTGAAAAACCTTGAGCAAATCTGAAAATGTAGAACTGAAAAGCAAATATTGTAATTGTGTACAGTTACTCATACGTTGCATGTGTGTAAATACTTTAAAGACTGAAATTTTTTGTACCAGGAGAATAGGATGGGGGAGATGGAAGCTTCCGATATAGTTTGTTCTGTGGTTTTTGGGAGGTTTGGGTCTTTTGATACTGATACTACTTCTGTACCTGGCTGTCATGAAATGCAAGGATCAACTGAAGACGCCTTGTAGAATCAGAAATCTTCCTTTCTAAGATGCTAACTTTGCTGGTCAGGATACTTCAATTTAGGATATTTTCAGCATATGTGCTCATATACCTCTGCCTTGTAATAAGAATACAGGTATTTCTTGATCTCTCCCTGGTAGTCATCCTTATAAATACTGTCTTCTTAACCTTAAAACATCAGAACTGGTACCACTGTCTGCATTGGCATAGGTAGAGGAGAGCATCGGGTGAAAGTGAGCACACACACAAAGGCCAATGTAGTTCAAGCAGTGAACTACAGTTCACTGTATAATAATGTCAGTGCAGTCCAATCCTTTAGTTGCTCTGTGTCCCTTGCTTTTACTTTTTTTCCCCCATTCTTCTCTGGTGGTTTGCTTAAAATGCATTTTTATTTCAAAATAAAGAGCCACACTGAACTGTGAATTACCTTTTTTTTTACCACAAAGATATTGTGTATTGAAGAATGACCAGAGAATATTAAGAGGAAGTTGAAACTAATCCCAGCTGTTGTAATAGGTTGGGAGTCTCTTCGTACAATCCCTGTGAGTGAGGTAGTGATGCATATTTGAAAGGTCACGGAGGCCAAACTTCTGTGCAAGGGGAGGCACTGCATCCAGGACTGTTTGGAAACTCCTCTTTGTGCAGAGGAGAGGTTTGAAGAAAAGCTACCCACATCCTGCTATAACTTTTTCTTGTGGGAAGATCAGAGTTTACAACTCCCTTCTCACCTGCTGTAATGCTTTTAACTTGGCTGGAACATGCTGTGTCTCTACAGTTGGATCTCCTGCTCTAGAGTACTGTAGTAGCATTATGATGATTTCAGAGGCTTACCTGCTTGTTGCATATGATGAAATTTAGACATTAGAAACTGGAGGTTTTTCTTAGAACAGCAATTGTTTCTTGTGACCCAGCTTTGTGCATTTTTTCCTTGCTGTGTGCAGGCTGGATGAGCGAAGCAGTGAGATACCCATACGTACTGTCTTCTTGGAGGGCCAGTGGAGAGTGCTTGAGAATATGAAAGCTCAATATGTTTCTGTAAATGGCATTAGAAAAGTTTCTTGTGTGGTAAGTTCAGTATCTCTGAAAAAGCCTGTTCTATTAAAGGAAGTGTGCTGACTGAAGTGGTAACCTAAAGGTTACTTTCTTTTTTTTAAACAAATAGATTATTTTCTTAAAATCTGCTATTAGTGTGTCAGGATACAGTCATACCTGTCTAATAGTACAGGATGGAAAAATTTTAACAGAAGGTAAACTTCCTTCTCAGCCTGTAGAGCAATAAAAAAGTTGTGTCAAAGCTACTGGCTGACAGTTAAAATGCTGTTGGTGTTTTTATTTATTTAGTCATTAATAGGAACTTCTTACTGTCTCTATAGCTAAGTTCAAACCTCCGCCACGTCAGGGTGTTTGAGATGGATGTAGAGGATGATGGGGAAGTTGAGGAAGAAGAGGAAGAAGAAACAACTCAGATTGCAGCTGGGAAACCTGGTGAGCCAAATCAGCCTGCAGGTGGCCAGGACAATGTGTGTGATGCATCTGCTGAAGAACTACCTGATGAAACTGAAGAGCATGAGACAAGTCTGGATCTGTGAAATAGGCTTTGGTAATAGTGAAGGGCCAGGACCGAACTGTAAATACTCTTTTTAATGGCACAAAGAAATTGTGTACTGAAGAATGAATAGAAAATATTAAAAGCAAGTTCAAATTCATTCTTGGCTGCTGTAATAAGCAGGGACAATATGAATACTCTCCCTGGGTCTGGGAATGATGTGGAGTGATACATTTGAAAGGTCATCTGACTAGTTAGAAAGTAATCTGACTTCAGGCTGCTGAGATGTTGGATCCCATACCTCCTCAAGCAGCTGAAACAAGTTGGAATTCTGTATTGCTTCTCAGCTAAGATTGTGTTCTAGAGTACCTTTCTTGACTTTTTTTGTCTGGCACATGGTTTGGTACCAAAAGCTTTGAAAGCTTTTCTATTTGCCATTTTTAATAGGGGAGGAGAAAAAGAAATACAAACTGAAATTTTTATAGCTAGGCTGTTCAGTCCCAAATACTGTTATAAAGATAAAATAAAGTTGAATACAAAAACAACAAAGCTTGGGGCCTAATTCTTTGCTTCTCAGACTTTGTGTTCTAGTAACAGACATGAAAGTTTCCTGTAGAACCAAAACATAGATTGCAAATCAGTGTAGGGCTAGTTACACAACAAAATTTAACAACTGTTAATGAAATGCATAGCTTTAAAAGCTCTTTGGATAACATCTATCCTGGGTAACGCAGCATTTCCATCTATGCAGGTCTTCAGTCCTCAGTGCAATGTGTGTGTGCAGTGCATGATTTGTCAAATGTTTGCATGTCTGTTTGCTTAGTTTCTCTGTATTTGTTCCTGAAAGCCTCTCTTCTCAATCTCGAATTTTTTGTAATGAAAAATTTCAACAGAGAGTATATTATTTTATTCTGATTTAGCATTGGAGGTCGTGCATAGCCCTCAGCATAATCATGTTACTTGCAGTTTATATATTACCGTAGGCATCATGTAGTGCTAAGCAGTAGAAACTAGAAACAGCGTTCAGAAATCTAAAATATTTCCTTCTTCCCTACTAGCTGTCATTCTTAACTGACTTAAAACTCAGCTCTGTGAATGAGCAATGGTGCTTAATGCATGATCTTCCTTCAGAACACTGAGTGTACCTTGAATTTGTGAAGAGGACCAAGTTTCTATTCTGTGCTTTAAAAATAAATCTTTTGAAATTGCCATTTGACATTGCAAAATTTGAATACTAAACTTTTCCTCTTGTTTTGAAATACACCATTTTAAAGTAACTTTTTTAAAGTGGACTTCTGAATATTTTGATCTCTCTGAGGGAGACCCTGGTAAAACAAGCTTTCAGTTTTGAGACTAAGTTTTTCTCTTTCCTACCAACCTCCTTGAAAGCTGCTTGCTGTTTGTCATTCTCATTCAACAGATGGTCGTGTTTCAGGGCGCAGTGAAGCTGTAGGACAGGTGGGGCAGAAATGCCCATCCAGAAGTGCTGTGTTTTTCTTTGTAGAGTGGGTGACTCTTACTAAGAAATTGCTGTTATAACAGAGCCCACTCAGCTTAAACCTGGCCTTGTGTTCTTCCAGGAAAATTTTGCTTCTGATCTAACTTAGAGTTGTCACATCAAGGGCTCAGAAGTAATTTTTCTGCTGTGCTTTGTGCTATGTAGTTTTAGTCCATGGCCATATGGAAATCTGATCTATCCTGCCCCAGTAGTTCCTAAATTTGTGTTAGTAGCAGATGTGTCCCATGTTACAGGGGCATGTCTTTCAGACATATGCCTAAGATTATTCTGTGCACCTTTCTTATCCAGTCTTGGATAAACTTGAGTCAGTGGG
Source organism: Toxostoma redivivum (assembly GCA_013397375.1). Classification (NCBI taxonomy): domain Eukaryota; kingdom Metazoa; phylum Chordata; class Aves; order Passeriformes; family Mimidae; genus Toxostoma; species Toxostoma redivivum. The sequence goes on from VXBI01009105.1 coordinate 239,894, forward strand.
AGCTTTGTGTCTGGCTTGGATAAGTCCATGTGCATGTTGTACATTTCACAGTGACTGGTACAGACACACCAGTGGTCAGTGCTTCTGAATGCATTGCTGATTCCTTCTGACAGGCTTTTTAAAAATTTGATTTGCTGCCAGATTTCTGTAATAATAAATATGTCAGTAATGTGTTTATGCACCTGTTTTCAAAAGGGTGATAAGAAGTATTGGATCTAGAAGTATTTTAGGATTTTGGTGGTGTCTGAGTGGGGTGGTTTCTCACTTAACATTTTGATCTCTTATCTCTTATGCTAATTGAAGGCTCAGTCAACCTTTTTCTGTGGGGGGTTGTCATAATCTACTGATAGTTTTGTAGACAAAGAAACTCCTATATTCTCAGCAAATATGCACACAATCCTCTCTGTAATACAAATCTTTAGGTCTTCAAGAACATTTACTGTTGCCTCTTTTTTTAATACCTGTTTGTTTTGTATTTGGCATTGCTATTTTTTCTAAAAGATCTTAAAACAACTTTTATTTTCTGCTCTTTACCTGTGTAATCCCTTTTCCTGACCTTTTGCCCATACCTGTCCTGCTTGATCTCCTCAAAGTTTGCTCCATTGCCAAGTGTGTGCTGGTCTCTCACCAGCTGGTGCTGCTTTGCTTCACAACCTGGACATGCTGTGCTACCATTGCCTCCCACTTACATGGATTTTGTGGCACATTTGCACCTTCCTTCATAAACAGTCACTTGAGCTGCTCAAAAAGACAGGAGATGGATGTAGAGCAATAGTGAACAGAAGCTTGCTTTATTATAGATTTGTGTTTGCAGAGGGGACAAGGGATGTGTAGCTTTGTAACAAGCTACAGCTTATCCTAATGCTCCTTGACTTTAAAAAACTTACCTAAAAAAATGTCTTAAACTCCACTTTAAACCTTAACAAAATAGGAAAGCCATCTTTGTAAGCATGAAATTTTTTTAGTGTGTGGCCTGTATTTAATATCTGTAGTCAGAATTGGTTCATGTGTCTTGTTATCTACCACAGCAGTAACATCTGAGATCTCTCATGCTACCTGGAACTAGCTGTTGCACTGTTGCTCTTGGAGTTGTGGCTATAATCTTAATTTCTTGCTTCACAAGCTGTTTTAGTGGAAGAGCTGTCTTAATTTGTGCCATGGAGCAATGGTAGCAGTCTAAGAAGCCTGTATTGGAGAGAGGAAGGAAGACTTCACCATGGATCATGGTATGATCACTCCTCCCTAAAGTAGTAACAAGAGAGAGGCACAATGACATAGGGATCTCTATAGGGAGAATGCCCAGTTGAAAGAAAAAAGACAAAACTGCATCCCACCTCTGTAAGATGAAGAGAAGAAATGCCACTTGTAGGTGAATAAAATGCATTTAACTATTTCTTGAGGTTAAGTAATGTTGCTGCAAGGAAATCAGCAGATGTAGACTATTGGTGCCAGCAAAGTCCAGGGTTAAAGGAAGTTACAGTGGGATGTAAGTGTCCTGCGGTGTTTGGCATTCTGCCCACGGAGGGTATTATGGCTTCTGCTCCCAGCTGGCAGCATCCCAGCTCTGCAATTACATAATCATGCCTGCTCATGGTTTTATGCAGTTCTCACACTTAACCTACAGGATAAATAAGGAATCCTATGAGGTTTAATTCCGATAGCTCCCTCCAGGAGCCCTACCTCCCAGAGTGAGCCTGTTCTTGCTGACAACATTATAGCTTATGTCCCTTTTACTCAGTGTTGTCACAAGGAGTCCTAGACAGACCTCCTGGATTCAGGAGCCTACCACCTGACTACTTGAGCATGCACATTCAGATGCTTATGAGTATGTGGATATGAGGCTATGAGTGAATGAAATTGGCTTCCCTTACACTGCCTGAATTTATGGTTTGCTATGTTGCTGCTGTTGATCATGTAAGAAATAAGGGCAAAGAGAGAGAGTCAGTGCCTTTTAAAATTTGAAAGGATGGACCCAGTCTAAAGAGAGTATTGAGGGAAGGTGGAGAGAAAGAACTAGATGCAAATATTTTTAGCAATGTATCTAATGCCTTCTCCCAGGAGCTGTTCAAGACCAAGTTTGATGGTGCCCTGAGCAATTTCATTTAGGGAGTGGCATCTCTGGCCATGGCAAGAGTGTTGGAACTAGATGATCCTTAAAGTCCCTTCCAACCCAGACCATTTGATAATTCTATGATTCTGGAAGACTTAAAATACTAGTCCAGGGTTTAGGGGCATGTTGATTTATCTGTGGTCTCTATTAAGGATTTTTATGCTTAATTTAAATTGAGGGATCTGATGGCTTTCTTAAAAGGAGTGACACTGAGAGTGGGTTTGGCTTGACTTTCAGGGACATGATAGAATTGCAGCCAGAAGAGAGACATTTTGTCCCCAATTTCCTGTCTCACCAGTGCATGTTATCTTTGCAGATTAGTGGTATTTCCTTGACCTGAACCTCGATTGCTCAGTACTGAGTGAAGGAGCAGCCTTATCTGTCGTGGTTAAGTGTATTGACATGTGATTGGCACAATCTCAGTCTAGCCAAAGTCCTGTGCCACCCTGTCCTTAACCCAGAAAAGCCAATCAGGGTTAGCCTTTGTTCTAAAGTCCTGATCGAAGGAGTTGCCCCAGGAAGGGATACTGCTTCCCTCCTCTCTTCCCTCCTAGCTTAATACTGAGCCACTAATAAAAGCAGCTTGGAAGATGTCGATAAAAATGCTTATCTGATTCACTTCATAGCATTAACAGGAGAAATATGCATGTCTTTACACTCAAAGAGGAGTGGTAAACAAAATCAAGAAAAATGTTTACAGTTTGTAGGAATGAAGTGCATCAGCAAAAGTGCCAATTATATACTTTGCAGAACAAATCCAGTAGGAACTCTTAATTTTTTAATTAAGGCTGTCTCTTAAAGTGAAGCTGTGCCAAAATCTCTGTAGCCATGTTGGTACTGGGTTGCCTCAAAGTGAACCAAGGCAAAACTTCAAAGTAAGTGTATCCCTGCTAATTACAGGTGCAAGGAGGGGAGAGTGTCCCAAAATAAGTAAGTAAAATTTACACCTTCCATTTTCCTTCAATGTTTATTTCCTGTGTCACGACTAGAGACTTTCAGATTTAAGATCTTGTAATGCTTTCAGTTTCTCAGCTTGCATTAGAGATTGCATTGCTTTTTATTCTATAATGTCTCTCAGACATGCTAACATGCATGTATTCATGGTAACAGTACATGCAGAACAGCTGTTGCTGTGTTGAGTTTGTAGTCTGACTTGAATTTGACTTCTTAGAGGGGGATTATCCAATTTTTGTTGAGCCACCTTCAGTAGAACACCAGTGGCACTAATTCAGTTTCTTGAGGTTGCCTCCCCTTTCTACAGCACAGAGTATACACAGGGAGCATTGCAGAATGGTTCTGAGTGCAGTCATCTGGCTAGAAGTGACATTGCTGGCTTGCCAGGTCATATTCAAGTTGGGCACGGTGAAGTCTGTTTTAATTGAACAGCATCCTTCAATGTTTCTCCTGTTCATCTGTTGTTCTGGCTCATGGGTGGGACTTTGCTGTGTCTGGGGGTGAAGAGCTGTGCTCTGCCCTGCAGCTCCAAAGCTGTGTTAGTGACAGGCTGAACTCACAAGGGAGCTCTTATATCCTCAGGCTATTTCTGAGTGTAATATTTATTCATGTGAAGAACTGCAGGTAACTTAGTGAACAAAGTAGCCTACCTGCACACACCTGTCTCCAATGTTCTCAGTTCTGTCTCAGCCTGGGGTTCTTCAACAGCTTGAGACTGGACTGGATTCTGTGCATGCTTTGTGCCTTGGGGAGATAACCAAAGTTTGTATTTAAGTAACAATATTTTAAAACAAGCTATTGAGTTTACATCAGAGAAAAGTTTAAGATTTTATTCTTGCTTCTCTTCCAAAGGACTCCAAGGAAAGCATGCAAATTCAGACCAAATCAGCTTGACTTCTGCAAAATCAGCACTTAATGGGTGTTCAGCCAGGTCAAAATTCATACCTTGTTTTGAGTATTACCAGTTAAAACAATATTTTTTCTTCCATTTTGATGTCATGTTGTTTTGAACATCTTAGGATGCTTGAAGTACAGAGTGATAGATTCATGGAATGGTTGGAAGGGACCTCAAAGATAATTTCTAGTTCCAGTCCCGTTCCATGCACAGGGACACATTCCACTAGACCAGAACAGCTTAAATTTATAGAGCTGTTGTATGAAGGTTGAGAGGGATATTTTTAGTGTCTAATTTGTTGTTTTCTGGTTTGGTTTCTTTTTTAAAATCAAAATTATTTTTATTGGCTATAATCTTTGTGATATATTTTTATGGATTTATAGCATGAGCGTTTTATCAGGTAGTTTTGTAACTTCATTTTCAAATGTACTATAAGGGAGGTGATAGCTTTAACAACCCTTAAAAGGTATTTGAGGGGCATTTTAGAGCAAACTGCTGTGACTATCTCATATATCAAGTATGACTGGACTGAGGGAGATGAACAAGAGGCTTCTAGGTACTACGCAGAACACCACTGACTTTTTAAGGGGATAATATTTTTCCCTGAGTCCTCACTGAAGACTCCTCACTTTGCTTTGGCAACTACATTATTTTTCCAAGCCTTTCATTATTGCCTTCTTTTTTGCTTGCCATCACTCCTAGAATTAATTTTCTTCCTGTTCCTTAGCTGATCTATTGCAAAGTCAGTATGGCTTACACCACTTTCTATCCAGCATAGGCTGCTGCAGGTATCTTTGCTCACCAAAAACTTTCTGCTGCCTTTTCTCTAAAGGTAGTAATAAACAATTGGTCAATTTAGATTCTGTGCTCAGTTTACAGTCTCAAGAAGGTGCCAGACTAGGCAGTAAACTAAAGTTTTTGTGCAGTATCATGTCACCAAGATGTCAGCACTGGGAAGTGATGCCTGTTGAGGTGGTTTCCTGAAGCTCTGTCTTCCAAGTGTTTTATCAATCTCTTTGCCAAAAACATTTTGAGTTACTAGCCTTGTATGTCAGCACTTCAATGCTGGAAAATCCCATCACTCTGCAACAGGGTGAGGTCAGAAAGTATGACTGTAAGTTTTGCAGGATGAGATACTACTGGCAGGATGTGGATCCTGACACACATTACCCTCCTTGTCTTTTATTCTTCCAACTGCTGATTTAATATAGCAAATTTTCTACAGTCTGAAAGTCTGCTTCTCAAACTAGCCCTTAATATGAGGTAGGAGTTGGCCTCCTCTAACATCCTGGGAAGTTGCCCATAGGGAAACAGTAGTGGTGGAAATCCTGTATTGGTTTCTGAAGAGTGCTGGGTTGCTGTTGTCTATAAAATCTTTGGAGACTGCTTCCACTGTCTAGATCTTAATCTTATTTAGTCCTATGTCAAACTTCATAGTTATTTACAGGAATTATAAAATCACAGAATGGTTTGGGTTGGAAGGGACCTTAAAGATGATCCATTTCCAATCCCTGTCATAGGGAGGGACATCTTCCACCAGACCACATTGCTCAGAGCTCTATCCAACCTGGCCTTGAACACTGCCAGGGATGGGGCATCCACAGCTTCTCTGGACAACCTGTGCCAGTGCCTCACCACCCTCACAGTGAAGAATTTACTAAGATTTCCAAGTACCACACATCATGATTGTTAATGTATTACATCGTGGACTGTGATATTTTTGTTTGTTTTTAATTTAAATTCTCAGACTCCTCCTACATATTTAAAAGCCCACAGAAAATATGGGGCTGATGTAAGGTGCTGTAGCTTCATGATAGCCAGAAGTCTGTTTTGAGATGTGAGAGAATGTATTACTCATAGGTAGCCAGCAAAAATTTCAGACACTGACTTCAAAAAAGTACTCTTGCAGATGGCTTGTAAGCTGCATGGGTAACACTCTTCTTTCAGCTTTGTTCACTAATTCTTTAGAAAATGGAGAAAATATTATATGACAAAAATAAATATACAGTATTTTTTTTTAATCTAATAGGTTCCTTAATTAACTTCAACTTTTGGTTACAGGCAAAACTCAGTTCTGATTTTTTTCTGCATTCTATATATTCATGTTCTCCAATTTTAACCCATATAATAGTAAGGACATGCTTATGTAATTGCATCATTGACAAATATCTTAATCTGATGTTTAATTTTAAATCCTTGCAGTTCTGCAATAGATGATTTTGAAAGAGCTGGTTGTTAATGTGATCAAGACTGTATTTCTGTTTTCAAAGAACACCCTATTGGATCAGAATTGTGTCTTACTTTAAGTATACTCATTTGCAGGAATGAGTTTATGAATTGTTTATGAAAGTGTTTTCACTTCCAAATGGGAAATATTTGATATTGCCAGTTAGACTAAGCAGTGGGGGACAAAAAGGCATTTTCATTCTAGTAGGCTTTCCAAGTGTTATTTAAAAATATTTTTCCAGCGTTCAGAAATTCTCTAAAAATGGTTTCGTTTCTCTAAAGCAAGAAATAATTTGGAAGCTTTGAGAAATGAAACTGAGTACAATCTATCGTCCTACACATGTTATCTACATTATGGTAAGAGAGTTTTTGTTCCAAATGTTGCCATCCTCCCAGTGTCTTTCATTTCTCCTTGTGATTCCTGATTATGGGATCACTTTTAGACATTTACTGAAGCAAAAATGTAAGGGAGGCGCTATTTTTGTTACAAATTTCTGGAAGTTGCTTCTTTGTTTGGATGGAATTTACCTAATATTTCTCAGTCATGTAAACATTTGGGCAAATATTTAGAGTTTCAAATAACTCAGAATCATTTAGCTGATAGAATAAGAACTTCTTACCAGAAAAAGTGGATTCTTTCCCAGAAGCTTGCAGCAAGGAATGTTACAGATTCCTGAAACACACATTTGAATTGCACGATCATCACTTGTTCTGCAGAGGGCTTAAGGAGACTGGAATTAGTAAATTAAATCTTTTTTGTCCATGTTTCTACACTTTGCATTGTAAGCTTTTTAGTTTCAAGAGTACTAAATGCACGTTCCTGTCATTATGTATATGTTTTTGAAGTTTTTATTTTTTCATAAAATATAAAATACAAACCATCACAAAGACAAGATAAATAGAAAAAACTCTTTTTCTAATCAAGGAATTTATGTTTGACTTGATATTTTGATAGGGAAAGGAAAAGAAACATGTAGGTATCAAATATGTACCAAGTTTTCACTTCTTTTGAAAACCAACCTCAGTTTTGTCAATTGGGAAAAAAGAATGTACTGAAATAGTTTTTGCTTTTCCTTTAGCTAACAAAGTATTTATCTGTATTGTAACCAAACACATGCCAGACAAAGGATGGAGGGAAAATATTTGGCTAAGAGGTTGTTTCTGTTAGTGTGGGTGGGTGTAAGAAAGTTCACGTTTGGGAGTGGATAAAATATCCAAAAGGGCCAGTCATCAGTAATTTGGGCAGAGCATGGGGACTGGGAGGTGAGTGTGAGAGGAAATGGAAGAGACAGGTGGAGCCAATGTTGGGCAAAGCTGATGAGATGAGATCTTGTGCCTTGGCAGTGTGAGCCAGTGGAGACTTCTGGAGCAGCCCCAGCTTGAAAGATTTAAGAGGACATTTTGTGTCATAGCAATGTGGTTCCAGTATGGTGCATAGCCAGAAAGCTAATTCTGTTTTCTGTTTTTTTCCATATTAAAAAATTAAAATTTAAAAAAGAGAAAGAAATAAAGAAAAGGAAAAAAAACCCTAGTAATTTTCTCTAGCAGATTTCCATCAAGTAGGAAGTCCAGACACTTTGCTGTTGTTATCAATGTTGATACAAGTGTGTCAGCAATTTTGCAGATTTTTTTTATCTAACAGAACGTTAGATAAACTTGCTAAGGTGCACCATTTGCTGTGTTGGAGTTGTAGGCACAGTAAAAGAGTATAAAGCTGACCTGCATCTAAAAATAGAAGTACCTGGCAGAATGCAAATGGAAATCTGCGTCATACATTTTTATTTGAACAAAACTAACTGCAAATCAGATATGGACATAAGAAATTATTTGTCTTAAAATTAGCACGGGTTCCTGTTTGAAGGACTGTATCTCTAAATCACGTCTGGACATAATGAAAGGTTTATTTTCAAACTGTTATAGGCAAATGCTGATAATACTATTGCAATTCCAAGTATGTAATGCCTTTTTTAAAAAATCTACCTGAAGTTTTTTATCTGTCTGAAAAAAAGTGAGTTAAAATAAAGCACACCTTGTTGGCTAATCCCAATACCTGCCCAATACCAATACTGTTTCTACTTGCTAATAAGACTTGCTAATAAGTTATTAGCTTAGCTCAAAAGTTTCACATAGAGAGGTGGGGCTGTGCTTTAGAAGTCCTGTACTGTATCACTTAATTAAGAAGGCAAATCTAGACAGTCATCCTTGTGATATAAGCAGTGACTTGACATAATCTTACCTTGTGTAAATCCATTGAATTTTTATCAGCTAAGCTAGAGGCTTAAGTTCCTTTAAAAGTCTGGATGGATGGCTACAGGCATGGACTCACAAACAAGATAAGGGTGTAAGTGTTTGTGTTTATGAAAATAGGCTGCTGAGTGCCTGCCCACAGGAGTCACAGCACAGCTGCAGCAGCCGCCCTGCAGTGAGGGTACCACAGCACCATGTGAGGAGGGCAGCTCAAGGGCAGCTTCTGTGAAATGCTGGGTGTGTGTTGTAAATCCCTGCCTCAGCTCACAGCAACTCATTTAGTAGTCTTGTCTTCATATCTTTCTATCAAGTAGAATTGTTTTTGGTGAAGGAACAACCTGAACCTTCTTTTTAAATATAATTATGATGAACACAGTGAGAATATGTGCAGAAAAAAACCATCCAGGACTAACTGGATGGTTCATGTGACTATGAGAGGTTCTGCACACCAGGAAGGTAGCTCTGAAAATCTGGGCTTCAGTCAGGAAAAGTTTCCTGAGAATGGGACTGAAGCATCTGGTCATATGCTGCTGTTGTTATGAGCACATCTGAAATATGGACTTGATGCATCCTCACAACAGATTGGTGAGAGGCTTGATTTTTATGTTTACTGCCTCTGGATAAAAAATGTGTTGGCCATCAACCTGCTTGCAGTGGCTGTGCACACACTGTAAGGTTGGCCTGAGTATGCAATGTGGCCATTTGTCAAGGGCCCTGTGATACTTGATAGCCCCATTGGAGCAGCAGGTACTTCACATCCAGGAAACAAGGAGAAATGGACAAAGTACCTAAAGGGGAAGAAGAGGATGTGTGTGTGCAGAAAGTCTCAGAAAGTTTGGTGACTGCTTCCTGACTGCTGGATAATTTGCACATTTTAGTACATGAAGTCCAAGGTGCTTGGCCTATTCATTATTTTCTCAAAGCCAAACCTTAACTCTGTACCAGGGGACAGAAACCATGGAAGGTTTTCAATGCTGTTCTTTTTCCTTTATGTCTGTTCTGTTTCAGATGAAAACACTATCTATGACTTAAGATTTCTGATTAAACCTATGCTTTCCCATTTCCATATTTGTGATGTGACACTACAGGAGTATTACCATGTCTTCTGGTCCTCCAGTCATTAGACCCAGGTAGGAGTGGTTAGATCTAGGATGGTTAAGAGTATTAGAGCCCAGCTGGCGAAGAAAGACAGAAGCTTTTTTCTCTTTGAGTAACTGAAGTTGTCTAAGAAGAAGCCAGAGATCCACTATTTATTTTTAAACAGGAGAGGTGGGGAAAAGAGGAAATACATCGTAAGGCTGATTTCGGAAATTCTCTGTGGATTTCCTGTACTTTCTGGGGGGACTAGGAGCTGGTGGAGCATGTGACTGAAGTGAATATGGACCTTAAGAAGGCAGTCTTACCCATTAGTCTTATTACTACTCCATTTTGACTGCGCAGAATGGCTTCTTTTTTTTTTTCCCCTTTGTTTAGGTTATGCCTGTTCAACCTGCCTTCAGTTTGTGTATACCTTACTCTACATATGAAGTGATCTCTTCATAGTAATTGTTTAAAAGTTAGTTTCAAAGAATATTCCACCTATTTAAATTGTTTGCAATAGTGAGAACAGAGAGCAAACGCAGAAAATAAGAACACAGATTCAGTGGATTTGTTTTTAAATTAAATTAGTGGAAAATATTTACATTGTTCTCTAATTGTAAAAGCTGCTATTGAATTCCTGTTTGTCTTAAGTAAACACTTATTCCTGGAGCCTTCAAGCAATGTTTTTCTTTATATCATGTACACACTTCTAATGCCAATGTCTTCTGCTTAATGACCTGCTAGAGGCCTCCTTACACTTTCTCTATTGTCCTAATCATCATGTTAGGGAATCTTCTGATACAAGGCTGTGCAGGTCAGCCAGTGTTAGGAATCTTGCCCTATGCTTTGACCATTCAGAGTTCATCCTCAAAGTGTTTTGGGGTAATGTACTTTGCTCACTAAGAACTTAATTTGGTCTATTAAAATTTGTCCTGTCTTTGTGCAGTCTGAAATGCTGTGGGTGTATTATTGGCACTTCAGAAATACAGGTTTAGAGCTCCCTCAGAGTTGAACCTAAAGTGATTTCCTAGTATCAAACTTGTTCATTTGTTGTAGTGGTAGTTTCAATATATTGGTGGTGTTCTGAAAGGCAGTATTTATAGAAAGAGATCATTATATTTTATCAGATCAACAGATTTAGCTGGAAAAACTCAGAGTTGCATTAAGAAACAGAAGTGCTTCTTCAGTCTTCAAAAGTTTGTTGCAGCAACAGATTGGTTGAAAAGCCCCAAAATACTGCTTCTCTCTATAAACACATTTAGCTTTTGCTTTGAAACAGGTTAGTGACCTGCTTCTGGCTAATGACCTGAGAATATTATAACCTGCTACTCCACAAAATAATAACTCTAACTGCAAGTGGGGTTTGTCTGAATCGCCTGGATCAAGAGGGAAGAATGAGTTTACTGCCATAAGGATTCAGGTGAAAAGCAGAATTGTGAATGTTTCATTAGCATCAGATTCCCTAAATTTGTGTCTGATTCAGTTGTTTTGTTGCTGTCTCAAAGTGCTTTTCAGAAGAAGCCTGAAAGATCTTGAAGTAGTGTACTGTGTGCTGGCCCAGATGGTGGACTGTGGGGGTCCAGAAATGAGAACAGAAATGGGAACACAGACCATACTTCTTTCCTTTCTTTTACTTGCACAGGGATTTACCTTCTAAGCCATGGCATGAAGGCCACTCATTTTTTTTCTTTGCTGTATTTCTATAGTCTGTGTAAGCAGTGCTGCCTCAGGGATAGGCACTAGACAGGTGCAAAGGAAGAGAGACAAGCCAGTTTTCCTGTTGCAGAAATCCTGCTATGCTGCAGCTCACTCTTTCTTCTTATCTCATTCACCTTTTGTTGCTGTAGCTGGAAGAATAAAGCACTCTTCAGCTGCATCTCTTTGCTGCTTCCAAAAAAAGAAAGACTGGGAATATAATACTGCTCTAATTCTGCTATCCTTTCTGCCAAGATGAGTGGGCAGCATGTGCTGAAAGAGAGTTTGGACCAAAGCGAAGGAGAAACTTGCTTAAGAAACTAAATATTGGTTTAACACTCGTCACTTGGTACCAGAATACAGCTGAATATGGAACTTAATGCTGAAACCCATCCAGTACAAATCTCTGCTGAAATACGATGTTTGGGGTGGATTAATGATTCCCTCTGTTAGAAGTTCCTAAATTAAAAATATGAGCAGCCTTTCAATAATCAGGAAACCAGGAAATACAAGACAATTGCTAGAATGGTTTCAAAGCAAAGAATTTGATTACCCATCACTCTAATAATTTTAGGTGTTTTAAATAATTTCAAAATCTCTCTTAATTGCTTTCTGAACTTTTTAGGTTACTGTATTTATTAATTTAGTCAAGTTCTATATAAATTAATTTCAAAATAAGATGATTAGAGAAGCCTTTTCTTCTTTTCCTGATATAAACAATAGGGGATCTCAGCCTTGTTATAAGGCTTGCTTTGAAAATATCTAGTAATTATAAGATGAGTGAACAGCTTCTAATTGCACATTTATGATGTCTCATCTGGATTTGCTTTTTCCTCTGAAGCCTCATTTGGACCTAAATTAATTGGATGACTAATTAAAGCAAGGCCTTTGATTTGAAATCAAGAAAGCAGGTTTGAATGACAGCTACACCCTCTTCTTCACCTGGCAGCATCCTTGAGTATTAGCAGCACGGGATAATTAGGTGTGTCAAGTTATAAGTTGATTCATCTTCTTTAAGTGGTCTCAGAGGAAGAAGTGGAGGATGATTATTCTCCAAAGGAGGCTGAAGAGAGTAAGATGCCCAATGTATCCTAAATTTCTGATGCTTCCTCAGAATATGTAGCTGCTAATATTTGAGTTCTTGAGCTCTACAACATCCCTGAAGTGAGGACATGAAGTAAAAGGTAGGAGTGTGAGCAGAAACACAGCATGTGCATTAAAATAATGTTACCTGTGTTGGGGAAGTAGACCAAAATTAGTTCATTTCATAGAGGTAAAACCAAAATCTTTGGCAGGCCAGTTGATGAAGCACTTGCATCCCTTCCACCTGTTTTGTACAGTTGTTTCAGTAAGCATAAATGATCAGTCCCTCCTGTGACAAATAAAAGTAATTTGTGGTTTTTGTATATGGAGCCCCAAACACCACAAGCTTTATGAATTATTTATTCCAGGAGGGTATTTTCCAGAACTGCTAACCACTGTAGATCAAATTTGAATTCATGATTGAAGATAACTTAATCTAATTTAAGTCTGATTTTGGATTACAAACTACCTATGTACAGATGCAAGTGCATCCTGAAAAAAAGTGCTGTTGAGTATAGAGCCAATCCAAAATACAAGTTCATGGCCTTGGTTCCCTATGTTCTGTAATAGGCTATTTTAGCAACAGTCAAACAGACACTCCAAGCATAAAACTTAGTCTGGAGTCCTGTGCCTGGGCCAGTCCTTCGTGGTGGTCTTTATACACCTGATGTGAGGTCAGCAACTCTGGTACTAGAAAAGGAGAAGGCGATACAAGTGTGTAGGAGGGATGATGTCAAGCTCCTACCTACCATAAATAAATGAAGCCTCAAAAACTTCATCATGGGAACAAGATGGTTAAACATGGGAAAAAATCACAGATAATTTTAGTAATATTTTGAACCTGCCACTATTGTGAAATGAATGTAGGTGTAGGAGGAAGGCATATGTCTAGGATAGCAGAACTGTTGCTGTTAAATGAAGACCTCAGAAGCAAAGCTAAGTCCAATAATATCACGTATATGAGGTCAGGGTTCAGTTTTCAGATGATTCAATATGACAGTAAGGTGTAGTCCCTACTTAAAATCGTAAGCCAGAGAGAGACAAGGAGCCTTCCAGCGAGTTTCTTCCTGCTTCCTAAGTAAAACTTGCAACTTCTTCATTTTATTTTTAAGATGTTAACTTCAAACACAGTAAGGGAACTCTGAAAGCTGACATAGAAATAATTGCCAAGAAGTTCTATTTATATTAATGCTATTTGTACTGAGAAAGTGGTATTAAATGGAAGTTGTAGTTCTAATGCTGATTGTAAAATTGATAGAGGCAGGAGAAGATAGGACCCAAACTTTTCTCCTCTTCCAACCTGCCTCACAAAATTTCAGAACTTGGCCCACACCTAGCTGACACATTGGTGCTGTGAAACTTGTGTTCCCAGCTCCAGGTAATGGGCTGTGTCTGGGAACTCTCAGGTAAGGGAGGCAAAAGCAACTCTTCTTTGAGGGGACTGCATGATCCTCATCTGGTTTTGGCAAAAACATATCAGTACAGGTTAGTGAGGAAATAATTTTTAATGGTTGCTGTTTAGTTTGGTTTTGTCTCTCCTGAAATATAACAATCTGGACATGCAGTTACCAAGCAGTCTTTTCCAAAGACACACTTGTGCATGTGTATGTAAGCATGTGTGTAGTAAAAAGATACTTATTCATATCCAAAAAAACCAAATTGTTTTGTTGTGAGCACTGTTTCTGTTTACTCAGCAGATATAAGTTGTATATCCCAAGAATAACAGGAAAACTGGGTCCTCAGATTATAATTTTGTAGTCTTAAAAATTACTAATTTTTCTTTCCTAAATGCAAATGAAGTGTTGGGGGGTTTTTTTCTGCATATGAAACAATTCTATGCAATATCCACCCTGTCAAGCACAAATAGGAATGATTGGAATACAATTGATGAAGAAGTTGATTGCTAAATTCAGGAAGCTGATTGTATTCAACAGGGTCAGTCTTCATTTCTAATGTACACTGATCTGAGAGCTTATTATCACAGCAGTTTTGCCCTATCCTCTTCCCCCTGCACTGGCTGTATGTTCTTACCCTGAAGCTAGATGCTAGTAGCATAATAGCTAGACCAGAAAGACAATCTACAAATGCATCAAGCTAATATCTAATTGTCTGGTTTCAGATGACCTCTTCTGAGCTCAACTTCATCTTTGTTAAAAAACAGTGATTTAGAAGTGCTTTCCTACTCTGATAACGGTATTTGTTATTGCACTGATGAAATCAGTAATCAGACTTGATTAATTATACTTTTCTGCAATTTACTATTTTTGTAAGCTTGAAATAACGTGAAAAAGTTTCCTTGCAGAAACTGTCTGGAATTATATCTCATAGCCAGCTGTCTGCTGAAATATACTTATTGAGTTCTATGGCTTCCCAAACCAGGTTAGGTGAATCATTAGATAGTATAATGCAGTTTATTATACTAACACTCGTTATAGGAAACAAGAACACAGTGCTTGAGAAACTGTAAACAAGGACCATCAATACTTAGGCTAAACCCCACTGCTCGAATTCAAAGATCAGAAAGGAATTTACAGAAAGATCCAACTTTCTTGTAACATACTGTAGCTGCTTCTGGGCTAGGAGATTGTTAATAACATGATATTAACTCTCATTCCTACAAAGCAAGTGTGCCACTTTGAAATAGAAAGTAGCACTGTAGTTTGGGGAAAGGCTGAAAAGGGTCCTGAGTACTGGATTGTATCCCAGGGGATGAAGAAAACTATGTACTTGGTCGCACAGACTCAATTATTCCTTCATTTCCTCCCTCTCCCCAAGCTGTTCATGTTCTCTCTATTTCTACAATCTGAGCTGGACCTAGCTCTGTCCCTTGTGCGCCCTGATTGATTTACTATTTCCTCTGCTCCCTTTATGAATCTTCTACCAGTCTTCAGCCAGCACAGATGTCACCCTGAGCTGACTATAGAAATCACTACCCAAGCTCTTTGAGATTCTTACCTGTAAATCCCTCCCCCTGCTCAGATACCACTCTCCTTTCTGGGCCTCTCTAGGTGTCCTTGCTCTGTCTCCCATCAGTGCCCCAAGATCTTTTTAACATTTTGTTTGTTTAGCTGGTTCCTGCTGCAGTCTGGATAGCAACTGTGAAATAAAATGCCTTTTCCCCGAATTTTTACCTCCCTCTCAATTGTAATTTCTTACCCCATCTACCCTTCCATTCAAAGATTTCCTGTTTTCTGTCTCTGTTTGTTCAGGAGAAATAACACTCCTGGTGGTGGGGAGTGGCACTGAGGCCATCACAAATACAGGATACCCGGCTTCATCCAATCCTATCTCCAGGGCTGATTCCACCTGCTGTCACTCCTGCCACTTAGGGCTGATGCAGGCTTTGCTTCTGGTGGAGCACAAAGTCTAAGAGCTGTGTTGAGATAAAGCCAGCTCAGGTGACTTCATGCATAAAATCAATTATTGCTTTTTATTGTTGGTGTTTTTAAGAGCAGTTATGTTGTTTTGCTATTTTCGGAAGTGCTTGTGGTTACTGTAAGCACAGAAATGCTCCCATCTAGTGCAGACTGTACAAAGGCTATCAAACTTCAAAAATAGGCTACACTCAGTTTAAACAAGATGGCAAAAGGCCAGCTGGAGCTGTCAGTAGAGATTTTGACACTTGTTTCAAAAGGGCTAAGAGTTGTCTCATGATGGGTGTTGCTTCCTATTTCCAGGCTCATAATACCCAGAGCAGGACACTTGGCAGCTATCTCTGTAAGTAACCTGCTGTATTGGTTTGAAAAAGCAAAACCAGTGAGACTTCAAGTCAGTAATACAATTTTAATAGGAAAAAATAGAATACATGCANTGCAGATGTGCTTCTCAAGGAATTATGTGAAAACATAAAAAGCTTCATAAACTAAAGTCCAGCCATGTTAAACCTGCGCATGTAAAAGTTATGCTGCTTCTTGTTTACCTGTAAGTCTTTGTTATATGCCATATAATTTCTTAAATAATAGCTGCCAGGTCATGTTTTGTTCCCCAGCTTTTTGAAGTTGCACTCGATGATCCTTATGGGTCCCCCCAACTTCAGATATTCTTTGATTCTAGGAAATGGAAGTGTCTATTTTAAGAATATAAATTAGCTCAGCAATAGGTCTGGCTTGGTTAATTTTTTATACTGTATATAAAATTTTAGGGAAGTCATGTACAAAACCAGTCACCAAAACATGGGACAACTCTCTAACACAAGATGCTATCTTTATTTTTGTGGATGAGTTTAACTTAAAGAAAAGTGTAAGACTTTCTCTACCTCTAATAGATCAGTGCTATGAACATGGTAGCTATAATTTGTTTGCACTTGGGATTTTGGGAGAAATTATTGAAGAGAAAGAAATCAAGGTCTGTAGGATGCTAATAGAAAGTGGAGGAGAGTTGCAGAGGACTTGAAAAGGCAAGCGCCTTTTATGAGAACTGTAAGAGAGTTAAAGAAAAAGCAGAAGGCTGGCAGGGAAGGGAAAGGAAAACAACATAACTCAGCATAAGAGCAGCATCTGTGTCAAAGGAAGGTGGGAGTGCAGCACCTTGGCTGAGGTCATTGCAAACTTTGGCAAGACAGGTTTCATGAAATTAGATGTTGCATTACATCTGAATGTCACCTAGCATGAGGTAGGGTGTGGCCCAACACCTTTTGTTAAGTGAGTGTAGACATAACAGAAACAAGTTTGAGAAATCCTGTTTCTGGAGTAGCCAACCTTTCCCAAAGCTGGGGCTGCGGCACTGCCCCTGGTGTGGGACCACCCCTTACAAATCCTTTGCCTGCTCACCCATCACAGGGATGATGCTCTGCTGCGTGGTGGGGCTTTCTGGTGTCTGTCCCTGCAGCTTCTGGAGGTGCAGGGTGCAGGGCAGGCTGAGTATTTGCTGAGGGCTGTGCTGGTGGTGCAGAACTGCAGCACCACGGGCTCCAGCCCCACCACCCTCCTGCATGGGGACAGGGGCACCTTCCACACCCTTGGAGTCCTCTGGGAACCTGTGCACAACCTGACTCTCATTATTACTGAGCACCCTTTTGATTTATGTATGTAAACACTTTCTGGAAAGAACAAAGAGAAAAAAAGCAAGGATAGTAAAAAAAACCATGCTTGGTTGTCATCTGTTGTTTTACAGAAATTCATGATTAGGCAAAGGGATTGCAGTATTTCTATGGCAACACTATTGATTTTCTCTTCCTGGTAGGAATGTGGGCATCTCTGGTCATGTTATAACTGAGGCATGGTGAACAGAGCTGAGTGTGTACAAGGTTTGTGTGATCCAGTTGTTTCCCTGTGGGGAAGTAAATCTTTGACTATTAGCCAGCATAGGTGATATCAGATGGTCACAGGTGATGTAGTAAATACATACTGGAGATTAATTAAAACTTCATCAGCTGTGGGAAAAGGGTGTTAGTACACATACTATTGTCAGTCACTGCTGTTGTATTCTTCAATGTAAACACATTTGCTTGACATGGGAAAGGTCTGGTAGTAGGAATGTGTCAGGTAAATAATGGAGGAGAAACTGTAGGACAAAACAAATAGACATAGAAATTATTCTTTAATCTTTGCAATGGTTTTTCTTCCACATTTTAGCATAATTCGTA
The DNA here is from genome assembly GCA_013397375.1 of Toxostoma redivivum. Classification (NCBI taxonomy): domain Eukaryota; kingdom Metazoa; phylum Chordata; class Aves; order Passeriformes; family Mimidae; genus Toxostoma; species Toxostoma redivivum. The sequence continues at coordinate 257,768 of VXBI01009105.1, forward strand.
TTTCTTATCTGTGAATTTCTATTTGCAATTTAAAAACCATTAAAATTTGTCTTCTAATTATAATCAGAGTGGAATGAATATAGAAAATGAAAAATGGATTTCTATGTGTATTTGACCACAGCATTCAGTCCTGAAGTAAAAAATTGTCTTGGAAAAATTACTTGCTCTGCCCTTAAATTCCTTTTTTCCCCAATTTTATTTTTTAGTTTGGCAGGTTGGCAGACACAGTTATAAGTAGGCTCAAACCAGAATTTGATTAGCACCAGATACTTAATTTCATTGTATGAGGAAAAATATTCAAGCTCTTAATGACAGACAAAGAGGCTTTATGTTTCAATGGCTTTATGCCACTCCTGTTTTTAAGTGAGGATCATTTATCTGGAAACAGTCAATTCGAGCACTTATTGGCTTTTTCATCTTCTGGCCTCTTTGTCCAAGATTAAGTATTTTCTATGTACTAGATGCTTCAATTTGATCTAAAATTATGGGTTTGATGATAAGTTATTTGGTCAAGTTCAGAAACTGCAGCTGCACAAATTAGATGAGATAATAAATAATAATTTTCTCTTACATCTAAACCAATTTTTTCCTCAATTGTTGCTTTTATGGAGCTCTACACTTTCTTGAATGTATTTCAGGGTTATAGGGCATGTTCTCAGGCACCAAAACAATTGAAACTATCATCACAATTAAGCAACAAAGTATGGCAGCAGCAGTTTCTGGTTTGGAAGAGAAAGCAGAATAGATGGCAGTCTCTAACTTATAAATAAATTAGTGCCAGTGCCATTGCTTCTTTCTCCATCAGGGACAAATCACCCAAGTGTTTTTTACTGGTTCTCCTTTCCTGAGTTTTTAAGCGACTGTTTCATCTTGCCTTTCTGGAGCAGGTCCAGGTCTACAAGGGGAAAATACATCTATTATATTCTAATATTTATGCTGAGATAGCTTTTCTATAGGCCAGCTGATTTAATTCCTACTGTAGTGAGAAATGGGCTGTTTACTACGAGTGAGGAAATTAAACTGCAGCCTTTCACTTGCCCCTCTTTCCTGAAATGTCTGCTATGCAAACCAATGCTCGCTGGTTTGTACTCCCTCAACTTTCTCAATTTTCCAAAATAAGACCAATACTTTAGACATCCTGAGCATGCAGCACTTAATTGGTCAGAATTGCAAATACCTGCCGTGTTGGGTATTATGCAGATTTAAAACCTGCTGTTTGTTTGTTGTTGTTCTCAAAGATGTTTTTTGCAAAGACTGTTTTATCCAGAGCTATCTCTCTTGATATTTTATTTTTGTGAAGGAGGAAGCTCCAGCTCTTCCCTGAGAAATCAGTGGGTGGGGAGCTAGTGTTGCTGACCAAAAACTATGCCTTTTGATCAATGGGCCAGCAATCAAAATAGTTGGGGCCAATTCTATACCAGCTTGTACCTGAACATGTCTGGTCAAGGCACAGTACCTGCAAACTTCACAGGGGGTATTATTCATTTACTTGGACTCACTCTTTCCATACTAGGAACTAGGCTGAGGTGCTGTATTGTATGACTTTCCTTTCCTTGTAGGAATGTGATGCTGCTTGTTTCTTTAATATTCAGAGAAGCATGTGCCTGGTGCTAAAAATAGTAATGAATAATCATGACTTTAAAGCCAAAGAAAACAAAGAGATAATCTGGGAACCCTGAGTATGTAAGTCTTCTTATTGGGCTGGTGTTTGCTTAGCCTTTTTATTTGGTCTATCTTTTTTGCAATCAAATAAAACTTTGATAGATAGATTTTCAGCTAAGCTGACTCTATCTGGAAGGCTAACAAGCTTTCCAAACAAAACAATTCTTTTAATGAGATCATAAAGCTGTCTCTTCGGGAATGAATCAAGGTTAGATGTTAAAGGCTTAGTCTGCAGAATCGGACATTTTCAGAGGCCAGAAAAACCTGAGACTTCTCAGCTTTTGTCTTTACCTGTGGTTCAGTGCCATCTCAGCTGAAGGCATTTGGCCATTCAGATACTGTGAAGCAGCAGTAGAGCTGTTGTGAAAAATTATATTCTGGCACTCCTTTTTCATGTTCTTTTCCCATGGTGTGAAATGAGGGGAGTCCATTAACATCACTCTTCTGCTGGAGCTGTATTTCAGCTCCATCTGTTTGTTGGCTATGAGGTTATTAGCACAGAGGAGAAAACACAAGAGCAAAACAAGTTCCTCTTAGCAAAGCCCTCCAAGCATGAGTGTTATAAATGATGGTGAAAATTCACTGCCTGTGTTTGGTGAAAATCTTAACAAGTGAATAGCAGAGCATAGAGCCACAGAAAAGGAGAGAGATGGTTCTGAAGGAGTTTTGTGCTGAAGTGTAAGTGTATGGAGCCCACACTACTGTATTTAACACCATCAATGCCTCAGAGGTTAAACCTCTTGTCAGCTAATTATGAACATCCTCTGTTGCTCTGGAAATTGCACAGCTGCCAAGTGTAACTCTGGAGCCCTGCTGCCCATGCAAGAGATCCGGAGATCTGTCTCTCACAGCCTGCAATCCCACCCCTGCCTCTTTTCTTACAAGGCTAGCTTTTATTTTTATTTTAATTGCTAATTTTTAAAAATTGAACTCTTTCATGTTATTCTATATGTATATTATTGTTATTATACTGCTTTATTTTATATTTTAATTGTATTCTGAGACATGAAGACTGTTGGTGATCAACCACGTGAACAGCTAAGAGAATAAGGACACTGAAGATGTCCCCTGAAACATGCACTGTTGTGGTTCCTCATGTGTGCCTGTAACTTGCCTATTCTGGGCAGAAGATGAGTGTTTGTCATAGTAAAATTAAGCCCTTGGTAATGTCAAAAACAGTCTCATTAGATATCTGTGGAATTTGGGCTTCTAAGTCACAGAGGACAGGCCCGCAACAGACACTGAGTGATGGCACAAGAAAGACTTGAATAGTGCCAACTCAAGCTCATCTGTTCATAAACACTGCCTTCACACAGAGCTGTGTCTTTGGAGCCAAAATTGAGGCAGTTTCACTACAGAAATGCTGCTCCCCATCACATACAGCCTGGTAGTTCAGGCACTGCTTAGCACTGGTGTGTTGACATCACCAGCAACTCTGAATTTCTGCTCCCTCAGAGGTATCTGTGCTCTGCTCCAGCAATGGAACCAAAGGAGACCAATGTAAGCAGGTGAGGAGCCTGAGACACGCTGCTGTTCAGCTGTTGATAAAAGTATCTATTTAAAGCCCTAATGTCACTTCTGGAATAAAGGAAACTGCTTTAGAAGGCAAGTTGAATTTTGAGAATAGTTAAAATAAGCCTAAAAGAATTTTGCAACATACACATAGATCCAGAGCAACAGGTAGAGCTCCTTAAAAACTGATGCAACCTCTTTCAGATTCTTTTAGAAATACCAGAAATGAACTACAGAAAATTCAACCTAGAAACTTGAGCTAGTGCAAACTGGGCTACCCTTTGCATTGAGCAGGAGCCCACTATGCCTTTTTATTTTCTTAACCTAAAAAGCTCTGCTACTACAGAAAGATGAACACAGTGGAGTTAGAACAGAAGCTCATATTTTAGAGTGTCTTTATTTTAAATCTATCTTCCTCTCACTTCCTTGAGCTGAGAAGATATTGGTTAGGTTTGGCTTGGGTTTGGATCTTAACTGTACAGAACTTCTAAGTCCCTGATTAAAAGGGAAAGAAACATTATTTTAAAAAGTAACATCTAATTTATTTTTTATTTTCCTCTTGCAATCATGGGAAACTGGTTTATAATCTCCCCATTCCTTGCATGCTGTTTGTCACCAGAGGCAAAGTTGAGGTTTCTGTAGTATGTACAGACACAGATGAGAGTTTCTGAGTACTTTGCCTGTTTAAATATCCCATGACATTTCTTTCCTGAACTGTGTAAATGAAAAGTCAACATCTAATATTTCTTCACCCTGCCAAAAAGTGCTGATGTTTGCCAAGCACTCTGCATCATCCTAGCTGAACTCTCCAAGAGAAATCAGTGTGGTTCAATGCCCTAATGTGGCCACAGTGCAGGGGCACCTGGAGAGTATTACTGCTGTAGGATGGGATTATGTCCAGACTAATTACAATGTCCTGTCTGCAATACTACTTGGGAGATGCTGTTGCACTCTTTCAGTTCTGGAGCTGGTTTGGCAGTAGATTAAAAAACCTAAATATTGACTCCACTCGACATGTAAATATATCTCAGACCTCTGTGAAGGTTATTTGTAGATACTGAGTTCAGAGTGTGGTCTAGACTATATCACAACTGGGAACATGGTATGTATTCCACACCTCCCTCACCCCCATTTTCTTCTTTTTGAGAGATCATCTGCTAATATTTGTAGTGCTTTGCTTTTCTTGTATTCTGGTCTTACCCCACTGCCTTTACTCTGTCTTGCCAAACAGAAGACTCACCACTGCTGTGTCTAAAGTCATCAAGTCCCTAGCCTAGTCCAGTGGACAGGAAAGATGCTTATCACTGCCTCCTGGGAGCTCAAGATGCCAGAGTTCTTGTCCTGATGTAACCCATCTGTCAGGAGGGGTCACAGTGCACTGGTTAAGTTCACAAAATGAGTTTAGGGAAAGAATTCAAACAAGCACTTTTGTAAGCTGCCTCTTCAATTAGCAGAGAAAAAAAGCTGGTTTTGTAGGAGTACTGTGGTATTTTGCTACCTTCTGAACACCTTCTGGAAAAGCCGGTCTCTGTTAATTGTGAAGGACTAGAAACTAAAAATAAAGGTTTTACAGAGAAGCTGCATTTTTCTAAAGAGGGAAAGTTAAGATCAGGACTAGAAAGGGAAAGTACTTTCTTGTTGGTCTATGTCACTAGAAATACCAGCTTTTAATAATGCTAATAAATTCTATAGATCTCTGAGTTGTTTGATGATAGCCATCACAGCTATAAGTACTTTTTACCTTTTCTTGGCAAATTCTTGTTATTGTTACAAGCAGTCACTGCTAGATCTAATCAAGTTTAAACATCTGAATCATAAAAATGTAAGAGCAGCAGTCTAGAGAAAAGGGAATTTTAATATAAACTAAGGCTCAAAGAAAGATGTAATTGTCGTGTGGCTTTACTTTTGTATCTGAAATATATGGCAAGCAACAGCACGAAGGACATGCTTCCATAGGAGCATCTCTTAAAAGTGATGAACTCAAATTACTCTTGTGAGTCAGTAGAAAAGACATGTTTGAGGAAATTATCAAAATTGGAAATGGCTTTTGTTCATCTTGTTTTTTTTTGAGCTATTTAAAAGCATGGTAAGCTTTGTATTTAACTACATTCTTCACATGGTACTGTAATTAATGGCTGAACCCATTGTTTTTCTCCTCTCTTCCTTGCCTTCTTTGAACTTCTAACTTTTAAACTTTAATTTATTATGACCTTTATTTTATTTTCCTATAAATGTTTGGGTTTAAAAAAATTAAAAATTTTTGCTGTGGGTTGCTATTATTAGGATGTAGAATTTTACACATGGGTCCTCGATATCCTCAAAAAGTGATACACATCTGATATGGGCAACCATTTTCTGACCACAAGGTTAACAAAAAAAATAAATTTCTAATTTGTTATGTTTCTTTTGTAGTCTTACTGACCAGGCAATTGATATTTGGTGTCAAACATAAAAAATTTGATATACTGACAATTACTATTGACATTTTTGCTCACTTTTCATTGTATGAAGGGCAACCAGGTTAGCTAAATGAGGGGCATCTTCAGGCCCCTGACAGATGGCTGTCTCTGCTCCAAAGCTAGTCCTGCTGCACAGTTGCTTGGGTTATCAACTCCTAATCTTTTCAAGTGAAAATTATCTCAAGTAGTTCTTGACTCCAGTAGTTGCTGTTCCAGTGACCCTGTCCTTAGGTGTTTGCATGGATAGCCATGGTTAGAAGAGAATGTACAATCAAGCCTTACTGGGAGTTACTAATGAACAAAACTTTCTGGGCTCAAATCCCACAAATCTTGCCTCTTTTTTGAACAGCCGCCGTTTTCCATCCAAGAACCTTTCCTTCAGAAGTTTTATTGCTATAAAATATATGAATCACAAAGAGTTTGGATGAATCAGCATTCTCTAATAAGTTGAAGGTCCCAAACACCTACCTCCACCTCTAACATTTCCTGATTCCTTGGGTTTTACGGAATACTTCAGAAAGGCAAGCCTGAGTGATCTGCTCTCGTTTGTCTTGAAGTGCTCAAATGACAAACCCCTGAATATATGGCCAATAAGACACTGAATTATTATGTTGTCCCATCAATCTGTGATGATCATCTTGATGTACCTAATTTCCATTCCAATTTCCTGATTACCTTTATGTACACTATTACTGAATGTAAGTCCATATTTACTCTGCTAGCCTTCTACAAAATATGACTAATAAATTACACAAGATGTTTTGAATCAAATGTAAAGAACCCAAAGTTAATTGAAAAGGCTTAAGGATAGAGGGATTTAGAGTTGTTTCCTCCTCAGAATTTCTGAGGGCTGACATACTGCTTTTCCTACCCAGTGATTTCTGTATGGGACAAGGATCAAGTTGTGCTGGCAAGACTGGCCAAGATTCCAGGAAAGGTGAGAGAATTTCCTGTGAGCTTTTTCACCTTCTGGTTTTATATTCAAGGTTTATGGAGAGGTTTCCTACTCCTTGGAGGAGGAAAGGCCTCTGCCTTGGCCTTTTCATTTCAGAGTGGGTGTAGAAAACCCGTGGCTGCAGGTTTAGCAGCCATCCTGAGCTGGCTCTGATTGCTGTGACTTTGGCTGTGAGCAGTGTCCTGATCTGAGCAGGGACCTTCCAGAGGTGTGCCTGTGTGACTTGGCACAAGATGAAGGCTGCCCCAGCTGCTCTGTGTGACACACTTCAATAAAATTCCTCTGCTGTCAGGTAGGAAAGCATTATTTACTGTAATGACTAAAAGTGAGCCTCATTCTACTTCTCAGGCATTTTTTCTGAGGAAACACTGTTTTTTGTGCAATTGCATTGGGTGAATACTGCTATTGTGTGATATAATGACAGCTGAGGTGATGATATGCTCCGTAAGGCAGTTCCTACCTTCAAGATCTACTTAAAGAAAGAGGATTTAAGAATGGATTTTTTATAAAGTATTGCTGTGTTCAAAAGCCTTGAAGCTCAAAAGGCTTGTGAGTGTAAAATAGCAAATCCTCCATACAAGCCTTTTCTGTCAGTGAAAGTGATAGGTGTGTATTTTTTCTTTAAATAGCAGATAGTTTGGTCTCTTCCTTTCTTTACTACTAAAAGAAATGCAAGGATGTGGGTATCTATGTCTTGTTGATCATCAGGTTAATGGTGCATCTTTGAGGGGAAAAAGAAAAAAAATATTTCTCTTCCAGGGGGAAAACACAGGGCAGCAATTAGGGACAGGTGTGTGGGAATATATAGACCATACCTGAAATGGCTATAGTGCACTGGAGAGGCTGGCCATTTGAGAGAAGAAATTCTGTAATAAAGGTCAGAGGAAATGTGGCTTAAATGGCTGCCAGCCTAGGAGGGAGATAACGAGACTGGAAATAGCAAGTGTAGAATGTTATCCATGGAAGAAGGGACAAAACAGTAACCAAATCAGTGCAGGTATGTTGTAGTGTGCAAGGCCTCAGAAAAAAAAAATTGAGACAAGAATTATGAACATATGGAAGTTGATAAAACAGAAAGTTGGGTGCAGGTGGGATGTGTTAACTTACAACTGTTTTGAATGATAACATCTGTTGTCTAGTCCTGCTGAATTCCTTACCTGTGTTCCTGTGAAACTGTGAATATATTCTCAGGGAAAAGTAATTCCTAAATCTGGAAAAGTATTAATGCAAGAAGTGTGATGCTGGTGAAGAGGTATCTGGCAGACATGGATCAGTCATTTGGTATTGGTCCTGAGTATCATACCAAAAAACACGAGGACTGCAATACTAGAAATCAGTCTAAATATATATATAAAATGAGTGGATGGCAAGAATATTAGCAGTCAAACATTGTTTGCTTTATCCAGAGAAAGGAGAGTAGGGGGAGAGTAGCAGGGAGAGTAGTTTATCTAGCTACCTGTGGCTCCCTGCCTTCTGTAGAGTGGAAGGAGTCATCTTCCTGTGCTAGAAACTCTCTTGTAGCTCTAATGCCACATTTTAACTCCTTGAATCTCAGGCCAAGGCTGCAATTCTTTTAGTGAAGCTTGTTCTGACTGATGGGGTTAATATTGTGGCAGAAATGGCTTTAGTATCCAGACTGTTCTACTTTAGAACAGAAAAAATAAAGATAAGATAGAGGTTATCTCACAAAACACATCTGCAATTCCTGCAAACCAAAGCCCACAAAAAACCCTGTGCATTTTCTTATCTGTGAAGAATTTACTGTATCACCAGGATCTATGGACTAGACTAAGCATGTGCAAGTTACACCCTGAACCTCCAGGCCTGTGAGCTTTCATTCCTACAGGCAAGTTGTAAACCCTTTGAGGAGGATGAGAGCTGCTCCTCTCACCCTGTTCAATAGAGCTGGTGCATGTTTCTGTGTGGCAACATATGGCAGCACAGCTGGATTTGCTGGTGGCTGGGGGTGAGGACCAGCTCCTACGCTACCAGCAGAGAGCACCTCAGCTCCTTCCCCTCCATCCCTCTGCATGCCCATCCCTGCAGACCACAGTGTCCTTGCAGACCCCAGCCTCGCTGTCACATGTGCAGTTATGGGGCTTGGTGTCCCTGCTGAGCCATTCCCCTGCTGGCCCTGACAGCTCTTCCTCGTCCCCGAGCTGTGAGCCCCAGTTTGTTCCCAGAGGATGGTGTCCCTTGTGCTGGCACATTGTGCTGGGACAACTGCATGCAGTGAGCAGCAGTGATGTGCTGGGCTGCTCCTGCATCCTTTGGGGCAGCAGCCACCCCTGCACCTGGAGCAGTGTGAGTCCTGTGGCTGCTCCCACCCGCAGAAAATTCCCTTTTCCAGCAGCACAGCTGGAGAGCTGTGGCTGCTGTACTCAGGCTGCCCTGGGAGGGGGTGAGCCATGGGCAGAAGGAGGGGGAAGGGGTTTGATGGTGGAGCTCTCTGCACTGAAGGTGCTCTGGGGGTCCAGTTCAAAGCAAAGCATCACAGCAAGGACTGTGGCTAGAGCAGGAGGGTTTCCACCATTACCTTGAAGCTTTTGTAAACCCAAATATTGCTTCAAATCGTGGCAGCAGGAGCTGGGGTGCTGCAGGCAGCCTGACCTGGAGACCAAGGGGTCACTGGGACTCAGAGGAAGCTGCTCCACTGATGGAGGTGATATGATGCTGTCACCTAACTGAAAGGTGGCACCTTTTGAAGAATTCAGAAGGAAGTTTGTCAGCCATCTCAAACTGGCCACCCCAATGTTCCTTTGTTAACTGGCCTGGATAAAGCTGCTATGGAACCACTCCTTTTAAGAAGGTATTTTCAGGACAGAAAATTCTCAGAAATGGTTGTTCAAACGGGCATCTCCCTGTCTTCTCTTTCAAAGAACAGTTTTAAGCTCAGGACCACCTGAAAGAGGAAACTTTAAAACAGTTTGCAGAGATGTGTCAGTATCTTGTGTAAGGTATGTCACCTGTCTCAGGCTACATTATCTTGTCCTTCACCAGAAATTGCTCTTAACCATTTATAGCTATCTTAATCTTAAATCTTCAACACATCTTACATCTTCAACAGATTGATTCCCTTTAATGTGAAATGCACTATGCAAAAATCAGGTATTATTATATTGTTATCATGCATAATTAGCCTTATGTATTTGGTTTACAGATTTCACAAAATATGCTGAAAACTCTTCTATATGTCTCCTGAATTGATCCTGCTGGCTTTGTATTAATGGCATTTTATGGTCTGCTTTAATTTTCAAAATGCAAGACCAGTAGTTGAATCTGCCACACAGTAAATATGACACCTTTCAGAAACAATGGGACTAAGAAAATGTCAGTGACTTTCCAGAGGAAATATCAGTTAAGTCAGTAAAAGACAAACAAAAGCATGCTTGACATTGCAAATAAATGGGTTGTAAAAGCTATTTCCCCTTCTTCCTGCTGCCCTTTGCTGTGATGGTTTGCCATCTTCATCTCTGTAATATCCAGCTACAGAAGAGCGCTTCCAGCTTTGCAGCAAGTGGATGATGTATCACACACGTGAAAGACATTCTGCAACTAGAAACAACATTTATGTAGACTGCTTCTATGTGTAAAAGGAGACTTGAACTGAGCCTTGTGCACTTGTTTGGTGTGTGCAATCATACTGTAAACTCTATCAGAAACTTCGGCAGTTTGCTGTGTTCCTGTTTTCTGCTTTTCCAGGGCTTGTATTTCATGACGCTATTTATTCACTCTTGAGAAACAGCCATGTGTTTTCCCAAGGCACCACATCTGGAAACTGATGCTTAGCTGCTGCCAGGACTCAGCTGTGTACCTGCTGGAGTGTGTGTTTATCATCCTTGAGGGACCCGGACATGTCCATGTCCCTGAGTGCAGGTGGGCAGCTCTGTCCCAGCTGCACCCTCATCACAGCTTGTCTCAGGAGACTGTGGCTCACAGTTGGTGCCTCAGACAGGATTTCATTCCATGCACAGTGTTCCCTGTTGCCCTTAATGCACCTGGGCTGAAAAAGGATCCTGGCTGTTATTCCTGCTGCTAAATTTCAGTGAGAAGAACCACCACAAGCATGGAACAATTACATCTGATCAAGGGCTTCACTGTGGAAAAGTCATACATAATAATTATTCTGAAATGTCTGCTTTGATTATCTGTAAATATCACAAGCACTATACTTCATCCTTTTTTATTTTATTCAACAGTGTTTTTCAAATAAAGAACCAAACTCACCCAATAATGAAAGAATGTGCTCTGTGGAGTATGACATGTGCAAACCCTTGCTGTGACTGACAGGGGAGAAGGCTGGTAAGTCAAATCTTGTTTCCTGGAGCCAGTAACAGTTTACAAGACCTGTGGAGACAGAGCTGATTAAAAAATAGCAGACCAATCCAAGCATGGTGTGAGGATCAAGGACAGCACGTAATGTATTGTAAACGGACTATACATTATTTATATAAATTAGCATAAATTACAGTTTTACAACTCTGAAAGTCTTAAGTTACACATCAGCTGTAACAGAAGCACCTCTTTAAATCTTAATATATGCAAAATGACACTTGTTACCTTCAGGTTTAAAAACAAAGTTCTTCCAGCACAATTAAGAAGCAATTGTCTTCTCACTGAACTACTTTATGCTTGTTACTTAAACAAAGAGACACTTAATTTGAAAGTAATGGAAGTCATAGATTTGCAATAGTATAATTTTTATTAAAAGTGCAGAAACATCAATGAAAATGCATTAAATGATTATTAAGACTGTGTTTCTTCTAACTGATAGAGATACTTAGCAAGACTTAAAAGCAAGAGCTTGGTTAGGTCACATTATGCCAGAAAATTCCAGCTTATCAATAAGCATAATACTTGGGCCTAAGTTTGAAGAGATTTTAAAGAGCAGCAAAACTATATAGCCAGTGGTTTATCAACCGATTTTTTAAAGAGATAAAATTCTATTTTCCCGAGCAGAGGAACTGTTCATAATGCTTTTAAAAGTTAACATGATTCAGTCTTTAAAACAAGAAGATAGTCTTTGCTGTAGTATTTTCTCTTTGAACTTGAGCAACCAGCCAAAGTTTAGATCTCTTTCCTTTAGGAAAGATAGCTAATGATGTATTTAGATATCCTTGAACTATCACTCTGTATTTCCAAGAAATGTTCAAATTCCTGTATCATGAATTCAGCTTCAGAACAAGACAGAGATTATTTTGTTGAGAGTTTTTGCTGGAATTTTACTGCCATCACTGAGCCCAAAGGTTTGGATATTTATTTAATACCTTTGAGTTCTGCTTTGTGTACTCAGTAGGAAAAGCTGTTATAGATTCCAGGCCTTATAAAAAGGAGGGAGAGGGATTTTTTCATAAGCAGAGAGGGACAGGACAAGGGGCAATGATTTTAAACTGAAACAGAGCAGGTCTTCATTAGATGTTGGGAAGAAATTCTTTCACATGAAGGTGGTGAGGCACTGGCACAGGTTGCCCAGAGAAGCTGTGGATGCCCCATCCCTGGAAGTATTCAAGGTCAGTTGGAAGGGGCTTTGAGAAACCTGGTCTAAGGAAACATGTCCCTGGCCATGGCAGAAAGGTGGAAACTAGGCAATCTCTAAGGCAATCTCTTCCAACCCAAGCCATTCTAAGCTTCTATGATTCTGTGATTGAGTCCATGATTTTCCATATAAAGAGACACAACTGCAATAAAAGAACATCACTTTCTGTCCTTTAAGGGAGGCAAACAGCAAAAGTCCTGCACAAGAAGAAATGCTTTCTGTCTTGGGTTCCTCTTCAGGTTTACCTTGTGCCTATTACAGTCTTCCTTTGTAAAAGCAGGTATTGGTCTTGCTACTCCCTTAATTACCCTTAATTATAAAGCTAAAAATATTTGTGTAAAAGGATGAACCGTAAACAATTAAAAAGCAGCTACTGCCTGCATGCCTTGTTCAGTATAATGCCTTGCACACGTGTATTTATTTCTGAGCCAATAGGAGCTGTAATTGTGTATAAATAGGAGATTTAATCTTTCAAAAGTTTATAAGAAGCTATGTCTTCTTGTTCTAGTGAAGTCACTTATTGCATGTATCTTGAAGATGGGCACCTGAAGTCTATAGAAAGTCCTGAGGTTAGCATTTAAAGAAAAAAGCCTTGTATTCTTCATGTGTGACTTAAGGCTGAGGACTTGTATCCAAATTATACTGCAAGGAGAGTGGCAATGGTTCTTGCACCATGTACAATGTCATGTTTCCAAAAATAAAATCCTCCAAAAGAATCCACAGTTTCAATGTCTGACAGGATTGGATCAAAACTGTTTATGTGGCATAGGAATCACTGAGAGAAGTTGCTGTGAAAGGAGACATTTTTTCTGATATTTGGCACACTCCTAATTGCAAGATCTCTCAACTATGCAGCAAGACTAGTTTGCCTAACACAGTAAGAAAATTACTGCAGTGCTCACACAGGAGAGGGCCATTCTCACACCTGACTTAGATTTCTTTCCTGATTATCCTGGCAGGAATGAAATGGAATGGAATGGAATGGAATAGAATAGGAATAGAATACAATGAACTCAGTTGGAAGAGACCTACAATGATCATCTAATCCAACTGCCTGACCTATTCAGAGTTGACCAAAAGTTATAATATGTTGTTTAGGGCATTGTCCACCTGTCTCTTAAATGCTGACATGCCTGAAGCATTCACTTCTCTAGGAAGTCTGACCTGGGGTTTGACCTTCCTTTTGTTAAAGAAATGCCTCCTAATGTCCAGTCTAAATATTTCCTACTGCAGCTTTGAACCAGTTCCATGAGTCCTATCCCTGGGTCCCAAGGAGAAGGAATCAGTTCACTCTCTCGCTTTACTTCCCCTCCTCAGGCAGCTACAGACAGCAATAAAGTCACCCCTCAGTGTCCTTTTCTCCTACATGGACAAACCCAGAGGCCTCAGCAGCTCCTCACAGGACATTCCTTCCAGCCTTTCACCATCTTTGCTGCCCTTCTCCAGACACATTCAGAGACCTTTGTATAAGAGGATAACCACGGGTAACTGCTTATAAATGATACATTCAGAAAGTTACTGTGTTTGATATTTATTAAATACCAGATGGTTTGATTTTGCTGTTAATTTTGCAGATCTAGTTTAATAACAGAATTAGTGAGCTGGACAATTAGTTGTATGGCAAGTGAGTTCAAAGAAAAGAGGTATATTCCCTTGCCTTATTGCAAAAGATCTCCTTTAGGTAAATCACCTAGAGTTGTCCAAAAAACTGTTTAATGCATGAAGGCTCAGAAAGGAGATACTGTCAAGCATTTTGCAACAATAAGTACAGAACAGTGTCATTGATGAAATAATTTGTAACTTTCACCTGGAGTTTGAGGTGTTTCATACTCTATTTGGAATGTACATTTTTGTACAGAATTAGTGTATATGACCTTTGAATGAGTAATGTGTTCTTAGGAGACTATTTATTTTGTCAAAAATCCTCATTTTATGTCACCCTCAAGTCTGCCTTTTTTTGGCAGAATTTGTTTGGGGAGAAAATAAATAAGTGTGGGTGTGGAAGCTGAGCAGCTGCACAGAGCAGAGGCCAGCATGCTGCCCAAGGCAGGCACAGAAAGAGTGCCCAGGTTGGAAAGGTGAGATGAAGCTTCTCTCTCTGCAATCGTGCTTAGCTGGCTGCCAGTAATTATACTTGCTTGTCCTGCTACCAGCAACATGCCCAATGTCAGCCAAGAGTTAACAAATCATGTAGGAAGAAAACAATGGATTTCTTAAAATTAAACATACCCTTAAACTGTATGTCATAATAATGGAGCCAACATCGCTTATTTTCCCAAAGCACTTGAATTTGTAAATTAAGGTTTGCCTAAAAGTGTGAATATTATTATTTATTTAAGTGGTCTCACATTTCCCTTCTCTTCCTCTTCCCTGTTACTTGTTTGTTGGGAAGGTGCTACTTGCATTCACGGATATGTGTCCAAAGTGGGAGGCAGCCAGAGGCTGTGGAATATAAGATTGGTTGAGAGAGTGAAGAGGAGTGGGGAAAGAGGAGTGTGGTGTCAGGGCAAAGTAAGGGGAGAGACTATAAAAAGTGTAAGGAAAGGTTAGCAGGAGGGGAATAATATTGGGTTTCTTTCGTGATTAAAAATTTCTGACCCCAAAGCATCATCAGGTCTTTGTTTCAGAGATTGTTTTTTAATTAATTATCTTAACCTTTAGTTAAACCTTTTAGTTCTACACTCCAGACAAGAAGTAAAAGTTTTAAACACCTAAGGTAAGCAAAGTTTTAAAAATTTATCTGGGATTTAGTGGTCAAAGCAAATGACATGATCCAAATTTTTAGCATTCTTGCTGAAATCAAATGCTACCGTTGGTACTATTTTTTCACAAGCCCTGTTCTAGCCTGTGCCTTGTTGCCTCTGGCCATGCCTCCTCTGGAAAGAGTCAGAAGCTGTGGTGCCTGGTTGCTGCAGGGCTAAACAGAGCTGCCCCTGCTCTGAACCCCTCACCCTCAAAGCCTGGACTGCAGGCTCTGGATGAGCAGTCCCTTACACGTCAGTAAATGCTGAGAACAGTGCATCTTAGTAGCAAAACATCAACTAAATAGGACGTTAGAATAAGATACTTCAGGAAAAATAAAAGCAACTGTAATAATTGAATGGAAAACATAGCTATTATTGAAATTGTGAACAAAATAACCCCCATAACTCATGTTCAAGGATACATTTGTAGTGACAAAAATATTTGAGACATGGTGGTAATGAGAATAAACTCATTCTATACTGAAGGAGCTGCTCAGTTATTATAAGACCAAAAGAGATTTCCTTTTTCCTTTCAAACACTTTTATCTAAAATTGTTTGCCATATAATTGCTTCATAAAAACTATTTCTCCTGTGTTGAAATATTTATTTTCCTATTTATGTCTGAAAGCCCTTCCTGTAGTTTTTCTCTCTGTGACTCCTTTACTTCACATTTTATTTCCCCCTTCCATTCCTGGCATTGGTTCTGTTGAATGCTGTCTCTTTATGACTTTATTCATTACTCAGCTCTGGAAGTATGTTAACTACTGTAACTCCATTATTTTTTTTTGCATATCATTCATGTTCAATGAAATGCACAGTATTGTAATACAGAACCCTGTGGTAGGATCCAGTTTCTTTATACATTAAATTAGAGGTTTTCTTATTCCTGTCAAAGTAGACTTAGGAATTATTCTTTACTATTCCCAACTATAGCAGAAATACTGTGAAAAAAAGTTCTGAGTATGGGTTGCAGTAATAGGCAGAAGAGTTCAGGGTAGCTAAAAGCCAATGATTTCCTTCAAAGACAAATTTGCACTACTTAATAGAAAAATTAATTAGTGAACAGCAAAGTTGTAGCACTTACCCTCTGTTACAAAATCAAAGCATCCTATATAATATCAGGGTCAAAGTCAGCTACAAATACTGTTTCCAAATAAATAACCAGCTGGGTAGCACTATGGAAGTTCAAAGTCAAAAAACACATCTGACTGGGTGTTTTCATTAATAAACTCCACTGCTAAAATGTTTATAGGCAGAATAGTTTTCAGACAATAAGGAAAGCCAGGACTTAAATTTTTCCAGGTAATTGCACAAAGAAGGAAAACATTCTTCAGCTAAATGGGTCTAAGTCCTTAACCAAATAACTCTTCTGGCTATAATTCCTATTGAAATCAGCCCTGACCTCTCTCTTTAGTGATTAGGGCTTTGTGTTTTGCATATCTGTAAGAGGGAAGGCTGATTTACACTCATGTTGTTCCCAAATGTAGGCAACTAGATTTGTTCAAGGTTTCTGAAAAAGATAAAATAGACACTTTTGTTTCCAAATGATGGAAACAATACCTATTTTCTTCAGTAAAGAGTCATATAGCTGTTTCCTAGATCCCCACCCTTTCGTATGTACATTGTTTAGGTATGCATTCATTTGATTTCTGGAATATTAAAAATTAAATTAAAATGTAAGAGAGAGAGAGTGTTTTTCTCCTGATATTAGCTGAGAGCCGTGCTCATGCTTTTTGTCTTTTGAAGCTGTGTCTACTAAAAGAGCAAACCTCATCATGTTAGTATTACTGTGAGTGAATATGTATCTCGGACTCCACCAACACCTTTGCAGGATAAATGGCCATTTCTTTTACTTCCTTTCAATTATTTCTGTTTTAGTTGTGACTTAGGTGCACTTGATTTACTATACTAGGACTTGGGTCTTAAGGATAGAGATGTGGTTGACACTTGCACAGCAGGTATCCCTTTTGTGGGGGAGATCTGTAAGGCAGCTTGTAGCACAGATGTTATGTACACATGTTTCTTGTCTGTGTCATAACTTCTTGCAACATATAACAGTGACTGGACAGAGTTCACCTCTCACAGAATTTGCACATGCTAGGAATTTTTTCTGATTCTGTGTTTAAGACATTTTCTGTGTTTGCACTTCCTGCTAAATGCTAGACTTTCACAGGTATTATTCCAAATAGCTGCAGAGTAATCTAGTAACCTTTATTAGAGGAAACCAGGAACTCTGAAATTTGCTTGCTTCCTTTGCTTTATTAAATGTTTCCTATTCAATTTGTTTTTTTTAAATTAGGTCAGCTTCAAAGTAAGCTCTAAAGTGGAAAGACAGAGCATTGCCTTATAATTCCTGAGTAGGAGCAGCATCTTTTGAATGTGTGCACTAGCACTCTGTGCCATCACTCAGACTGCCCTGGTGTTCTGGGAAGAACATCAGCTTCTTCTTGTCTGATTTTGAATGAAGGGAAGGCTTCTAGGACAAACAACACCCACCTTCATCCCTTGTGATAAGCTTCTTATGAAGGCTCTTTCAGGGTGACTCTGCAGAAGATTCACCCTGGACTTCCAAAGACAGACTGCCGATTGTCTGCCTTTGTGTAAATGACTGTTTTTTCTTTCCTATTTTTTTTTAATACAATAGATCTGATAAAGAATTTTTCTCTTTCTAAAATAACTTGGCCAGCACTTAGGATTGTGTTTAGCAAATGGAATGAGCAATGTTGGAATAAAAACACTGCAGAAGACATTACTACGTTCTGGTTGAGCCATGACAGGGTATTTGGGTACTTGAAATGTGCACATCTCATAACTGCCCACTCAAAAGAGCTGGGTTTCACAACCAGTGACTCAGAAGAGAATAAGCCATAACTCAAAGAAATACAAGTATTCCCAATTAGAAGATTCATCCGATTTCCTACATATTTGGCATGACCTAAAATGCACTATTTTTAGATGTAATGTTAAAGTACACTTCTGTTAAGAAGACTGAGCCCGTGAACCACCAGGGTAGCCCTTGGGTCCTTTTTCCATTACTTCTTTCCACTTTTGGACAGTTCTCCACTTCACATGGAATAAAAATTGGTTTACTTTCCATCCTTTCCACCTCTGTGCAAACTGCAAGTGGGGAGAGTGAGGCAGGGCTGGTGCTTCCATCCTTGGGCTACACCATCAGCCCTGCCCAGGACAGTGTGGGCAGTGGGGTCGACACCAGCAGAGCCACTTGCAGGCAGGGGAGGTGCTTGGTGGTTCTGCTGCCAGGATGTGATGCTGCACACGGGGCTGCAGAGGCTCTCATGGTCACTGCTTATTAAACATTTCTGACGCCGACTCAGGAGAAGGGGAAGTTGTGACTCACCGCTCCAAAGGCTGGGCATCTCCACGGGACTGAAAGGTGCAAAAACCAGGAGTTTTACTCTACTAAGTTACTAAGTCACTAAACTGCTGGGACATATGACTGCATACAAGCAGACAAAGCAGATCTGCTGGTTAGACAGCTAGTTTACAGCTTATTTTCTCAGTGTAAGTTGCCTACTGAAACAGAAAAAATTGAAAGATAATAAAGCTGTAGTATGTAATGCAGCCCACCCATCCAGCTCCCTGTTAAGATCAACATTAGAATAGACAGCAATGCTGATAGCTGCTCTGTCTAATCTACAGTACCACACTTTTATAGAATAACATTTCTCTTTATCATCTATTTGTCTTCATCTCTAGGGTCCCGAATGTGATTATCAAAGGTGTCCTTACACCTTTAAATCTACTTTGGAAGTAGAGCCACAGCCGAAATGCTAATGAGCTTGCCTTAATTGTAAACATCGAGCACTGATAAGAATGAAACTCCATCCTCTGTTCTAAGAAGTTCTTACGTGTTTCCTACTTACACCGTTTTTTATCTGATTCTCCTTCACTTCTGTTCTTAGGCAGATTAATAGGCACCTGAACAGACAAATGACAGTACTACATCTCCTTCACACCCTTTTGACAGACTTTTGAGACTGCAAAATATTTTTGGAAAATTATTATTGGAAAAAAGATTACTGAATGATCAGGTGGATGGCAATTTTTCAGGCTGGAACAATCCGTTCCCCAGCACTCACATGAACACATTTGTAGCTTGTACTTAAATGCTGATGGGACATTTTTTAGAATGTGATGAGTGTGAAATAGCCCATAGTTTTATCAGTGTCGGTTGCTGCCCACTCCTGAAAAAAAAGTTTTATTGTGATCATTAAGTTGCAGGTAGGCAGTGCCTCTGGACTGTAAAATAGGAATGTTAGTGTGCAGTGATGAAAGCAAACTTTGCTCAACACCTGTCTATATATATTGCAGGTTTCAGTGGCTGCCCAGTTGATCCGTTCCCTCTATTGTCCCGGAATTAAGTTGTGGTAAGTAAAAGCAACTAAGACTGAGTTTTCTTTTCTTCTCTTTTGAACTTTTTTAACTTGCAAATCTAAAACTCTGCTTTTGCAGTTCAAGAAATAGCAAGAGAGAGGTAATGTGGGGTACTGGGGTGGCATGTGAAATGTCATTCCCTTGTTAACATTTTCACCTTGTTTTCCTTTAACTGCATCTATATTTCAAGGAAGTGATAAAAAACCCCCATAGTTCTGAAAACAAACTGTGCTTTTTTCCCCTGCAATTAGCCAGGTTTATTTTTATGAAATATGGTAAAGAAAGTATTTTGTTAGCAGCTGCCAAAAAACACACCCCCTCTTCAAAAAGCTGCCTATAGCAAAATAAAGTATTTGTTTAGATATTATTTGAAAAGAAGTGAGATTTTAAGTCATAGTAATCAGTGGTATTGGATACTGGAAAATGTCTAGGATATGATTAATGAAACATTGGAAGGAAATACGGTCAGTTCATGTGTTAGCATAGATCTTCAGTAAAGCCTGTGTGCTCCACAACAGCAGTGTCAGGCTATTCTCGATGGAAACATTTTCTTATGCTAATTTGGTTTGATACACGGAGGTGAAAGGAATACATTAGAGTCTAATGCAGTTTGCTCAACTAATGTGGCAGTAGGCAGAAATCAACTGGTTTCTCAGTAACTTTTATTATCAGCTCTTCCATTAGATCAGTAAGTCTTTTTAATGTCATTATATTTCCTCTCTTTATTCTTTACTAAGTATTTTGTCTATGGGATGGGGTAGATCTGTATTATTTCCTTATTGGTGGGGTTATTAATTTTCTTGGCATTTTATTATGAAAAAGTAATTGTTTTATTTA
Source organism: Toxostoma redivivum (assembly GCA_013397375.1). Lineage (NCBI taxonomy): Eukaryota > Metazoa > Chordata > Aves > Passeriformes > Mimidae > Toxostoma > Toxostoma redivivum. The sequence goes on from VXBI01009105.1 coordinate 277,869, forward strand.
AATACCTACTAGGCATTTCAAGTAGTTCACTGGTATTTCCTGGCTCTGGTTCCTTGGTGGCAGTCTCCGGTGCTTTGCTTGGTTGTGAATTCAAAAATTATTCTTTGGGATTTGTTTTCTCTCTGCATATACCTAGATATTACTTCTCTTTTCTATTTTTTTATGTTTTTTTAGTTTTGCTATGTGTTAGATTCAGGTGTGCGAGCACTGAGTCTTACAGATCCATAGGAATAAAACTGAGCACAGTGCTCTGTTTTTGTAGCTTTCACATATCTCTTCTTGCCTTTGCTACTGCATGAGTTGAAAGTTTACATGCCAGCTAAGCCTGCTGACTTATTCAAAGAAAAAGCCCCAAGGAAGCAGCTGGTGCCAGAACAAAGACAAGACTTGCTCCTAGCAAGGCTGAATCATTGCTGGTGTTTATTTAAGTTGTTACTGGTTCTGTTGCACCTGGGGCTTTGTGGCTGCCATGGAACAGGTTCTGGGGCAAAACTATCAGCTGATGTAAAGCTACTGAATGAATTTGTGCTGGCTGAGGAGCTTTCTTTCCCTGTCTCTATATAATGGGTTTCTATGTTGCAAGTGGTATATTTTGAGGGGGAAAAGACAGTATTTTCTCAAACTTTGTATGAGAAAGGATGTTATGCAGCTTGGTATTTATTCCTATGAAGTATGTGTGATAAATACTCACATTTAGTAAGTTGTGTTTTTGGATATCAGGCTAGCTAATAAATCCCTTTTTAAGATAAAAACTTCAGTGCTGTGGTGAATGGTAAGGAAGAGATGTGTTTTTGTAGAAAAATTGGGACACAAGGAGGGAACGTGAGGAAGAGAGAATGGGGAAAGTCTGGCTGAACCCAAAATCTGATATGGAGCTGCTTAAGCAGCCTGTAGGTACATGTATGGTCATGTTGGTGGTTGTAGTTAATATCAGTTAGTTTTGAAAATACTGCTCTTTTCTTCAGTACTTCTTTTACAGGAGTGAGATTTCTTTAAGGCTTACTGCTCTGTGGTTCTTATGTCAGGCACAATGTGGCCTTTTGGTGATCTGTCATGGGTGGAGGGGTACGAACAATACCAGCTGGGCACACGCAGGTGGTAGTTCATTTAGCTGTGTTAAATCCAGCAAAACAAATACATTGACAACTGTTTCTGATTTAGACCTGCAAAGCACAGAGGGTGCAACTCTGCAACTGAGGCAAAGCTGTTACAGCCCGGTGAGTCACTGAGGAATGCAATATAGGGCAACTGCATGACACCTAGTGTTGCTCAGATAATTCCCCAGAGACTTTAACTCTTTGAAATGCTGTAGTGAGAGAGTATGGTCATAAAAAACACAGGAGCCCACTTGTGCGCATAGTTCTTCTCTCTCACATTTTATTTCAGTATTTGAATGCCATTGATTTTTCCATCTATCTCCCTCTTAGGAGGAGGAGGGCTCAGTTTCTTTTGAGAGGTTGTCACACATGGTTAGCATTTTCCAAAGGCAAGGAAAGATTATACTCACAACAAAAGAAGCACACATGATGGTGTGAGAGGATTTGCCACGAGGTTCACTGAAACAGACTGGATTACAACTAGCACAGGCATTGGTTTTCAGACCTTTGCAATATGCATAGCATATTGTGACCTGCCACTTTCTGGAGGAAACCAGCTCCCATTTCAGTACCGCTCCCAGCAGGTGAATATCCAAAGCACCAACGCGTGTCCTGACGTGAGCTCCATGACTTCACCCTGGGTGCAGGCACCCTGGCTGGTGCCCTGCCAGCCAAGGCAGGAAGCAGATGCACAGCACTGAGACACCTGGGGTGGCACAGGGGTGGGCATGGCTCATCACAGCAGCACCTCATCCAGCAACTGTGGCTATCCTGTCTTTGGACCTGGACCAGTGCATCCATCTGAACACAGCAAGTTGTTGCAGTGTGCATTGTCACTGGTCTGTTCTTTAATACGTTCCTTTGCACATAGTTGCATTTGTGCTCACAAGTAAACCACTATTAGGGTTGTCATTGTCACTGATACCTTGCGTCTGCAATGTTGGTCTTTTCTACCACACCTGACATCAGCCTTTCCAAAGGTGCGTGTGAACTGCCAGGGAGCGACGCGCTCACTTTGCCACCCCACTGCTCTGCTCCTCCACAGCAGATTGTCTTCTGAGTATTTTCTCAAGGTATTAATGTCTGGGTTTGGGCCAAGGAAGAATTCTTTAAAGGGAAAATTATAGAATGTAGATTATCTTTTTAGCACAGTGATTAATTAACAGTAAGTAGCTGTGGCTAGGACTCCAGCAGAGAGTATCAGGTGTCTCTCCACTATCTTCTTAGCTGCTCCTCTTAACAAGAGCTGGGATCTGGGAAAGCTGACAGCTTTGGTAGGACTTCAAGGGTATAGGTTGTTCTGCTAGCATCAGATACCACTCACATAGCATGGGCTGTTCTAGTAATACCTCTGCAAACTCAAAAGCTCAAGGCAAATGCTGTAAAAGCCTCCAGTATTCAAGACTACCTTCTCAAATCAGAGATTGGCTAGGGCTCATATGAATGACTTTATATACATACCTACAAAAAACTTCCTCTACAGAGGTGATTAACTCTCATTCTATGATGTTTAATCACATAAAGTAAAAACAATAATAATACATGACGTACCTGTGGGATCCTGAGCACTTCAGGAACACGGGAGATGCTTATTATGGAAAAATGTTCTGCTGAGTTCTTGTTTGGGGAAAGTTTATTTAGGAGACGTGGAGGCTTTTTGTCTGCTCAAGTTTTCAAGCTCCAGTTTCTCCGCTGAATGCATCAGCTCAGTTTCCATGCAGTAATGATGTGGGCTGAATCCTTAATTTCCATACTAAGCGTAACAGAAGAGCTGTAGTACTGATGGCATCTCTAGGGATGGTGGTGTCCAGCATATTCTGTGTCTCCACGGTTGGAACAAGTTGCAACTTCACATCTGACTTTCCAGTATATTTTCATGATTGCATTTCACTTAAGAATCACTTGTGCAGAGCAGTTATTTTCTTAATAGCTTTCTAAATGCTGAACATATATAAATGAAACTTGTTTAACAAGATGGAGGTGTTTTTGCCTGGGTGGGGCCAGAGATTGTTTTGGCATGGATGAAAATGCAAGAATTTGCTTCAAGCAAATGGGAACCCTTGTTGAAACAAGCAAGAGTGACTTTCATCTGTTCTAGGATCTTTGTGTATCTTGGGAGCTGCTCTGGGTCTTACACCACAGATAAAGAATGTAAAGTGTGTAGTTTTGGTAATGGAATTATAGAATAACTTTTCCTGGTAATGTGGAAGGGGAGATACTCTTTTCTTTGTGGAGTGCCAGAAAACAATAGCCACCTGTGTTACAGTAAGACATAGGTCATTTTGTCTGTGACTTTTCCTTCCCAGCTAAACAAGGAGGATGTGTGGCTTACTAATGTGGGCAGGGTCAAAACATTTTGACTGTCAGCTACCTAAAGGATTATGATTAAATAAATGATTAATTATACTCCCTTGGAGTGACTGCTAACTGCTGGTGAACCTTGTTTGTGAGAGCATGATACCAGCTCTGACTTTTGGAGGCTGGGCACAGGGGCAGCTCTGACTGCAGCACTGACTGACTTGTGTGGGAGAGGGTGGAAGAGATAGACCTTAAGGTGACGCTTTCCTGGACAGGGTTCGCTTCTCCCATCCTTTCCACAGTTTTCAGACGTGCTGGTTGATGTCACCAAGTCTGTTAAGGCACAAGCATTGTGGTACATACTGGCTCATTTTTCCATAGTCACTTTCCCCCTCTTTCATGTCTCTCCCTCTGGCTTCCAATATTGGTGAAGTAAATAGGGAGGACTCTTCCAGGCTTGGCCTCACCTTGTGTCTGGATCAGGCCTGTCATGTGTGCTTGTGCCTGTGCTGGCGGGATTTGGACATGTGATGTTGTATCTTTAAGTTATTATTTATTAATATTACAGTGCATGTCAAATGTGCCCAAAAAGGGGTCAGGGAGGAAGAGGTTCAGAGAGAGAGCCTATGTGGGATGGATGAGCTGGACCTTGCTTCTACCAGCTCAGCTTCATTTGCGGCATCAGCTGTGAGTTGTAGGCAAATACAGACCTGCAAATGGTCACTGCTCTCTAATTGTCCTCTTCTCTGGGCATTCAGCAGGCTCAAAACCCTGGGCTCTTCTTCCACCTTGTCCAGAATTCTTCTCTTCATGTTTCAATGGGAATGAACCAGTAAAGGCAACAGGCATTGTGTTTGGCATTCATGACCCAAACTAAGCAGTGCTTTAGGGAAGAATATTTTTGCTAAAAAATTTCTGTGTATTGAATTACCGGGTAAAGATCTGTGGATTGAATTGCCAGGCAGTTGCTTAAATCCAGAAGATGGAAGAAAGTAAAACAATTCTCTGACTTGTTGAAAGGAGGTAAAATTAATTAAAGACAGGAAATGCCTACCTTTTGGAAAGCAGAGGAGTCTTTGCTTTCATGACAGTTAAAAGTGTATGAAAATATAGATGTGGGATGGAAATAAATTTTTAATTGTGTACAAAAATAAATAAACTGTGATTTAAAAAATAATTGAGACCTCAATTTCCCAAATAGAGGAATCACTCATAAAATTTAGTAAAAATTTGTGTTCAAGGGAAAATTGCTTATATTCAATTTTCATCTCCTTTGCTCTTTATCTTTACCATTTTTCTCACATACACTCTTGTAAGGTGAATATTTTGACTGCACTTGCATTTCAATCAACACTTCTTTGTTAGTCACAGATCATGGCTCCCTGGCCGGAGGTAGAAAAGCCTGAAACCAATAACTATATTGGGGACTCTTCCAAACAAAACCAAAACATGGCTGGGAAAGAAGGAGAAAATCACAAAGGTAATGCACTCACTCATGAGTTATAAAAATATGTAAGTTTTGGGATCCTTGGAGAAGATGGAGAGTAATTAAAAAATTTTTTAAATGTTGTATTTTGCCAGGCAACGTGGCTTCACTTGGAAATAAAGGGGAAATTCAACCTGCATTTTCCACAGTAGCTTTGATAGATGAGACAAGGCCAGAAGAGGAAGACCCGTGGGCCCTGCCCGAACTGCAGGACACTGGGGTCAAGTGGTCAGGTAGCCATGTCAATAAGTTACCTACATTGTTTTCCCATCACTTGTCTCATGTTCTTCAAGAGTTAATAGGTGTATTATATTCAGTCAGTTAAGAAAAATCCCGAAATTATGCTTCTTTCTCTCCTTAAAACACAAGGAGATACATGTAAAACAGTCCAGCACTAATATAGTTTTATATCCAGGCACCTTTTTGTCTTTTTTTACTCAGTAGGATGACTATAAAACCAAGGGTCAATGTCAGATTTCATAAGGCTTTTGTCACAGACCAAAAAGATTTTTGTGGTAAAAGTAGGTAAACAAAATACCTGCTTCTGCAGTTAAAATGTGATTAAGAACATTCTTTTGGGTTTAATCACACACTAGAGCCATGTCACTGCCTTTGTCTCCACTGTCTCTGCTTGTGCACTAGAGTATTCCAGAGAAAAATTCAAACAATTCTTTTATACATGACATATTTGTTTTGCAGAACTGGATGGAAAAGGAAAAGTCATTCGTGTACTCTATGGGATAGGGAAATTCATTATGCTACTTGGATTACTCTACATGTTCGTGTGTTCTCTGGATGTACTGAGCTCTGCTTTTCAACTGGTAGGAGGTATGAAAATATCTAAAATATCAAGAATAAACTATGAATAAAGCAGTAAATTTTTCTGAGACTTAATAACAACTACCACTCTTCAAGAACATTCTACATATGTGATGAGATGTAGTTTCAAAAGGAAGTAGCTCTGAACACTGACCTTCATGTGTTTGAAAGGGTCTTTCTGTCTCAAATTCCAAAGAGCTGTTGATGTAGGGGTTATTGCCCCAAATTTCCCAGTAGCTTCCTGCTACTTTAGTGACAGTTTACAAAAATACATCTGTGCATAAATCTGCCCCATGTAAAAGACCTCTCAACAAAGAGAGATAGGAAAATTGTGCTCTTGGCCAAAGCATCTAAAACTGAAATGTCACCCAAATCCTTCAAAGATGAACACTATGGAAATATATTTTTTACATTTCATTTAATTTAGGTTTCATTACATATTTACATTCAAAGTGTTGAATTCAGGTGATGGACTCAGGAGTGGTTATCAGAGAAATATGTGCACTTCTGTGGAAGTATTTTGTAAACACAGAAGGGTACAGGAACAGAATTAATCAGTATTATTAAAAGCATTTTCCTTAATTCAGTATCCAAAAATAGAAAGTAATAACATTTAAATCAAGGTATGTGTGTTTTTTTTGTCCTACAGTCCTTCCGCTGATGGCTGTGGCATTATATGCTTCTCTGCAGAGTTCAGCAGGGCTTATAGTAATTGAAATGAGAGAATATAAAAACTCTCTAAAAACTGAGAAGCTGAGAGTCCAGGACATGAGTCTAGATCCCTGGGCTGTGTTGTACTTTTTTGGGTTAGCAAGCATGGTTATATATGTATCAATTAAATGGCTGAATGATCATTAATTAAACACCCTGATAATTTCTATAGACTTTACCTTGTACTTCCCTCACTCTGAGAATGTTTTTTTTAATAGGTAAAGCAGCAGGGGACATATTTAAAGATGATTCAGTGCTCTCAAATCCTGTTGCGGGGCTGGTGATCGGAGTTCTGGTGACTGTTATGGTGCAGAGTTCCAGTACTTCTTCATCCATTATAGTCAGCATGGTGTCCTCCACATGTAAGTCTGCTTACAGTGTCTTCCTAGAGATCACTAATAAACCTTGTCTCAGGTGCAAACATTCCCACTTGTGTTCAGATTGTAGAAGCTTTGAGTAAAAGAATAGAGACTGTAGGAAAAGATTTTCACAGCTGTTTCCCTGATATTAAATCAAAATTTAAAAAGAAATAGGAATGGTATTAATATAGGTAGTAGCAATAGTAGTAGTAGTAGTAATAGTAATAATAAAACCACAACTGCAATGAAAATCGTTGGAAGCCTTGGCACTGAACAACTTAATTTTGGAACTGTCTGCATACTTTTCTCATGTTAGGCAGTTACTGGACTTCATTGTTTCTGTGGTATCATTTCAAAATTCTGCAGTATGTAGCCAAATGCTTGGGAAAGAAGAGACTTTATCTTAATCTGGCCCTCTAACATGTGGTGAAAATGGGTAACCATGGGCCATAGTGTCAGTGGAGATCATGGGACTATGGGAGTGCCATGTTCCCAGGGGGCTTGATTAAAGCAAACCTGTTTGGATTGGATCAGCTCATCCCACTGTCATCAAGGGAAGTCAGGGTTTCACTGATAGTAATAGAAATTTTCACTGAAGCATAGAGCATGCTGATAATCTGATTTTTTTCATTCGGCATTTCCTTTTCTGCTTTCCAGTGCTGACTGTTAGAGCAGCTATTCCTATCATCATGGGAGCAAACATTGGCACCTCAGTTACAAACACTATTGTGGCACTTATGCAAGCTGGGGACAGGAATGAATTTAGAAGGTATTGTACTTAAACTCTAGATCTGGAAAATTGTTTCTTTCATTTTTGTAGGCCTTCTTCTATATTCCCTATCACAACTACAGCCATTCAACCTTTCTAGATAGGAAAATCACAAGCCATGGCAAAGGTATAATGCTGCCTATATGTATGGCTTCATATGCTTGAAGAAAAACATACCTTGTTCTTTTAAAAGTTTTGTTGGTTCGTAAGAATTCACCATTTTTAACAATCTTACATAGGGATAAATTTTCAAGTGCTCCCACTATACCACCCACCTTTTATTACGTCTTTGTTATGGGAGGGCTGTACAAGAAGTTAATATTACATGAGTTTGGTCTGGTTTCCATAAAGGAGATTTCAATATTGAAGGCTTCTCTAAGTCTGCAGAAAGCCAGAGCTGGCAATTGTAGAGAAATTAACTGTTCTGGCTGACAAATATACACAGTGACAACTTTTAGATTGGCACTTGACATAGCCACTGAGCGAGCTCATGGAGCACTTAGAGGCTTACTGGAGATGGGGAGTAATTTAGGAGGGATTGGAGACTTTAGTGCCTGGGCATATTGAAGTACTCTTAGCCAGAGCCTCTGAGGGAAGAGCTGTGGTTCCTCAGGCTTTGGAGGAGAAGATGGAAGGCAGCTGTACACCAACTGTTTGCAGAAATGTGGGACAGCTGCAAAGCCCTCTTGCCCCAGGAGTCAGGGAGAACAGGTCCCAGAGGCAATGACTGGTTGAGGATTAAAAATGTTCCAAAAACAGGTGAGAGGCAAAACGAATACAGGCTGCACAGCCACTTCTTTCTTCAAACAAGTACTCTTGGCAGCCTCATGTTAAGGATCACTTTTGTCTTTTCTAGTTTTTCTTGTTTTACTCACCTGTCTGGCTCTTTAATTGGTCAACTGTGTGGAGCCAACCTAGCACTCCATAACAAAGCAGCTATCTCCTTTGATCCCAGAAATTAAATTATTCCCACCTCAAAATGGCCTTCATCTCTACTTTTATGATTTCATATCTAATTGATGTTGTACTCATTTTGTTTAACTAAAAGCAGCTCTGTTTTTTAATTTCTTCTTGCAGGGCCTTTGCTGGGGCAACAATCCATGATTTCTTTAACTGGCTAGCTGTGTTTGCCCTGTTGCCCATTGAAGTTATTACTGGCTATCTCTACCATCTCACCAATGTTATAGTTGAGTCCTTTCATCTTGAAAGTGGTGAGGATGCCCCAGAGCTACTAAAAGTTATCACAGACCCCTTTACAAAGCTCATCATTGAGGTAAGCTCTTTCTCACTTCAAAGAAGCTGCTTACTTGGTTCAGTCACAACTAATCAAAATGCTCTGAATATGAGAGGGCTTCCCACTCCTTTCTCTGTGTCCTCAGGATAAAGTTCATTAGCAGATGAATTCTTGTCTTTATTCACATTTCATAAAGCCCCAGCTCTGTGTTTCTGGTTTCTATTTCCCCCACATTTCACTGTAGCAATGGCAGACCCAGCTAGGAGGACTGGGAAGGCAGGTGAAGACAAACACAGCCATGTGGGATGGATGGGAAGGCAGTCTGTTGCCTGGACATTGGCAGATAGCACTAGCTGAGACAACCTGCCACAGCTAGAGGATCAGCATAGGACCTGATGATGACACTGAAATTATGGAACATAATCATGTGCACCTAGAGGCCAGGGGGATGCACACAGCTTCTGAAGGGACATTAAATACGGTCAGGCACTTGTGTCAGAGCAGCTGATTAAACAGAAAGGGTGAATGAGGTAGTGGGTGATGTAGGGAGAATGAGACAAAGTGTTTGTGCATGTAGACTTGTACCTTTTTTCTGGGAGTAACCCCCCTCCTATCTGTAGGGTAGGAGTTCCAGCACTAGAGTCATGGAGATTTTGTGTGGTTGAGCTTCCAAAGGGAGATATTTGAGTAGAGCTGAACAGAAGTATGTGATACAAGCTGGAATAATGCATTTTTAAAATTCTTTTTATTCTTCTTTTTAAGCTTGATAAATCAGTAATAAATGCAATTGCTACTAATGATGAATCAGCAAAAAACAAAAGCCTGGTAAAGATCTGGTGTGTCACTGAAAGCAATGTGGTGAGTATCATGTTCAATTAATTGTCAGGTAACCTCAGGAAATATTACTGATCTGTAGCTGATGCTCCTTATCTTAGGATTGTGAAATTAGATCTTTAAATGAGGGTGGGGGTTTTATCAGCAGAAAAAGAATGAGAAATATTTAATGTAGTTTTTGCTTCACTTAGACCAAGCATGGTTACCAGTGGTGACCTTGACTTGGCTGCTTTCAGTACTGTGCAGAACTGGTGGATTGGGAGCCAAGTCTTTTACTCCTTTCAAACCCAAATGCCTTTAAACTCTGATACTCCTACCAGCTCCCTGAAAGTGGAAAAAATCGGTAACACAGGCCAGAGAAAAGATAATTTCAGCCACCGTTTATCTACTGATCTAATCAGCTTTAGGCTTACATGCATTAGGGTGATCTGGTGGCAGCTGGCTATTTGCAGCTTTCTTGGAAAACTGCCCTTGGAGAAACACAGCCTCTGTGGGGCTGGGTCCTGTTCCTCTTCACCCAAGCAGCCCTGCAGCTTGGAGGAATCTCTTGCCCAGATCGACACCAAGGACTATTTTGGTAAACTATGGAGCTGAGTTTGGTTTGCATTGTTCAGCTAACTAGCAATTATGGCATTAAATATCCTTTGATTCTCTAATTAGAGTATCCTACTCGTTGGCATGTATAGAAAAGTAATTCCTGAAGTCCTGAGGCAGAAGATACTTAAGGACACACTGTGGAGGTTGAAACTAAGCGCTCAGCTCCTATTGAATGACAGTCTGGATGACCAGTGAAATGCTACCTATGGAGATAGTGCTGGAGCAGAGCTGTGCTCACCTGAAACCCTGCTCAGGTTATGCTGCAGAGTCTCAGGGTGTTTCACCTGGGGGAGCCCAGGCTGGGGCAGCTCTGCCACTACCAGACCCCGGTCAGAGCCCCAGCCTGGTGCCCCTCCTGCCCTGGCAGGCACAGTCTGACCTTCAGCTGGAGAGCTCCGAGCCCCTGACTCCTACACAAGACAAGGAGCTACACAGAAAGTGCTGGCTGAGGGAAATGTATATTTTTAGACACACACTTTTTTCTGTGTTTGCCTGTGTTCACAAGCTTATAGTCAAATTACAAAAATATGTGAAATCCCCAGAATTTTAACTTGAACTCAGTGAGGAAGAAGGAAATTAATTTAAATTATTTGCATTCCTACTGGATTAAACTAATTTTTAGCAAAAATTATTAAACATATATTAGACTTATAGCAAGGATAAATGCATGCAGACCCCATATGTTTAAAGCAAAACAAACATTTTGATCTAGTGCAGCTGCTTTGAAACTCAGATGTTTGAAAAAAAATACAGGAAGGTGAGGAGCAAGATTGTGTTGTGTTTGTAAAGGTTTACAGGATGGGGGGCTTGGAGCCCAGGTGCTCCCTGGAGATGTGGAGGCACTACATCCACTCCCAGTTTTTGTGCCCACCTGCATCCTCTGGAGAGAGGTACAAATACAGGTGTTAGTAGGCAGTACCCAGCAAAAAATACGATTTCCCTTTCCCCATTTCTGCAAGAGAAAATCACTCAAGCACTTTGGAAAGATAGCTTGTGTTCAGGAGCATGGTTCAGAGTCCATTTGGCTGTTAGCTACTCTCATGTGGAAGTACAGCTCAGTCAGCAAAGTCTTCGTTAATCTGCATAATGACTTATGAACCTGGTGTCAGAATGCAGTATGTCTCGGCTAGGGGGGCTTATAAGGAAGGTTTTATTGTGATATACACAGAAATTCAGTAATTTAGTAATGCTAATCATAGTGCTTGTAATAAGCTCTTAGATAGCATTTGAACTTTGAAAGTTAAAGTAGTAGCAGCACTTCTGTTTCTACTGACATGGAAACTGAGGCACAGAAAATCAGCTCAAGCACTTTGTGCTCATCCAGCAAGAGAGGCTGCACTAGTGGTGTAGCATTCCGACTCAGTCCTGTAGTACTCATCATACCACCAACTGCATTGAGATGTCAGTAAGGAGGTCCTTCTTTGACCAAGGAGGCTGTGGCACTGGCTGGAAAAGGACAGCCACTGTCCCACAGCTGCAGCCAAACATGAACCTCAGTCCACAAAACTGTCATCAGTAGTTAAGTTCCTTAGCTATTAGCTTGGTGGCTTGGTGCTGTAGTTATTACAATGTAGAAGATTTTTAAATGTTGATCTTTAAATGATCTTTAAATGTTGTACTGATTGACTTGGGTAACAGCATAATAACTTAAAGAGTGCAAAATGCTACCATGTCATTAATGTGGTGCCAGCTTACAATTCTGACTTTTTAGCTGATGAATCTTGGTTGTAGTAAAATTTGAAAACTTGACATGAGCTCTTAATAAAGGATTGTAGATGACTGAACTATCTGCTTTGTCTGGCAATCTTTAGACACTGCAGAATGTCACAATTCCGCCTTCCGAAAACTGCACATCTCCTGACTTTTGCTGGTCTGAGGGAAATGTGACATGGACCCTCAAGAATATAACTGAAACAGAGTATATCAGTAAATGTAAGTAGTAGAATTACTTCTCTGTAATATCTTTACAAAAGTATATAGCTTTCTAGTAACAAACCACTTCAGAGGTGCATCCAGAAGCCCTCGCCTGCACATGGACACACGGACACACGGACACACAGCACTGCTGCAGGTGCTGCCCCAGGAGCCTGTGCTCTATTATTGCTGCACAGCTGGAGTTACCAGCACCATTCGCGGGATCTGCCTGCAGATGGATCCCTTTCCATGCTGCCTGATACCAGTAACTGAGGTCTTCAGTATCATGTCACCCTCGATGTTCAGATGGCTTGGAGCTACAATTACTTTGCTGTAATGGTTGCTAGGGTATCTCCATCCCTATGCATGCCCTGCAGGACTTTCAACAACCCTTCTCAGGCATGCAGCCACATCTTGGAAAAGCTGACACACCATGCAGCTTGGAGCACCTCAAAATTTTCTCCTGCCTTTGTACTCCTCTCCCTTGCACATGGTCACCTCTTTCCTGCCTGTCCCATAGGGATGCCCGCTGTGTATTTTATAAACATGTCTATAGAAGCCCCTCTCCTGCCCCACTCAGACATGGCTTTTGTGGAGAAAAGAAGTTGGCATTTTCCATCTTTGCATCAACCCTTCAAGCTGTGTATGTTTTGCTCCAATTTTCTTAGGGGAGTGAATGAAAACCAGAGCTGGGCTTAGAATCACAGGCAAAAATGTGGGTAGGCTAATTAATTTCCGTCTTCTTTTTCAGGCCAACACATCTTTGTAAACTCAGACCTGCCTGATCTTGCGATTGGGCTCATCCTTCTGGCTTTGTCCTTGCTTGTTCTGTGCTCATGTTTGATAATGATCGTTAAGCTGTTAAACTCTGTGCTTAAAGGACAAGTGGCGAGTGTCATCAAGAAGACAATCAACACTGGTAACTATCTACTTTTCCTGAGGATTGTTTTTAGGAATGACAAGGACACCGAGTATCTTTATTTATGTCTCCTGCTCTGCAAGACATTGTAGAACATTTTAAAGAAAATGCTATTGAATGAAAATCATGCACAATGCCCAACATTTTTTTCTCCCGAGTATTTTTTATTTTAGTTTAAAAATCTATTAGTGAGCAGCTTGATTGAGAAATGCAGCAGATTAACAGCATTAGAGACCAAAGTCCAGGCCCTGTTTCGAGATGTATAATCATTAGCTGTTAGAAATGTAGTGTTCCCATCCTCAAAAGATAGCACTGAAGTACTGAGATTGTGTTTGCCTGCTCTGGCACAGAGCCTGCATATTCCTTCTAAAGTAAGTTGAGAAAAGTTTGTAGTAATTCATGATCTTATCCTGTTCTGCTTCCTAACCCTCTCTTCAGCAGGATAAGGCAGCCTTCTATAGTGGTGTTTTTCTGTCTTTCCCTGTGCTGTCCAGGCATTTTTTTCAGCCTGGATCCATTGAGTGCAAATGTTAGGTTTTTTTTTCACCAGGCTGCTTTTCCTTCATACTCTCCTTAATGGAGAGATAAGAAGCTGTAGCCTAGAAAAGCAGTCCTGGCACAGATCTCAGGCTGTGGTTGAAGTGAGGGCTCACAGAAATAAAGAAGGCAACAAAGTGATCCCCAAGCTGTCTTCTGGGCAAAGAACACTGCTCAAATTAAAAACAAGGAGTAGAAAGCAAGCAGCTACCTATTTGGGATCTGCTCTGTGTTCCTCTGTGTCTTCCCAACTGATTAAGTCCTCAGTTCTCAGCTCTCTCCATTAATCTGCAGACATAGGGGATATTTGTGCCTAGTTTCTCTAATCAGTTTAACTAGCTGCTCTCTGCAAGAGTTAACAAGTGAATTTTTAGGAAATAATCTGCTTGGAACTAGTTAGAACAAACAGCTTGGTTCTCTCAGGATGGTCTTCAGAGCTTTCTGAAGATCTGATCCATGCAGTGGGTGCCTGGTTGCTGAAACCAAGGCTCTCAAAACACCCAGAAGGTTTTGTGCTGAGCTCTGTAGAAACATTTCTGGTACCTAATTGTATCACACATGCTACCCTGGGTCAGGACAAATGTCTACCTAGTCTAATATCCATCTCAAAGTGTATCCAGTGGTGCAAAGCTGTAGAAGTAGCACAGCAAACAGGATAAATCAAACTGGTAGAACTGAACTCAAATCACCATTTGAGACCCAATGTGCGAACAGTGTGTCTACATTTTAAGTGCTTAACAGTCTTCACTGCTGTGTTACTTTTACATAGATCACTCTGTTATGCTAACAGCAGTGTTCTCTGTTCTCCCTCAATTTTTTAGATTTTCCATTTCCTTTTACTTGGCTTGCTGGATACCTGGCTATGCTCGCAGGGGCTGGTATGACCTTCATTGTCCAAAGTAGTTCTGTTTTCACATCTGCTATTACACCCCTTGTTGGTAAGTTGTAAATACTGTGCTCTTTATCCCCATGTTTTATCTTCTCCATCATTCTGAAACCAACTCAGCTGTGTTTCTTTTCTCGTAGGCATTGGTGTTATAAGCATTGAGCGCTCTTACCCCCTCACCTTAGGAGCCAACATTGGCACAACCACAACAGCTATACTTGCAGCTTTAGCAAGTCCGGGCAGTACATTAAAATATTCATTACAGGTCAGTATAAAACAATGCTTTCTTGACTTCATTTAGAAGTTGTAACTTTTCTGAAGAAAAACCTGACAAAATTTGCTGTGATTCAAATACGCTGTTGACGTTGTGCCTGACTTTGTGTATGCTATTAATGCCAATGTGTTCACTTCAACTGCTAGAGCAAAAAGGTTGCATTAAGAATTCTCAGAATGTCAATATATAGCTAATCTTGCTTTCATAAATTGTCTTATCTGCATTAATGGATTCAGCACTGAGACAGGGGAGGCCCCTTGATCCCTGAGCATGGGGTCTCTGCTGCTTGGAGTTCAGTGCCCACATATTGAGGACCCTCAGAGGGTGACTGATTTCTGTAAGCTCTCTTCTCAGGACCCTAAGTCAGTTCATGAAGTGTACAGGGATTCCTGTAACCTAAGTGAAGATTGCACAGTCCTTAAACTCTCTATCTACCTGACGTTGCAGTGAGCATCATGGCGTCTATTTTTCTCATTGTAAATGTAATTTGAGTGGGTTTTATGTAATTCCTATTGCCTCAATTTATTTGAAAATTTGGAATCCTGGCTTTGGCCTCCCATTTTCCACCCAGTAAAGAACCTGGCAGCAGATAACATTTGAATGAATGCTTTACATCAGAGTGAAAAGATAATGACGTTTCCTTGGTGAATAGGATGAATGTCTTTGCTAGCTAAAATAAATCAAGAAAATTACAGAAGTCATTTTATTGTCCTCAGGCAACAGATGTAATCATGAGAAGATGCTATCTTGATAAAGCTCAGATTTCATGATAACATGCTGGTTTTATGAAGCTCTTTATAAATAAACTCCTGTACTTTCATATTTACTTTAGTCTGATAACAGTTACAAAATTAAAGTAGGATAAGGTGAGTAGGGAATGTACTGTTTTGTTCAATATATACTTATTCTGTCTAAGTGATTCCTGTAAGCTTTAGCAAGTCTGTGCCTTGTAATGCTAAGTTTTGTTTAAAATTTTTTTGAAGTATGTGAATCAAAGGATTGTAAAGATCCAACGTCCGCTTCCAGGAATTTCCTCAATGCCCTATAAGCTTATAGCTAATTTTTGTAAAATCCAAGTTTGTACCATTAAAAATTTCTCTGTATCCCGTGTGCAATACCAAATTTATGTTTCCCATGTTTTCATTGAAAATTTATGGACGCAGAACCCAATGGTTCCCACATCTTATTGACAACAGTACTGCTTCCTGAGAGGTGGAAGTAATTAGCATGTGGGTAGGAGCATTTAATGGCATTTTAGCTAATGAACTTCTCAAATGTTTTTGCTTTCAGATTGCCTTGTGCCACTTTTTCTTCAATGTCTCTGGGATTATTCTGTTTTATCCGATACCTTATACCCGCCTACCAATCCGCATGAGCAAGACCTTGGGAAATATAACAGCCCAGTACAGATGGTTTGCTATATTTTATCTTCTCGTCTGTTTCTTTCTTTTGCCTTTGTTTGTATTTGCTCTGTCACTGGCAGGCTGGGCAGTCCTTTTGGGTGTTTGCCTTCCCTTGTTTGCTCTTTTTATTGCTGTGGTTGTAATTAATGTTATGCAGAAAAGGCGACCACATTCACTGCCTGAGAAGCTCCAAAACTGGGATTTCCTACCTCTCTGGATGCACTCTCTAGAGCCCTGGGACAATATACTTATGTCTTCACTTGCTTTTTGTGGGAAACACTGCTGTGGCTTCTGCAAGTGTTGCAAAATCAATGCTGAACAGGAGGGTGCCAAAGACAAGCAGCTAAAAACTATGGAAGTTTATGAAAACACCATGGCAATGGCTGATGAAGAAAGAGGTGGAAGAAGGGCACCAGCTGTAGCTTGTGTTGACAAAACAGGCACAAACAACACAGCCTTATAGTACTGGATCCATTCATATTAGCAGAGACACAGCACAGGACAGCCAGGCTCATCAAAACCACCTTGGACCTTGCACTGAGGACAGAGTGAACAGTTTGTTAGGTTTCTGAAGCCAGTGATACATCACTCATCAAGGAAGGGAGTGAAACAAGCTTGACAGAGTCCCCAGAAAATCTATGCTCAGTTGCAAAGCTAATGACAGATTTGTTCACAGAGGATCTACTATGTGGTACCTTCCTCCAATGTTATCAGTAGCAAACAAAAGAAATCCTGATGTAGTCCCATGAAGAGAGGGATGAAAGAAGTGGCAATCAATTCAAACTTAAAAAACCAATAAGCAGTGTACTCCCAGAGCAGCCTTTCTGACCTACTGACTCAGCAGAAATTACATTATAATACCTAAAAAGCCCTTGAAATTTAAAAAAAAGGGGGGAAAGGGGGAAAAGAAAAAAAAAAAGAAAAAAGAAAAAGGAATCCTAATATTTTCATTGGCCTGTCTGCAGTGGTCAAAATGGAAAACAGCAGATTTCCTACAATAGACAAAATCTATTCTATGTGTGTGAAGGAAAATGAAATGCTGGGACATCCTTCAGAAGCTCTTGGAGTCCTATTCTGGCATAAGTGTGCAAGAAAGCCCATTTGGAGCCCTCTCTCTCTCCTCTAACAGTGGGGACAGGAGCTATAATCTTCTATTATCTCAGGCTAAAGACCATAAAAGTAATTGCTGCTCCCTCTGCCCGCTGAGTTTTAAGAACTGTGTATGGAGACATCAGGTTGCTACCAAAGCAACTTTGCTGGCTGAGGATGTGATTGTGTGGCCACTCCTCTCTCTAGATGGTCCTCTTCAGTCCTGCTGACCATGTAATCCCACAAGTAGGACTGTTGCAGGAAGGAGGACGAGTGGCCATGGTAGGAGGAGAGCTGTGCCAGCCTGGGCTGGTGCCAGGAGATGCGTGTGCAGCTGTGGTTGTTTGCCTGAGCCACAAAAGGAACTTTCAGAGCAGCAGTGGAGACTGGCTTTAGACCCGCAACAGAGGGAGCCTGCAGAGCATATTAGGGCTAGCATAGGGCATCTGGTAATATTTACTGAGAGAAAGGGGTTTTCACTACCCCTTTGTGCTCTGAACCACCCTACTTGGAAATAATGTGAATTTTACTGGCAATTGTATGTAGCAAATCCCAAATAAAATCCATAAGGAATTTAATCATAAAAATGTCTAGCAAATCCATGGGTAGTGCAATACTTGGTAGGAAGCTGCTTGTGCTCAAATTTTACCTTACTGATGTTTTACTAAATGCTTGTGAGACTGCTCTGAATCATGGGCTGACAGAAGGCATAATTTCAAAGTCAGAAGAAGATCATTTCAAAGATGCATTCAGTACTCATGCTGGTTTTCCACAGCTTAGATATTACTGAATATGGGACAATATCTGAAGTGCAATTACTAATGTCTGAAAAAAAATTAGGTGGCTGAATGTAGACCAAGTGTCATTTAAAGCCCATTTAAATCACTGAATTTTAAATTAAATGTGTAATGCTGAGAAGACCCTCAGTGTAACAAAGCCACTTTGTACTGCTAGAACACAATTAGTTCTGAATAGTTGTTTTCTGCAGAGCTTGGAATTCAGTAGGTTAAATTCAGCAATGGGGTAAATACATACATTTTAGAAGTGAAAATTGTTTTCATTTACTTTTTTAAATTAACATTAAAACTGGCAAACTATGTGTTTGCAAATTGCATTCAAACTGAGATTCTGACTGTTTCTGTAATTGTGAGCCAGTGACAAAATGCTTAGAATCAGAGTGAATTTCCAAAAACATCAAGTTTTGGTATAGTTCTGCTCTTTTGGAGTGTAGTAGCAAACAGCAGAATTATGTCAAATGTTCTTTTTAGAGTTATTTTCCTTATGCTTCAGATGAAACAGAATTTTGTCATCATCTCATTTTTAAAGTGGAATTTTTATATTTTCAGTAATTCTTGTTTGTTTTATTCTCACAATTCTGGATGGTTTTTGAATCTGTTTCTTTAAATCCCCATGTGCATTTCCTATGCCCTGTTTCTTTGGGAAAATATGAGAAAAATATCCAGAATTGTTTTCAAGTTATCTTACGTTTCCATTGACCACCCATTGAAAGAGGAAACGCTTTAGTCTACTTTTACTCATTTCCTAAATAACATGCACCTTAATTTGCTTCTTGAAGTAAAGCCGTCAAGAGCAGTGATAATAACTGTGGGAAAGCAATTCTTACAAAAGAATCAGAGTAACAATTGTCAGGCATATCAGAACTTTATGGTTCCTCTTTGTAACATCTCTCCTATGATCTCTTCTCCTTGCTCCAGGCCATACCATGCCATTGTGTTCAGCAGATTCCAACAAATATTTCTGTTTAATACAGCATGATATGTCCTGGTACACTCACCCCCACAATCTTACTAAAAGATATTTAGGCTTTATTTATAATTGTTTGAGTGTACAGAATTTTTCATAACTTATAGAGAAAAAGGCTCGTGATTGTGTTATATATTACATATTTGAAAACTATGCAATGTTTATCTATAAAAATGTAAAAAGGAACTACTGTATATTTTGTAATATAACTTTTCAATTGTTTGTAACTGTGTATACTGTGTATTATGGAGACTGTTGGCTCCATCAGTAGGTTACTTAAAGATTCTTAGTAATGCAGAGACAGATTTCTTAAAGACTAGAAACAACTATAGGCTTTCATAATATGGCTTAATGCACAAGGATATTAAACACTATGTTTCTAAAAGATTTGAATTTTCTGTAATGAGAAATTTTGGAAATAAAATGTTTCTAAAATACTTTTTTAAACTCTTAAACACTTTATCTTTGAACTGTTTCAAGGACAGTATATGTCTTTATATTTTGTCATGAATGTTCATCTTGTCTGTCCTCATGCATTGAACGTAAAAATAAAGAGAAGTTTAAAAAAAATCTTTCCATAATATCTATTTATATACATATCATGGAATCTTGCAGAAAAAAAAGGATTCAGACAAGTTCTAGCTTGAGCTGATGCAATGTACTGGAAATGAGAAGGCTTTTTTGGCACTGAACACTAAAGAAAAGTACCTGTGTGTCCAATATTTTCATATGAATGAGAGATTTTCATATGGGGAAAAATAAAAGAAATTGCCCAGTGCAAATGTGTGGGTCACGATATTTTCTGGCAGAGTGCTATAGACTGTCCTTAGTGAAGACAAGCATGTAAGAGCAAAGCCAATGCTATTGTGGCAACAGGATGCATGATGAGTCACCACAAATTATCCATGTCACTGTCCTAGGCTCAGATACTTCCTGCATCCTCTGGCAAACAGAGCATCTCCACAATGCTCCTATACCCCACGAACTGTGGGGTCCAACTTATAACTGTCAAAAATATCCATCTTACTCTTTTTAATCGCACATGACCTATGGAGCTTAAAATTAACCATAGAGAAATAAAAAGTGCTCTTTAAATGTGTTAAAGAGTACTGAAAATGTTATTGTTCCTAATTATGAACTCAACAGTAGCTGAGGAACCAGCCTCAAAAGCACCTCTCATACCCAATTACATCATGTTTTGTTGAAATGAAGCTAGTAGAAGTATTTCTTATAACACCAATATTTACGAACTAAACTGTAAGCTGACTTCTTCTGAATGTGCAGTAAGCACCCTAGGCCCATGATTTAAAGCTTAGAGCTTCTTAGACGCATGCATAAATACTGTAATTCATCATCTTCCATGACTAGGTGTCTGTTGGGAATCAAAGCACACCCAGGACACAGGCACACATTGTGCCACCCACCTTTCCATTTCCAAACTGCCTGGGACAAAGTTCAGCAATGCCTATCACTATTTAACCAATAGCAGTTAAGTCATGGAGCTCTGCACTCATCAGAAACTTTCAAAACCTGCAAACAATGCTTCAGCTCATTGCCTGTTTTCTGCCCTCTTCCCCTCTGCTTGCAACTTTACCATGTTGTCCACAACTCCTTTTGGTGCTCCTGTGTCGCTGGTGGTTTGGGGGCCCCGGGGGTCCCCAGGCTGCCCCCGCAGCCCTCAGTGACACAGACCCGGCTGGCCGTGCTCAGATTGTTCCTTGGCCTGCCGAGCTCCGTGACCCGGCAGAGTGAAGGGACCGAGATACGCAGCAAGCACAAATCTGTATTTATTAGCTACAAAGGTATCCTACTAACGTATCCAAAGTTTAAAAGTTTCCAGGGGTTTATATATCTTTTAGGGGTTTTACAATTTGCACCAATTACTAAAGGGATTCTAAACCTAACCAATCCCTAAGGGATTTTACCTTTAAAGTCAGCCTATTGATGCTAAGAGAAAATGAACTAATAATATTACAAAGTGATAACAAGGGGGTCTGCATTCCATTTCTAAATCGTCACCTAGCCAGCAGTTTCTTATCTCTATGAAATTATTCTCCATGGGGGCCTTTCCAGGGATTCAGGGAGATTGTCTGTTTTGGGAGCACTTTCTGCTCCATCCACACTCCTGTGCTTTTTTAGTCTCTGCTGAAGTGCCACATTTGCTTCCCCCAGTTTCAAACTCTTTATAACACTGCATTGAACTGCACAAGGTGTATCACTGTGCAGCACTGTGGTCAGTGTGAAATGCTGCTTGAATGCTCCATCATCTCTTCCTTCATCTTGCCATGTGGTGGTGGGCACCCAGCCAGGTCCTTTGGACAGCCACTTGCTGTGCCATTGAGAAAGACTGATTCACTGCAAATTATTTGGGGGTGCAGGCTGGTGTGCCACCACTGGCAGCAGCTGAACCAACACACAATCAGTAGCACAGGATCTCATCAGGTCTTTTAAAAATAAGTAGTGAGCAGTGTGAAGCAAAAATCCACTGTTTCAAGAAGTGCACAAGGAAGGATACCACACAAAGCAGGGAATGCCAGGCTATGTTTCTGTTGCATCATCTCAGTGGGCTGTGCTCCATGCAAGCACTTTATCTGCATGCTGATGTTTTTTCACTAATGGCCACTCCTGGTGTTGCCACATGCCAGAGGCATGACACTGGATGTGTAAACCCACTCGTGATATTTTTACAGAATATTCTTTAGATTGTACTCCCTTTTTGACAACTCTACTACAAAGAAAACACGTGATCCATATGAGAGAGCTGAGTGTTCACTTTGCATTTGGATAGTAACCACACTGATTTAATGGAGTGGTCCCTAAGCAGGTTTCCCCTAACAACTGAGATCTGAGTGTTTCAACAAGACAAGAGAAGCAGAGCAAAGGCTAGAATTAAACTGTCACAAGCATTGTATCTTACTCAGCACCTGATGAAATTCCCTAATTGCCATTTACACTTTTGGTGTATCAATCTTTTTACATGGCTCAACATCTAAGGATACATTACCATGACATAAACAACCAGGGTAATTACAGGAGCAGATATTTTGCAACCAACACCACAGCTGATAGACTGGGTTTTTTTACACAATGAAAAATGCATAAATTATAGGACATGCAAAAAATTTGTGGACCAAATGCTGCCCTTGGTGAGGCAATACGTGGCCATAATTGACATTAGGAAAATTGGTGCTCATGTGAGTGAGGAGAGCATTAAGCCCTATTTTAACTGACTAATGCAATGGCCTCAGGCCCTGGATCTCAAATGGTTGCAGGCTTGAAGACTGGCTCTGGTATTACTGCATAGTACAAACAAATATTGACTCTTTTTTCTTGCTTTCTGCTGATATATCATTTGAAAACATATTCTTAAAGATACTTATCAGTGCAATTGCCCTGTCTTCCTCAAAGACTG
This sequence comes from Toxostoma redivivum, assembly GCA_013397375.1. Classification (NCBI taxonomy): domain Eukaryota; kingdom Metazoa; phylum Chordata; class Aves; order Passeriformes; family Mimidae; genus Toxostoma; species Toxostoma redivivum. The sequence continues at coordinate 300,271 of VXBI01009105.1, forward strand.
TGCTAGAACAGTTTTGAACCCTCCCCAGCAGAGTGGGATGCATAGGTGCAGAGCATCCTTTTGCCTGTGCTTGAGGACAGGTGTGACACAAAGAGTGTTTCTGAAGAAAATGACAGCATGATGTCTCAAATTACAGGCTTGTATGCTGAAAATGGAAAGAAGCTGAGTCTAAGTATATCCTGAGGAAGTCTACTTAGCCTGGTTGCTGCCTTTGGCCAGGCTGGGCATGTCTTTGCCCTCAGAGCTGACACCTCTATCCATGGACAGGGGAAAGAAGAAATCCCAAGCGGCTCATTGTGTCTCAGGTGGGACCCCATCTCTGCCTTCAGTCCTTTGTGCTCTTCCTCCTTCTCCTCAAACATAGCAATGCTGCTAAACCAAGGAATTCCCAAGCTGATGTTCACCCAGCTTGGGAAAAGGAAGGGCAGGGAATGACATTTAACTTTGTCTCCTCCCTCCATCACATTGCAAGCTTGAGTTGCTGGGGATTGAGAAACACAGTCAGAGCAGGAATGGGGCTGGAGGAACAGAGCTCCAAAACAGGCCAGGACTCTCAGGGGTGGGATGAGGTGGAGTTGATACTGGGGCCAGGTGGCTGGATGGACCTGATGGCTAAATGACTGTATGTACATGGCAGCAGGCAGAGAGCACTTTGCATTCTTCAGCAGCAATTTCATTCAACACTACCTTGAAACACAGGGAAACGAATAAGTTTTACTTCCCTTGGAGTAAAACAAAATGTCTGGTGAGCCAAGCAAGGCATCCTAAGCACAGATGCATGGAGCTGGCAGTCCTTCTCTAAGAACCTCATGGTTATGGATGTGATGAAGCAGCTCCAATCCACCCCTCCTCGTTAGGTGAGCACCAGCCATGCATTCACAATCTCAACAAAGCCCAAAATTAGATGGGCTCAAAGCATTTGCAGAGGTGCTGTGAGAAAGCAGCTCAGTGTCCAGGGCCCCCCATCCCAGGGCTTCTTCATCTTGGAGACTGCCAGGGGAGGGATGGTGGAAACTTCCTTCCTTGTGCAGGACAGCAGCCAAGCCACTGCACCTCGGGTATGCACCCACATGGAGTGTTGTGTGCAAGCACTTCAGGTGGGTACACTTAGGACAGATGTCTGCAGCAGGAAGAATGACCCATGAGGGAAAGTAACCAGACACCAGTGGCTACAAGACAGAGATATTACAGCTAGGAAAACAACACTGTTGAAACCAGTAACTGAAAAAGAGTCTGAGAAATTAATTTGTGGGTCATTCAAGGTCATCATTAGTCCCTTCAGAAAATGACAGGTCTGGTTCTTGGTAAATTTGGAGATTCTGATTAAGTGGTTTTCTACTGTTGCAATGAACTGTCCTGTAATGGATACGAATATTGCCTTAGAGCATCATGAAGAGTCTTCCTCTATTTTAAAACTAACTTCTTACCTAGTCATATTCAGCTGTCCCTCTTGGATGTGAATCAGAGGTGTAATACCTGAGAGGCAACTTTTAAAGCTGTTACGACGTCTTGACCATGTGTAACAGGTGATTTGAATAAATTACATTGAGCCACAGCTTAGTGTAAAGATTTTGGGCTTTCTTACACCATATACAGCGGTACCTTGCCAGGGAAGGCTTGTCATACCATAATGGCAGGAATGTTTGAAGCTACATTTACTCAGCCTTTGTCACTTTTAATTGAAACCCAGTTTCAGGACATCCTATTGGGTAACTTTTGAGCAAGAGTTAATGAGATTTTCAGTCAATGAAAATGTTTCCACAGAGACACTATAGATGTCATCATGGAAGGTGTCATGGGGGTCAAAATCTCAAACTGGTAAGAGCTGGAAGGACCACTCAGACAGAGCATCCACAAAGGCAAAACATAACCCCTGGGTGCATTAGGGCATTTGCAGGGCAGTGAATACACCAGAGATGTGGCAGGATACAGTAGCCAGGTCTGCTTTTCTGGGGTTGTCCCCATACTCACCCCATCAATGTGGTAGAGCTGTACAATTTTGAGGATGCCCTGGCTCTTGGGGTTTGGACACCAGGGCTTGGGGCTGGCTCAGACACAGGGCAGAATGTAGACAGAGATCAGCAGGGGCTCCTCCCTCTTTTATTAAGTCATAGATCTAAGCCAAAATGTCAAATACATGAGTTTTACAAAATGATCTGTTCCTCACTAGATGGTGAACACTTACTGCTTTTACATCAAATATAGTATTTAAAAGGTCTAGCAACCTTTTAAAATTGACAAGGGAGACTGGATGGCAGAATTCCTGTAGTGTACATAGAGTGTTTTCAACAAAGCAAACTCTGGTTCATGGAAAATATCACAGAGCTGGGAATGAATTTCACACCTGACCAGTAGAAAGGGCTATTCCAGCACTATCTGTTGATACATCCTAGCAATTCTCCTAGTAGCAAATCCCAGAGGAATTTAAAATTTCCTGCGCCAGGTGCCTTGCTCGCCTCGGAAGGAGGCATTGACCTTATCCTCTGTAGGGCACAATTTTCAAAGCCTGCCTGTGCCTGAATATGCATGCTGTACAATGGGCAGTTCTTTGTCTTAGGCCTAGAAATGACTAGTAGGATAATTGGTTCTGGGTAAGAGATCACAAGCAGTCAAAATCACTGTTTATTTTTAAATAATTACATGTATTTCCATACATAGAAATAAGAAAATTAACTAGAAACAAAAAGTAATTAAGTAGTCCCCAAAATGTTACTTTATATCTATTGGATACAAACATATGCCATTCAAGGTGGGTTGGAAAACTTTTTGGAAAACTAAAAGTTTCAAGCAGTTTTTCAGCTTGAAAAGCGTGAGAAAAATTTCTCTAGAAAAATTAGGTATCTGAAGTATCTAAATCAAGGTTCTTGGAGCACAGCTGAGGAGGCTTAAAAGCAAAGTAAATTGACTGAAAACAGCTGAAAAGGGACTGAAGAAAACCAGGTCTTGCTAGGGGCAGTTAGCTTTAGGCTTGCTGGTAGGTGCCACAAACTGCTCTGTGTTTGTGTGTCTGAAACTTTGCTAATGATGGGCAGGGTTGTTCCTAGAGACACGTAGTCTAAAGCTGTGGCTGTTTAATGAGGAGGCAAGTGTTCAATTATTTTATAATTTAGCACCTGTTTCTTGGTCTGAATATACAGTGTTGTAACAGGAAGGATAAGGGTTTCTATTCAGAGTATTTTCTTGAACCAAAGGAGATGTGGGTGAAGGACTTTTTCCGTGGGCATGTCAGCAATGTTCTTAAGGATGTACTCACTGAGGATCTTTCTGTTGATTTTTACTGCAGTAGTATTATTGTTTCCTTTCTCTTCCCCAGTCATGAGCTAATTCATGTGGAGGTTTAAATACAGTCAAAACTTGCTCTGTTGGCTGTGTGGTGGATGTGATGGGAAAATACTAGTTGATTGTTTATTATGCCTGTAGGAGAGAAAAAAAGTCTAGTCTTTTTTGCAAAAATATCCCATTTCTATTAGAAACTGTCCTGCTGGTTTTGTATGATATTTCATCTGAAGTCAAATGTTCAAAGGAACAATCTAATTCTTCACTTTTTTTGTTGGTGGTACACAAATCCTGAGGATACTGTTATGTGTGCTTCTAGAAAACAGAGGTCTTGAAGGACGATACCGTGCAAATGATTCTATGTTCTGAATCTAAAGTAGGTAAAATAAATTTGTCTTGTGATACAGATTATGCACCTCATGAATTTATACCCCCTGTGCCAATAAATGTATATTGGGGTGGACACATTTTACTTCAGTGGTTGAGATATATGCTGGGGCTGGTGGCACAGAAACTATGGCAAAAATATGGAAAATTTACAGAGTACGAGCAGCAGACCCCAGTCCAGCCGTGTCCTGGACCAGCTGTGGATGTTCAAAGTCTGAGATGCTTCCTGTGGGATTGCCACTCAACATCAGCAATCTAACAGGGCTCATGAACTTAAGCTGGGTTCAAGAACTGTACAGCCTGGACTTCACCCATCATTGTTGGCTGAAAAGGAGCCATTACCTCCTCACTAAAGAGCAGAGGTCAACTTTCTAATAGCATCTGGGATAGTCCGTACAAGGATGAATCATTCTTGAACATTTGTCTTCTGCCACACATAAGCTTCCAGGAGAATATCCTAAGCTCTTCTGTGCTGTTATAAACAAAGTCACTGTAACTATCAGAGAAATGCAATCAAGACCAAGAGAACTGCTCTTCTATTTCTGTATAGAACAGTGATGTAAAAGGCTTCAGAATACTCTCAGGACTCTGGTGACTATGTTTTGGGGTTTTTTGTGTGTCGCTTTTCCTCTTATTTTTCCATTGTTTCCATTTATTCACAGTCAAACAAAAATGGCTTTCTTTCACAACTACCCTCAATTTAAAGCACAAAACTCTAGGTTTTTTTTGTTATGTTGGTTTTGGCTGAGTTAATTTTCTTTACAATAGCTACTATGGGGTCATGTTTTGGATTTTTGTAGAAAACAGTATTGACAATATGAATGTTTGTATTATTGCCAACCAGTGCCCACACAGCATTAAAGCCTTTTCTGCCCCTCACCCCATCCCACCAGTGAG